>JAPDVU010000015.1:3000000-3437500 GCA_026230045.1 Corynorhinus townsendii
CTGAAGAGAGAAGATGATTATTGGCTTTGGCATTTGAGTGCCCCTATGGATTTTTCTCCAGGTCAACAGGTCCTCTCCTGATTGGAGGGACACCACCTCTGATGTCAAGAAACAAATGCTACTGCCCGCTCTCACCAGCTGGGATTTGGCCAAGATAAGAAGGGAGGCAAGCAGACAAGGAGCGGAGAACAGCTTCATTTTTGCAGTTGGAAACTACAAAAACTAAGAAGTCTTAGGTCTTAAAAGTTTTATAGATAATGTTTACTTCTATTAACAGTCCATCAGCCCTACTCAACTCTCACTTGTAGCACACTCAATAGCCAGAGTCTCTGCTCTTTACTCCATGCCCCACTAAGACTGTCCTGAAAAGACTTTAAGAGCTCTGATTTGGAGGTCAAATGCTGCTCAACTCCAAGATCAAAGCACTTAGGAACAACAGCTCCATGCCCTCTCCACCATCAAATCATCTTTGTGATATGCTATCTCTTTTCAAATAGAGAACAGAGGGTCACATGTCTGGGTTAAATGATGGTGCCTACAAGCACACATATATTGAGACTAATCCTAAAACTGCTTTAGGGCATAAAATCTGGCAAGCTGGTCTACTGAGAAAGAGCTTTCCAGATCTGCAGTCGGAATGTACTAAAGGGGGAAAAAAAACACATGAAATTAAATATGAAATTAAAGCTGTAATCAGCTTAAGTGGAAACAATACTATCTGTCATGACTGCCATTCCCATCACCAGTTGAATTAGCCAAAGTCCCAGACTGCATGACACCAAGCTGGAAGCTGGGAGCTTGGGATGACTCAGGACTGATATTCAGCAACATTGTGTAGTGGAAAGAGAAGGGGTCATCCACCCAGCTGGCTAACAGGGAGCCTTTCGGAAAATTGCTTAAATTTTATTGGTTTCCTTATCTATAAAATTATGAAAAGAAAGTCTGTGCTATAGGGTTGGAAAGGGCCCAAGTCCAATAAAATCATAGCTATACATTATCATATTGATAACTCAGGTTATGTTCTTCTTAGGATCATCCTAAATCAAATAAATAAAATAAATGTAGAGGCAATGAAAATCCAAGAGAAGGGTCTTCTTATGACACACTTTGATGCCAAGTTATCTGTTTTCCAATGCAGTGGTTTTTATCCAGATTGTCATAGTATCTCATAAGACTTGTTAACTACAAATTATGGACATTTCATATATTTGGAGGAACTGGAGATAAAAATGACATGAAATCCCAATGCAAGTCTGTAAGCCAAATATGATTAGAAAGATTTTGACGTAAAGCCTGATATGCAAAATAAATCTCAGAAATGTAAGTCAATGCTTAGGAACTTAAGTACTAAACCATTTGGCCCTTCATTTTCTTTTTTTTTAAATATATTTTATCGATTTTTTACAGAGAGGAAAGGAGAGGGATAGAGAGCTAGAAACATCGATCAGCTGCCTCCTGCACACTCCCCACTGGGTATGTGCCTGCAACCAAGGTACATGCCCTTAACTGGAGTCGAACCTGGGGCCCTTGAGTCCATAGGCCGATGCTCTATCCACTGAGGCAAACCAATCAGGTCAGGCCCTTCATTTTCTTGTCCTTTTTATATACATCAACAAAGACATAATCAATGCCTTGTGGAGAAAACTCTGAATCAATACCTCTTCCGTTTTCTATGTTTCTCTTACTCTCTAACTTTTGGTCTTTATCTCAGGTTCCGTCTCTGTAGCACACAACTGTCATCCTAAATACATGTACATGTGTGCATACACACACACACACACACACACACACACACACGCCTGGGTTAATGAGCCAGGCAATGATTCAGAGAGATGAGGCCAGGGGACAGATCATGCTAAGAGAGGTGAGTTCCAAAGCAAACCAGTGACATTTACCCCTCTGCAGTTAAAGGCCCTTCATACATAGATGTATGTTTTGGTGCATGAGAAGCTCTCATTTTTCTGCTTCCTGTCTCTTTAAGCACTACTTTGGTGTTTACTTTAGTCTTCAAGAGACAGGCAGGTGGGGAGGAAAGACAATTTCCAATATAATTATGCCAGTTCCTGATAGACATAGGTTATTCTCTCGGTGTTACCCTTGCTGAACACTCTATCTGGTTTATTTCTCTGGTTGGTAATTTACATATCAGGTTTTTTAAATTATCTTTTTTGTTGAAAGTTATACATATGTACCTTCCCCCCTCCCCATTAACCCCTACTAGCCCAGCCCCTCCCCCGACCCAAAGCGTTCACCACATTATTGTCATATCAGTTTTGATTTGCCACTCTTCTCAAAACTGACAGATGTTGTCTTAGCAATATTTCATTTTTTTTATTATCTATAAAGGTGGAACTGACCCTTACCCTTCACAGATATTTGCAGAATCAAACTTTTATTTGTTTCCATTTTTAATGCTAAACCACTTATGCTTCTTCTTTTCTTACTTTTTTTTTTTCAATTCTTTGCTATATTCCTCATTAAAGGCATGAGTCCTTTAATAAAATTTGTTTTCCACCTTAATCCTTAAACATTGTGTGTACTTGTGGGATAATGCTTCCCCTCATGACCCTAACTCGGGGTTTTTATTAGGTGTGCACCTTTTAGAGATGTAACCCTGAGGGCAAGTGGGTGCCAAAATCTCCCATGCATAGAAAAAAAAATTTGAGAGAAAGTTATTAGATATGTTTTCTTAGGATTCTAGAGCTTTACATTGAGAAAGCTCTAGGATCCTAATAGTTTGACTATTTCATACCACACTTCCCCTTTCCTTCCTCTCTGTCACATGCACCCAAACCTACACCATGGTGGAGCAAATGGGGAAATTCAAAAGACATATTTACAGAGATTTCTGATCATGTCAATCAGCCTCGGAAGACAACTGATCCGTTCCGTGTTCAACCTTGAATCATAGACAGCTCTGCTGTTCTAAACAGTCCAGCACGCCCTTCACGTGATATTTTCCAATGAGATGAAATGTGAAGAGGAGGAAATGGAAGTTTTTTTTAATTTGGAGAAAATAAGGAAGTGGAAGAGTTTGTCAACAGACTGAATCTCTTTTAGGCAAAATTTTTTTTTAAGGTAATGGAATTGTTTCAGATGACCTTGAGAGCAAAAACTGACACTTCACCTCAGGCCCTTTTCCAAGCTTTGCCTTTGGCTCTATGAGAAGAGGCTTTCAACTCATTCCACAAACCCCCATCAAGACCCTAGTCTGCGCCAACCCTGAGCTAGGCATTGGCAGGAATAAAACAATGAGCTCCCAGTTTGGAAGTAGAAACAGGCACATGGAATAATAATTAAAATGCCATGTGATGAGAAGCATAGCAGATACCTGCAAAGTGTGTGAGGCTCAAAGACGAGGTCTTCCGGTGAAGTCAGGGAAAGCTTCCCGGAGGCAGTGGCACATTACAGAAAATAAGGAATTCTGCAAAATCTCTGCAGGCAGGTCTTCATGCTCCCTCCTTGCTTCCCCAGAATAATTTCAAAGAGAGCAGCCCAACAGCATGTTTCTTGAGGATGATTCACCTGCCACCCCTAAGAGCATCGCTAAGGAAAGCAACTAACCAGCAATTGTCCTTTATGATTTCACTCATGCACATAATTAAATCTTCTTTTCATACTTATTGCATAGTATTTTATGAAGAATGGTAATGCTGTTACTGGATACTAATGATAAAGTAATTAGCCCCCAGTTTCACATGCTTGGATGCATTTTTTTCAAACAATTATTCTAAAATACAACTTCAATGTGATGTTAAAATTGCACTAAGCCTTCTCCTCTGAGACACTCCTGCTTGCCACTATTTCTCAGTGGAGAAATGTCTTTAAAAGGTTTGCCTCAGTTTCCTCTGTTTTCAAGGAAAATAAAGTTTATGTGGCTATACTAAAAATCCCACTGCCCCCCCCAAAAAAAATCACCCCTAAGGGATTTTGTCAGTTTCTCCATTTTACTTTAAAGCTTTAAATATTGCTATTGTGCCACCTTTATTATACTATGTAAACATGTATGCATACATACATACTTCCATATGTATAAATCTTTTGTATATTTTTCATGTGTACATGGTTAAATGTATATATGTGTGTGTGTATATGTATATATATATGTGTGTGTATATATATATTCCAATATATACAATAAAGAGCCCTTTAACCTTGCCTCAAATCTCTACTCTGTGTCTTACAACTATTCCTCACTCCCTTTTGTGAAGTCTGTTTAGGTCAAGTTTAATCCTACATGTGGTTTCCTCAGGGTTATGTATTATGAGGCAGCATCCTGACTCACCACTACAGCACCCCAGGTAGACGATTTTAAATTTACTTTTCTGCAAGCGAGCAGGAGTCATGTATTTTCACCTACTTCACTGCCACATTACGAATTTGGGGCTGTGTTTAATCTAGTTCCCAGTGGCAGAGCAAGTCTTACAATAAAACAAACTGGCCCCAATTCATCATATTTGCATAGCTCAGCCCCTTCTATCCTAATATCTCAGATGACAGTGTCCTTCCTCACAACCTACTGCTTTCTGAGGTGGGTTAAAACCAATTCTTGGTGTACTCACTGTTTCAAGAGATGACCACACTAATATAACTCTTTTATATAGCATTCTTGTTTTCAATGCATTTTCATAACTAGCATCCTATTTATAACCATAAGAGTGTAAAGGCCAAGAGATAAGCTTTAATACTTGCGTTAAAGCCTCTGCTATCACAACTTTGAACCATAACACGGTGACATTGGAGGGAAGCAAAGCCAAGGACTGACCTTAGGTGACCACCAGTCCTTTGTGAGACTGAAACCAAAGTTTCTCTCTTTCCTCAGTTATCAACACACACCACTTCTTTCCTTTTCACATACATAGCGGGCACACAACACTACAACTTTAGGTGCTGAGCCAAGGCTCACACTGTATCATCTTCTAGTTCACAGCAGTTCACCTCACATTCTCTTTCATCTGGCTTTGGGTTCCAGAAAGCTGGCCAAGGTTGTGCCAAGAGCTTTCTGTTGGGATTCTTCTTTAATTTGTTTTGTGCACAATTATCATTAAGGCCAGTGCAGACGTATTTATCCAAGTAAGCCATTTATCTGTGCAGCATCTTAACAAAAATTAGGCTGTATCATTCTTTAAATACCTCATCGCTCAATGTAGCCTGTGCTCCTATGTCATTACCCATAAATCACTGGGATTTTCCAGCTCTGCTGTATATCACTGGTTGCCTCACCAGAATCGAGGTGCATGAGCAAAATTAAGAAGCTATTTATTAATGCCATGCAGGAGTATAGAGTATACACTTCACAGAACATTTTGTCTTACGAGAGGAGACTGGTTTTTCTGAAAGCCTACCTCACATGCTTTCAAGCTTCTGATCAGTAGCAGTCCCAGCATGACTATGAAGAGATAAATGGAGAGAGGTAATGGGGGAAAGGAGAAATATATAATACTTTCACAATAAAGAATTTGAAAAAGAGAGAGATAAATAGAATTTCTAAGAGTGCTCTTTATCTGTTTTTGCCTATGAACATGCAATTGCTTTTTATAGAAAGAAATGTTAAAAGGAAGATTATCAAACATGCAAGTCCTACCACCAAGTCTAAATCAAAATGGAAGCTTTGGTTTCATTAAAAAGGATTTCCAGCGCCACCTGTGTGGCTCTGTGGTTGAGTGTTGACCCATGAACCAAGAGGTCACCGGTTTGATTTCCGGTCAGGGCCCATGACCGGGTTGTGGAGTTGCAGATTTGATCCCTGGTGGGGGTCGTGCAGGAGGCAGCCAATTGATGTTTCTACCTCTCTATCCCTTTCCCTTCCTTGTTCTCTAAAATCAATAAAAACATATTTTTTAAAAAGGATTTCCACACAACAGAAAGTTCTTAATATTTCAGCAATTCTCTACCCCCATCATCCACCACCAGTCTTGTGTCAACTCCATCACATTAATCATTATTTTTCTGTTCTTGTTGCTTCCTTTCTATTTAAGTCCTCGTTGCCAAGAGAGAAAGTAGAATAAACAGTTCTCAAGGTTTACTCCTGGAAAACCCTGTGGTTCTAAAAGATGGCCTGCGATTTCTTTTAAATCAAATCTTGGTGGTTTTCTTTTAAGATTTCACAGACTGGTTTCTCTCAATAGAATGTGTTTGCCCCATACATCTATAATAATAAAAGGGTAATATGCAAATCGACCAAACGGCAAACAGAGGAACTGTCCCGATGACCCCCCAGATGAAGCCCTGGGGCTGCAAAGGCCTACTCTTGCACGAATTTCGTGCATCAGGCCTCCAGGGGGTTTTTTTTAAGTCTGACATATCTGAAGCTTGTCCACACTAGAATTTCCTGTGAGATGTGATTTATGGCACAACATTACATTCTTAGTTGTTTTAAGTTTACTATAGCAAAGGTTCAGAACATTCTGCAACAACGATCATGAATTTCAGGAGCTCTGTCACATGAGCCACTTGGGCTTCCACATCTTTCTGTTTCAAAGAAGCATCTTCGTGGAGCACCTCTGATCTCAGTCTTCTATGAAAAGTTGCACAAAATCCAAACGTCTGAGTTGAGCACTCAGGGGTCTTCTGAGCTACAATAGCGTGCATTGCTTTTGCAAAAATAAACTTTTGCTACTTCATACCTTAAGGCTTGATATGTGTGTATACACAGTCATATCACACAACAGAGAGAGAAGGAGAAATAGAGAGAAAGACCATTTATATTAATAATACATTTCTGGAATCTATATGATTTCTCTTCCCAAAGAAGCCATGTTTAGTTATATATTGTATTCTGAACCAAGAAACTTGTACAAAATAAATTACAGACATGCCCATGGGAACTGGTTAGAAAATAAAACTGAAGATGTATACCCTAGGACTCCTGGATATAATACAATTATCCTTCAAGTCAAATAAGAAATATGATCAAATATTGTTGTTACTGGCATTTGGGGTCCTTGGGTTCCCCAAGATAGAAGTCAAGAGCCCCGCCAGGGAAATTTTCTGAGAAATTGTGTTAGGTTTATGCTGAAGCACAAGGGAGGCAGCAGAGAGGAAGTCTGTGGTGAGTGGGGGGCTGGCTCTGCTTGGCTGCTTTTGTAAGCTGGGGACAAAGGGGACTTGTGTGAAAAGGCAGTCTTTTTTTAAAAGGTGGGCTTGGGAATTTTCTATTCCAGGGTCAGCTGATTTCCAATTGTGTTGCCTGGTATTTATGTTCTCCTGAAGTTGGGGTGGGGGCAGGGGGGCAAGATGGCCCATGTAGCTCACTACCACCACCCCAGGAAGGTGGTATAGCGGTCAAACCTTGATCAACTGCGCATGTGGCTTACTGGTTTCAACATCAGCTATCTCTGCATTTTTGAGTAGGGAATGGAGGGGTGGTAACATCCTTGCAGTCAGCTTTGATGTTGTTCCTTCTGGCCACCTGGTCTTAACTTGGCTTCCAGGCCACCCGGCATTTTTCTATTCTCAGGCCCAAGTCCTTGCACTGTCTCATCGTAATTGTAGATTACCTACGGGATTTATCCATATAGAGCACATAAGGCTACTCTATTTTACCTAAAATATTCACTTACTCTATTTTAATACAGTATTTTATCTAAAACTAATAAGCAAAGTATTTAAAAATCACTAAATTGTTCATTAATAACAATAATACTTATATCCTAAGAATTCAGAAATATTTAGTTGAGTAATTTGGAGTGCTCATGTTTCTCTAAGAAAACTGCTCAAAGACAATTGGATGAGTATCTCCTTACAATAGACATTCTTGCTGTGAAGAAGTACTCAAATGTATTATTCTAGTATCTTTAGAGGTATTTTCAGGCATATGTCAAGATGTTTTCATAGGTGCTATCTTGTTACCCCCCACTGAAAAGCATTTTTTCCTGAAATAAGAGCTGTCTGTTATTCACTCATTACACTTTGTCTTTTTTAAACTATAGTGGAAGCTGGTAGCAAATTGGAGAAAGACCAAAAAAAAATGGATTTCACTTGCTTAACATTTTCTTGACACTAGTCAGGGAGGTATAATCTTCCTTATAGACTTTTTTTAATTTTTTCATTAGTATACACAGTTTAAAAATTATGTTAAACCACCTCATATCTGGACAGTCTATGTTTGCCGGAGACAATAGACCTAGATTTGAGCAATACCAAGGGAAGAGCCTTAGGCTAATGCAGTTTGAAAGATTATATTTTTACGGGAAACCATAAAATACTAGAGGAATCCATAGGCAGAGAAATCTCAGACATATGCCGAAGCAATTTCTTCACCGATACTGTTCCTAGGGCAATGGAAGCTAAAGAGAAAATAAACAAATGGGACTACATCAAAATAAAAAGCTTTTTCACAGCAAAAGAAACCATCAACAAAACAACAAGAAAGCCCACTGCATGGGAGAACATATTTACAAATGTTATCACTGATAAAGGTTTAATCTCCAACATCTACAGGCAACTTACACAACTTAATAAAAGGAAGATAAGTGATCCAATAAAAAAAATGGGCAATGGACCTAAATAGAATCTTTTCGAAAGAAGACAGAAGGAAGGCCAAGAGACATTTGAAAACGTGCTCAAAGTCACTAATTATCCGAGAGATGCAAATCAAAACAACAATGCGATACCATCTCACACCTGTCAGAATGGCAACCATCAACAAATCAACAAATGACAAGTGCTGGCGAGGATGCGGAGAAAAAGGAACCCTTGGGCACTGCTGGTGGGAATGCAGATTGGTGCAGCCACTGTGGAGAACAGTATGGAGTTTCCTCAAAAAATTAAAAATGGAGCTCCCATTTGACCCAGTAATCCCACTTCTAGGAATATATCCCAAGAAACTAGAAACACCAATCAGAAAGGATACATGCAACCCTATGTTCATAGCAGCACAATTCACCATAGCTAAGATTTGGAAACAGCCTAAGTGCCCATCAGCAGATGAGTGGATTCAAAAACTATGGTACAGAGGAGAATCCAAGATGGCGGCGTAGGTAAACACCTAAACTGCTGCCTCCCGCAACAATTTCAAAAATTCAACTAAAAGAAAAAACGTCTATCACCCAGAACCACGGGAAAGCTGGCTGAGTGGAAGTTCTACAACTAGAAGGAAAGAGAAAAGAGCATCGAGACACGCAAGAGTGCTGAAAAGCTGAGGTACGGAGGCACGTGATCCGGGCTGGCGGCAGGCGTTGCTTTTTTCAACCCAAAGGGAGACAAGCCCCCGATTACTCTGAAATACAGTTTCTGGGGAGACGCGGGGGACCCAAACTCCTACGGGGAGAAGCTGGACTGTCTGCCAGTGAGGGTGGCTTGCTTGCAGAGCTGCACGCAAGAACAATTGTTTACTGCACTGGGGCACGGGACTGCCGACAGGGACTCAGAGCCAGCTAACTAGCAGCCATTGCTGTTTGCCACGCCCTAGCCTAGTGACTCCCTGAGACCCCACCCTGCACAACCTACAAACCCACCCAAGCTCTAAGCAGCGGCTTTTGCATAAGAAAGCCCTGCCCTATCACAGCTTAACCTAGCAAACTTGCAGCCTGGGTCAGATAGCTCCAAAACCTCCAAACCACAAGCAAAGAGGAGAAAACTGTAGCTCTCACTGTAGCTCCTGCTGGGTGGCCTCAGACAGTAGCTGACCTGCACCCCATTGGAGATCCAGAAGCCAGTGTACCTAGTAATCAGTGTGAGACACCAGATTTCAACTCCTCACATCCATAAGTGACACATTCAAGAGGCAGACTCAGTGAGCACCAAAGCCCCACTGAAACAAGTCCTGCCCCATAAGTGTGTCTTCAGCGCAGCAGTTCTTCCATTATAGACACAGCGAGTACTCACAGCTAATTGGCCTGGAGGTCAATTCCTCCCAGTGTACCAACAGCAATTAAGGCTTAACTACACCAAGACTTTGCACTCAGCCCACAAAGGGGTGTACCAAGAGCATCCATCTCATGTAATTGAGGAGGCTGAGCTACTGCCCCCTATAGGTCACCTACCACACAAAGCCACTCCATCAACACAGGGAAGCAGCCAAAATGCGGAGACAAAGAAACATGTCACGAATGAAAGAAACAGAGGAAAGCAAACTACTGGACGACATAGAGTTCAGAACCACATTTATAAGGTTACTCAAGGATCTTCTAAAAACCGCCGAGAAACTTGATGAGACATTCAAGGAGCTTAATGAGAATGCCAAAAAAATGGAAAAGGATATGTCAGAAATGAAGCATACACTGTCTGAAATAAAGAATATACAGAAACTCAACTGTAGATCAATGTACCCCAAGAATCAAACCAAAGATCTGAAATATGTGGAAACAAAAAACATCCAACCAGAAAAACAAAAAGAAAAAAGAATCCAAAAATATGAAGATAGTGTAAGGAGCCTCTGGGACAACTTTAAGCGAACCAACATCTGAATTTTTGGGGTGCCAGAAGAAGGGAGAGAGCAAAATATTGAAAACCTATTAGAAGAAATAATGACAGAAAACTTTCCCTACCTGGTGAAAGAAATAGACTTACAAGTTCAGGAAGCGCACAGAACCCCATACAAGAGGAACCCAAAGAGGACCACACCAAGACACATCATAATTAAAATGCCAAGGGCAAAAGACAAAGAGAGAATATTAAAAGCAGCAAGAGAAAAACAGTTAATTACCTACAAGGGAGTACCCATACGACTGTCAGCTGATTTCTCAACAGAAACTATGCAGGCCAGAAGGGAGTGGCAAGAAATATTCAAAGTGATGAATAGCAAGAACCTACAACCAAGATTACTCTACCCAGCAAAGCTATCATTCAGAGTTGAAGGTCAGATAAAGAGCTTCACAGACAAGAAAAAGCTAAAGGAGTTCATCACCACCAAACCAGGATTACATGAAATGCTGAAGGGTATTCTTTAAGAAGAAGAAGAAGAAGAAAAAGGTAAAGATAAAAATTATGAACAACAAAATGACATCAAATACATACCTACCAACAAGTGAATCTAAAAATCAAGTGAATAAAAAATCTGAAGAACAGAATGGACTGATGAATATAATAGAATCAGGGACATAGAAAGGGAGTGGACTGACGATTCCCAGGGGAAGCAAGTGTGAGGGGTGGGGGAAGAGATTGGACAAAAATCTTACTCCTATGGATGAAGACAGTGGCGGGGGGTAAGGGCATGGGGTGGGGTGGGGAATCAGGTGGAGGGGAGCTATGGGGAAAAATAAAAGAGGAACACCTGTAATAATCTGAACAATAAAGATTTATTAAAAAAAAAAACTATGGTACATCTACACAATGGAATACTACGCTGCTATAAAAAAGAAGGAATTCTTACCATTTGTAGCAGCATGGATGGACCCGGAGAGCATTATGTCAAGTGAAATAAGCCAGGCAATGAAAGAAAAATACCACATGATCTCACTCATTTATGGAAAATAAAGAACATTATAACCTGATGAATAAAAAGATAGATACAGAGGCAGTAAAACACCAAACAGACTGTCAAATTACAGCGGGAAGGCTGGGGAGTGTTGGGGGGGGAGGGAAACAGATCAACCAAAGGACTTGTATGCATGCATATAAGCACACCAATGGACACAAGACACTGCGGGGGTGAGATGAGGGCATGTGACAGGGAGGTAGGGGAGACTGGGGGAAGGTCGATGAGGGGGAAAAAGGAGACATATGTACTAATATATGTAATATTTTAAACAATAAAAAAAAATTTTAATTAAATAAATAAAAGATTATATTTTTAAAAGATTGTATTATATAAGTTTTACTGATCTTTTGCTACACAATTAGCAGTATGTTTTGCATGTATGACTTACTAAATCCTTGAATCATAATAAAAAGGACCACCTCATGTCTGATAAAGAAAGCTCAGAGCAACATCATCTAAGCGTCACCTTCAGTTGAGCTAGAGAGGCACAGGAATTTAGGATTTTGTTAAATAAGAGTTAAGAAAAGATCAGAGCCTTGGGAATGAAAAGTGGATTCATCAGGTTTCTACTCTTTGTCACAATCTAGTTTTAATATTAGGACTCCTTGTTCAGCCATCCTTCTCCTTTGCACCTCATGACTACCCATCAAAAGAACCAAGGATGAGGCAGCACTTTGGTACAATGACTTCAGAAAACTGTTTGGCAGCATACACTAACGCTGAGCTTATGAATAACTTATGACCGAACAATTCCACTCCTAAGTATACATCCAACTCAAATGCATGCATCTGTTCACCAAACACATGCCCTATTACTAGATTGTTCATAGCCAAACTATTCATAATGGCTAGAAGAACAGAAATACCCAAATTCCATTAACACTAAAATTGACAAATAATGTATATTAGCACATTACTCAAAATGAGAATGATTAGCAATTATATGCAATACGATGACTCTTACCAGCATAATGTTGAATGAAAGAAGTCAAACACAAAAAGTACATAATGAAGAATGTCTTTAATATGAGTGAAAGTATAAAAACAGGCAAAAGTTGTCTGTGCTATTAGAAGTCAACATCATGGTTACTGTGGGCGGGGGATAACTTAGGGACTAGAACAGAGCCTGAGGGGGGTTCAGTGCTGCTGATAGTGTTTGGTTTCTTGATCTAAGTGCTGGTTACATAGGTGTGTTCAATATTTGGAAATTTAATTAGCTTTATACTGATGCTATGTGTACTTTTCTGACACATGTATATTTTAATTTGATAAAGTTTTTAAAAATAGACCCAGGAAATCAAAAATACCTTTCTGCTGACATAAATGTGACCTTTTGAGGATTTTAAGGTTTTCTGAAGATCCCAGTAAGCACCAAATGGCAATATTATACAAAGGAGCCACAAATTAGCCATCACTCAATCCAACTCAGTTGAGGGTGTTTTTGTTTTGCTTTGTCTTTTATTTTTTAAGGTAAAGACTATCAAAAAACTGGAAATGAGAGTAAGTTAATATCTCAGATCACACTCAGTACCAAGAAGTTTAAAGGTCACCTTCAATATGGTTTCCATAAAAGACAGTAGTGATGGTATGCTACCCCAATGTTTACATCAGATCTAATTCCTATGAATTAGCAAACTAATAAAGAACAAAACTTCATAAAGACTCTCAAAAGGTCAAGAGAGTGACAACTTGTCTTCCTCTGGAAATTTGCTGTGGCTTCATCACCCTGAAAATATGTTTCTCCACCCTCCCCATCACTTCCCCAAAACTGTTTTTCTTTAACAAGTCAAATATGCAGAAAAAATATTCTCACCAACTATTCTGCCATTGTGACATCCCTGTAAACTGTACTTCCCAAGACTGGGACATGAACATATTGTAATGATAACAGCTGGATACTTGGAAGATGTTAGCAAGTGACTGTGCTGATATTTTAAATCTGGACTTTCTTCAGATGCCAAGTAGCATATTTCTGGGGTCACATTATCTTCTTTAGGCGTCAAACATACAACTTCTTTGCTCAGGAAGTTCCACAGGGACAAGATATAGAAGAAGTCATACATGTTCAAAGAAGAGACTATGTTGGTGGGTCTGAATCCTGCTCACTGAAATTAAACCATCAGACCTGGGCAAGAACTCTGGCTTCCTTGTTCATGGGAATAAATGCAAAATATCTCTTCTGTCTCTTTCTCTTTAAATGCTCTTTTTCATTCACTCCTAAAGGATCCAAAGACATGGGTTAGGCTGCTGCAACACAGCATTGTTTGTAGTTTTTGAAATGTCAATATTTCACCAAATGATCTCATTACCACCTAAAATGACATATGAGCCAAATCTGAGCATAAAAATAATTATATGCCAAAAGCATATCACACTTTTTTTAATGTTTTAAAAATATTTTTAATGATTTTAGAGAGGAAGGGAGGGGAATAGAGAAATAGAAACATCAGTGATTAGAAAGAATCATTAATTGGCTGCTTCCTGCATGCCCTGCACTGGAGATTGCACCCACAACAGGAGCATGTGCCCTGACTGGGAATCAAACTGTGACTTCCTGATTCATAGGTCGACACTCAACCACTGAGCCATGCCTTCTGGGAAAGCATGTCACACTCTTGAAAATAAATTCTTCTCAACTTCACAGATGCTGAGAGCATTAAGATTTAAAAAGAATATTTAGAGCATTTTTATTAAAGCCTTTACTGAACAATCAAATTAAAAGACTTGGCTAAGGAAGTTAGAGAAAAACAAATATCACATGATCTCACTTACATGTGGAATCTAGTGAACAAAATAAACTGATGAACAAAATGGGTCCAGAGGCACGGATTCATGGAACAAATGGGGCGGGGAGTGGGAAGAGATTAACCAAAGAATGTATATGCATATACGTATAGTCCATGGACATATAAAATATGTTGGGAAGGCCTGGGATGGCGCAGGGGTTGGATGGAGGGGAGCAAAGGGGACGGGGGGCGGGGAAGACTGTAATACTATCAACAATAAATTAAAATAAAAGACTTGAATGCAACCAATTAAAGCTTAACATAAGACTAGAATCCAGTATTGCTAATTCCTAAGCTAATCTTTTTTTGTACTATATCAAGATGCCTTTGAGTCACAAGAAATTACACGAATGAATGACAACCTAGTTTTATGGATTATGTGTTGTTATTCAAGCAAAGCCAGAAATCATAAGTCACAGGAAGGCAAAATAAAACTCTTTATGACCTGGACATTCCTCAAGAAGGTACACGATCGGTGGAGATGACCAACTCCACTGACTCGCACAGTTGTATCACATGATGAACACCAAGAAGGAAATATAAAGGAAAATAAAACCCACATGCATGCTCTCTTTTTCCATGCTTTATTCCATCCTATAAAACCACTTATATTCTAAAAATAAAAATAAAAAAAAGAGATAAGCAACAGTCTCCCAATTTTACCAGAAAGAATAGAGGGATCAAGTCTATCAGAGATGGACTTTTTCAAGCACCTAGCATCCATAGGAAAAGAAAGGAATGCTCATCCATTCTTTCATTCACTCAACACATTTGTTTTTCATGCTTGCTATGTCTAGATTAGGTGCTACATGAAATACACTGGTCCTTGCCTTCAGGATTCTGGCAGTTATCTGGGCAGACAACAGTTGCCAAGCAGTGTGGTAAGTGCCATGGTAGACCATGATAGTGAGAAAAAGGGTTTACAAGGGGTGAAGATTAAGGGATATAGGAGAGTGAAGGAGAGGTAAGGATAAGGGAACAAGTTAATGCTAAGGAGATCTTACTAAGAGTAACTAGTAAAATGATAAGAAATTGCATCATTTTCTTCTCTGAGGGACTTTCCCACATCCTTACTGGTGCAATGGTTCTCAAGTAAGGTGCCAAAGCTAGGTGCATCAGCATTATCGGAAAACTTGTTAGAATTATAAATTATTGGGTCCTAACTTAGAACTACAGAATCAGAAACTTAGGATGGGACCCAACAATCTGTGTTATAACAAGCCCTACCCCCTAACTAATTTTGATGTGTGCTCAAGTTGGAGAACCACTGTACTAGATAACTCACAGTGAAGTTAGGTGAATAAAAGCCCATATGTTCAAACAGGTAAGAGCAGGTCTGGTCTGGTCATTTTTTATGTAACTGTTGCAACCTAAAAGATAATCTTTTCTCAGATATGTCCTAATTTACATTTCAGAAAATACAGTTCTCTGTGTTTGAGGCCTATGGACGCTGAGTTTGCTAACATCAGCCTTACAAATGGTGGTATTTCTGAAGTGAATGCTTTGCAGTTTATCTGGAGTCAGGTGTCTTGGATGAGGATCAAAGAGCAAACTTCAAAAAGCAAGGGAGCATCTTCAGGAAGAAACTACAGAATCTACTGATGAGTCTGCACTGTTGACTCTCAGGCTACGTGGTTTCTGCTGTTCATTGTTTGTTTCTTTCTCTTCATCCCTCCCTAGAAAAGGTTTTCCATTTCAGCTCAGCTATAGCTGGCCACATGTCCACCCTTCTCCCTAACTCTGTAGGACCTTAGAGCTCTAAGATATAGTATGTCTAGTTACGTCCTCTAAGTGTCTAGACTTCATATCTCTTGGTTCCAATTCTTAAGAAAAGGAATTTGTCCTGATTTGGCTCAATAGTTCACATAGCTGGGGGCGGGGGCAGACACAAAGCAGAAGAGAAGGCTAAGAGGAAGTTATGGCTTTAGCAAGGAGACAATGCTCAGAAAGGATAATTCAGTATCAATGATCCTTTTGGCCCCCTGAGTATCCCATCTAAGTGGTAGGAAATCCATAGAAGAATGCAACAGTTTTTAAGAAGATAATTTGATTACATATCAAAACTTTAAATATATATATATATGTATCTCCTTCCCTCCAGGAATTTTAATTCTAGATTTTTATCTTAAGGGAAAAAATAGGATACATTCAATGTGATATAGCCAAAAAGACCCTGACTGGGTGGCTCAGTTGGTTGGAACGTCATCCCATACACCAAAAGTTTGTAGTTTCAACTCCAGGTCAGGGCACATACCTAGGTTGTGGGTTCGATCTCCAATCAGGAGGCAACCAATTGATGTTTCTCTCTCATTCTCTTACTCTCTCTCTCTCCCTTTCACTCTCTAAAAACCAATATGTAGCCCTAGCCAGTTTGGCTCAATGGATAGAGTGTCAGCCTGCAGACCAAAGGGTCCCAGGTTGGATTCTGATCAAGTACATGTACCTCGGTTGCAGGCTCCTCCCTGGTCTGGGCCCTGGTCAGGGCTCGTGCAGGAGGCAACCAATCGATGTGTTTCTCTCACATTGATATTTCTCTCTGTCTTTCCCTTTCTCTTCCATTCTCTCTAAAAATCAATGGAAAAATATCCTCGGGTGAGGATTTAAAAATTAATTAACTAATTGATTAATTAATTTTTAAATACATCCTTTGTTGAGGATTTTATTAAATAGCAAAAAAAGGGGGGGGAATTCCTGTCATGGTATTATTTTTCATGGCAAAATTTAAAAAGAAAACTGCCTAAATATCTAGAAGTAAGGAATTTTTATTCATGAAAATTCTGTTTTTCCTTAAAAAAAATCCATCAAGATCTATTTTTAGTGAACTTTTTCTCCTTCGTGAAAAACATCAGTAAGCCCTAACATTGTTTTAATACTGGCATAAGGAAATTGCAGGCAGACTGCCTCCCACATGCTGTTTTGCTTGTCTGGGTTACAGTCACCATGATGATCAAGCTGCAGCTGCCAGACAGATGATCTCTTCCAGCTGCAGATCTGATCTGCTCCTACTGGTCCCTAATTGGATGAAGCTGCTTCCCCTCCCTCCTCCACTCCAGCTGAGGTCCCCAAGCATTAGAGTCCAAGTTGGCCTCCTTGCCTCTACGCTCAAATCCAGCAGTAAGAAAGCCCAGGCCTTGAGCTCTAAAGCTTAAGTAGAACAAATTTTAGTCCTTTTACTCAACAATTTGATACAATTTTCATAATACTGATTAAACAGTTCTAGCCTTTGACTTGATATGAAATGTTTACATGTCCATGTCCTCTGATCATTTTATTTGAACAGATAAGAACAGAATGAGCTGGAATGTTAAAAAGACAGAGATGTGTCTTTTCTTTAAATACAATGACCAAGAAGGACTAAAGAATTAGCTAGAATTAATAAAGAGTGATTTCCCTAACCCAAGATTGAGTTTGCATGATAACTCTTAGTCTTAATTAATAAAGAGTGATTTCCCTAACCCAGGGAAGATTGAGTTGAGTTTGCATGATAACTCTTAGTCTATTGCTAAGAACATCACCTTGAAATTTATTTACTGTAAATTCAGGACTTCAATTAGAGACCTGGCTAACAAACCCAGCGGAGGTTGTTAAGATCTAGCAATAATGTCAATAAAAAGGATCTCACAATTTACATCACACTCAAAGATTACAGTTTCTTAATAGCCCCAAAGTCACCACATTTGCCATTAGTAAATGACTATAATATGGTCATCTGAGTTCCGTGTGACTGGCTTGGCTGAGGATCTCAAAAATATGATGAGCATTAAACTCACTCCTAAAGAGAGTATGAAAGCCAAGCCAGTGTTGCTCAATGGTTGAACATCAACCCGAAACAAGAGGTCCCTGGGTTGATTCCTGATCTGGGCATATGCCTGGGTTTTAGGCTCAATCCCCAGTGGGGGGGGGGGGGGGCGTGCAGGAAGCAGCTGATCAATGATTCTCTCTCATCAATGTTTCTCTCTCTCTAACTCTCTCCCCTTCCTCTCTCTCTAAAATCAATAAAAACCTGTTTAAAATAAGTAAACTTTAAAAAATATGAAAGAATACTATGCAGCTTGGTGTGGCAAATAGAAAGATCTATTTTTGTGCCTTCTTAACCCACCATGTTGTTGCCTTCAGACATTCCCCATCCCTAAGTTTCTTCATCTGTGTAAAATGAGGAAACTTCAAAAGAGCCAACAAATAAAAGTTTGGAGCTGCTGTAGCTGAAATGAGCAGGGCAGAGAGATGGCCATAGATAAGCTTTGGCAGAACCCAAAGGCTCTGCAGAACCAAGAGTGACAACTAATAGACTATGTGATGCCTAAGGCCCCTCCTACTGCACGTTTCACTTCTATGTGTCTGTGATGTCTTTGTAAAAACAGACAATGATCACACTGGCACCTAGCATTCAGCAGGTGCTCCATGAATGTTGAGTAAATTAAACTTGAATTGTATCATTTGCCCAATGATCTAGTAAAACTTTCAGAAGAGCAGATGTTTCTAGGGCTGACTTGTTCATTTTTTAGCAAATAGGTCAAATTATAAACCAATTTTAAAAATTAAGGCACCCCTTAATTAATTGTATTATTTTACTCCCATTATTAATATAACTAAGCTGCCATGTCCTTCCATAATCTTATCCATGGTCATAGCTAATCAACTGTAGGGGCAACTTCTAAACCAAATTCAATAATTTGGGGATGTCAAGACATGAAACACCAGGAATTGAGGCAGTCTTTCTTTGGTAGCTGTGATTATTGGATGTAAGACTTATAAGCTATCAATAGCCAGCTTCCCACCTTTGACTGGAGAAACAGAAGAAGTGTTTTATGAGGTGAGGACAGCAAATGGATGGCAGATATACAGAGAGGAGCAGAGACTGGAGAGAGAGGGAACTGAGACAGCCTCCGAGGCCCTGTTCCTGAAGCAAAGCCATGTTCCTTGGGTTCTGCCAGTGACTGTTAGGAAGTCCCTTTTGGCTCAAGGAAGTTAAATTACAATGTATCAAGCTACTAAAAAATACATAATTAACAGGTTAATTAGGACTCCTAGACCAGAAATCACTCTAGGAGTGAACTTATAAATAGAGATAATCATACTCCAGGGCAGACAGAAGGGAGTAAACTTTCCCACACCCAACAAGTCATCTGTCAATAGCTGCCTACTCTGCCTCCTTTTAACTAAGGTGGCCATATGTCCCAGTGTGCCCCAGAAAGTTCCAGTTGACTCATTTGTCTCAGAATGCTGTACAGTGTGCTTCCTCTGTTATAGCTGAAACTGTCCTGCTTTGGACATGAAGTGTCACTGCATTCAAGGCTAGGTCGGGCATTGCCAACCTCATCTGCCATTTGCCTCCCTCTACTTCTATTGCTTTCACTTCTGCTTCTACTGCTCTTCTCATTATTTGCCATAGAACAAATCCAGGAAGCTTGGATCATAGGAGAAAAGTTAAAAAGTCCATAAAATGATTTAAAAACAGTACAAAATAGTAATAACAGCAATTAGTAGTAAATACATTAGGTTTCACATGTAAGGCACACAGAACAATTTTAGGAACACCATATCAGTAAGCTCTCACTGTTAGTAATTACTATCATTATATAGCTTACTAAGGTTAGCTCAACTGTTCTATGGCCATAAATGAGATAGTTCCTAAAAAGTGAAAAAGCATAAAATAAAAATTATACTTTACCTCCTGAGCATTTCATAAAAAGAAGAAATATCCTTGATGCCAGCGATCTGAAGCAATTTTTAAGAGTTTTTCCTGAAAAGCGACTTATCTAATCATTGCAATAGGGTTATCCACCTTGCTGTATTGATGTTGCATCGAAAGAAAGGAAAGGATGTCATTAAAAATCAAATGCAAAACAGAAATCAGTGTGTTTTATGTTGATATAAAGCTGGTAACTAAAGGTACACAAATTGAAACTTGGAAAGTTTCTCTCGTAACACAATCAGAAGAAAGATGACTTTATTGATATTTAAAAAGGCAAAATTACCAGAAAGGAAGAGAGGAAAGTACAGACAACATGTGTATCATTATGCCATGGTGATGCTAAAGAACAAAATTCTATAGTCTCTTAAAGTGGCAATATTGTGTTATATTTCATCGATTCCTTCCTTTCTCCCAAGTTGCCTCCTGTTGCATCATTAAGTCATATTAAGTCCTGAGTCATTTCAACAAGTTAAGATAGGCATATTAATAATAAATAAAAATACCCAGGATTTCTATATCAATTTCCCCAAAAAGCACCAAGTAATCTCTATTATTTCACAACATTCCCCAGAAGAGGACACAGATGGGCACCATGACTTATACCATATGATTAGAGAGGTTACTCAAGACAAGCTGAATAAACCATCCTATAACATGGTGGCTAACCAGCAATTATAGCCCAGTCATTCTTGTTATCTCTTGGTGAAGGGAAAAAGGAACGATGGGAGACATATCACTGGTATAATCGATTATTCAAATTACTTATTCATTCATTATAAAATGGTTTCTGGGCACTCCTTTAACACAACTAATTAAACATGGTACATCGTAATTTTGATTTTGTAAATGTAATTTATGCATATAGGTGTGTGTTATAAAAATGGAATTATATCAACCATATCATTTTATAGCCTGCTATTTTGGGGTAACAGCATATTGTAAGCAATTGTAATCCATCTACATCAACATTTGCAATGGTTGCAATATATTCCACTTATAAATCTATCCTAATTTACTTACTTTTGGAAAAATTTTCCCCAAAAGCCAGTCATGAATATGCTTCTTTGGAAAACACACAAAGGAACCCCTCACAAAATAATTAATATAGATCGTTTTTTTCAACAAATAATCGCTAGACACTTTGGTAGGAATCTCCATCATCATCAGACTCAAGCACCAACAATTTAGGGAGGAAGATGAGCTAATAAGCCAGCAATTACAATAGTATGTAGTCAGCCATTCTTATAAACTGAGGTCATATTTTTCTAGAGATTAATTAAGCTAAATGTATGAAAAGTCCTAAAACTAAAAATACCCTTTGCCCCAATAACTTACCTTAAGTGCTAACAAATTTTACCTTAAATGTATGTACAAGGATATTTATGGCAGTGTTAAATAACCATGAGAGGGAGCAATCTAGATATCTATGAAAAGAGAACAGTTTAAACAAATTAAGATACACCCAAAGTGATTACACCGAAGCCTTAAAAAGAATAATGCAGATTATGGAACAATATTTCCGATATATTTATGATTGGTCACATTTTTAAAAAAAAAACAGGCTACATCAACATGTGTGTATGTATGTGCATTGGAATGATAAAACCCAAAATACTACTAGTAATCTTCTCAGGGTTATGAAGTTATTACAGACTTTTTTCTTCATGTTCACTGGATTTTCTAATTTATATGTAATGAACACGGAATACTTGCCCAAAGTAGAAAGTAACATGCACATTTTAATAGAATGTGGTACGTGCCATTAGAAGGATAAAGACAGGGTGCTCTAGAAATCCCTAGCTCAGCCTGAAGCCAAGAAGATTGGGTCTGGCCTCCCCCATCAGTGACTTACACTGAGTCTTCAAGGGTCCATAGCAAGTGCCTGTTACAGAAAAGGGAGGAAGCGCTGGCAGGTGAGGGCAAGCCTTGGAGGGTGTGACAGCAGGACAAGGAAAGCAGTAAAGTGACTCATGTGCTGCAGGGAGGGCAATTAAAATAAGAAATAAACGTGCCATTAGATTTAGGAATAGTGGAGTTCAATTTGACCCACACCTGAGTAGTTTTGGTGAAAAAGATGCAGGCAGAAGCCAGATGGTCACAAGCTAAGGAATGAATGGGCGGTGAGGAAGTATTGATGAATGAAGGTGAACACAAACTCTAGAGAGGGAGAGGTAACAGGGGGTTGGACACTGGCTTATGAGGTTTTATTTTCTAAGATGGGACAGCTAAAGGATGTTAATAGAGGTAAGAGCCTATATAGATAAAGAGGGAGGTTGATTTTAAAAAGAAAAAGAGCCCCAGCTGGGTTTGGCTCAGTAGATAGAGAGTCGGTCTGTGGACTGAAGGGTCCTGGGTTCGATTTCAGTCAAGGGCACATACCTTGATTGCAGGCTCTGGGCCTGGTAGGTGGCATGCAGGAGGCAACCAATCAATGTGTCTCTCTCACATCGGTGTTTCTCTCATCTCTCCCTCTCCCTTCCCCTCTCTCTAAAAATCAATGAAAAAAATATCCTTGGGTGAGGATTAAATAACAACAATAAAAAAGGAAAAAAAATCATGATAAAAAATAAAAAGAAATGGAGGATGTGGACGATAGTTTAAGGTTTCTGGTCGGAGTGGTGAGGAGGGATTCAGGATGGGAGGGGAAGGCTAGGACTGGAGCAGTCAGGCCAAGGGACATCACAGGGAAATCATCCCTTGCCTCCACCCACAAAGCCACCTCACGAAAGGAATCATAATTTCACTTTCTTAGAAGTGAGCTGCTGAGAGCAGAAGAGCCCAGAAACTATTTCGTGTCATCAGAAGATGTGCTGGAAACCAAACAGAGCATTATGACCTCACCTCTGTGTGACAGCAAAGACGTGCCGTGAAATTTCCGTAGCCTTGTCCAAAGGAAGACACACAGTGTTAGAAAAAGGACAAAGATAGGAACTACAATGCTTGAGCAATGGCAGGTACATTAGGAATACAGACAAGCAAGATTTGGAATTTTCCCCCAGAGAAAAACAAAGCCTATTGAGGGATATATTTCATGTTAGTGGCTTCTAGTCTTTCTGGATATGGAAATCTTTTCCAAAGTCAGAAATGTTTGAGATAACATCTGGATATGGAAATCTTTTCCAATGTCAGAAATGTTTGAGATAACACATGGTGGCATTTGGCCATTTAACAATTGTGGATTGGAAATCTCATAAGAAGCACTCACACACTGAAACCGGTTTTAATTAACTTGCATTTTCAGAATCTGAGCAGTATCTGCGTATTTTCAGCATGTGTGTATTTATGTGTAACATTGTATCTTATCCTACCAGAGACAAAGTTTGAGCACACACATGGAACTGCAACTCTTCTGCAATGATTTTGAACTACCCGCCACCACCCCACACCTGCTCGGGAGCCCTCAGGTCACACCACTGTTCTAATTAACGCATGAAACCTTAAATTGGATGATCAAGCATCTCACCGCCTAACACCTAAAAGCTAGAATTAAAATATGAAACTTGAAGGAGTATTTTAGAACATAAGTAGTCTTTTGGAAGATTTGCAAATGTTACCTCAGAAATACTTTAATATAAAAATAAAATAAAACAAATTGTTTCCGCCCTAACCGGTTTGGCTCAGTGGCTAGAGTGTCGGCCTGCGGACTGAAGGGTCCCAGCTTCAATTCCGGTCAAGGGCAGGTACCTTGGTTGCAGGCACATACCCAGTGGGGAGTGTGCAGGAGGCAGCTGGTCGGTGTTTCACTTTCATTGATGTTTCTAACTCTCTGTCCCTCTCCCTTCCTCTATGTTAAAAATTAATAAAATATATTTTTTTAATTGTTTACAAAAGTTTAGATAGGCCACTGGATATTTCTCTCATGAGTTTTTAATTGTTTTTACAGAGGCCACCGCCTTTGTGAGGACATCAGGGAGTACCACTGGCCTTTGCTCTGGTAACTTCTGGGTGCTGCTGAGCCAAATAAACCATAAGCCTCATCAGGATTATTCTCACATCTGCATCCTGATTGGGCATACTACAGAGACACACACATGCTCAGAATATTCTCAAAGAGCAAATGAATCAATCAATCAATGAAAACAAGCTATGGAAATGGAAAGAACTCTAGAGCTCAGTGATTTCACCATCCTACTAATAATTTAAAATATAAAAATGACTACGTGCAAGGTTCTAAGAACAAATTTCATCTGAATTTCCAGGAACAACAGGATACAGTGAAACAGGGAATGATTTAGATTCACTTTTTTTGTGATGAAAATACATTTTGGGCTGTGCACATGCACAATTCCACTAACTTAATATTCTAGGAAAGCCCAGTCCATTGGCCCTTTTCCTGTGCCTGCACCTGCCCATTCAATCCCCATGTGCAATCTGCCTGTGAATCCAGTGGCCTTCCTATTGACCCCAATCTCCACAATTTACTCTACAAGTATCTGGACTGCCCCTCAAGATTGAAGCACAGAATGAACCAAATAATTATAATCTGCGTGCACAACCCGTGTTCATGGTTTCGTCATTAAACAAAAATAACGGGACCAGACCATTAATCAACCCATCCATAAATTAAATTTCTAAAGTTCAGTAAATTGCAATGGAAAACCTCACACATTCTTTTTTTAATGAAAAAAAAAAAAAACAAAACAAGCATTGAATAGTTTATTGTTGTTTTGTTTTGTTTTAAAGAGGACTGTACAGATCCCAATTTCTGGCTGTGGCCCTATTAATAGCTATGTGGCCTTGATTAAATTATCCACTCTAGTCCTCAAGTTCCTCTTCAGCAATATGTGTGTGAGGGCAATCGTTAATGTCTTCATAACCCCCAAAAGTTTGGTGAGTCTCTCATTTCTGAGAAATTGTTTTTCTCTTCTATATTATTCTTTAAATTACGAAAGGAAAATGGCAACATTTCTAGGTGTGGTTCACCAAAGACATCAGCCAAAACATCCTCTCATGCATTAACTAAACCAATAAAATATTCCTGAACTCCCCAGATTTTATAGTGCCTTTCCACATTCTAAAAGACAAAGACAAGATTGGATCACTATAGCCACTCGTTTTAGATGCATATTTAGAAAAAAAGCTAACTCATGCATTAATCTATAACAATAAAAGCATAATATGCTAATTAGACCAGACAGCCGAACAGCCTTCCAGATGACCTTCTGGATGAAGCCAGGGCTACAAGGGCCGAGGCAGCCGCCAGCTGCGAGGGCCAAGGGCAGCCAGCGCAGCTGCGAGGGCCAAGCCCCTTGCACGAATTTCGTGCATCAGGCCTCTCATTTAACATATAATTAAGTACTAAATGGAAATCAGAATTAGCAAGCCCTTGAAGCACATGAAGACACCTACCGTTATCCCCAAATATCTTAGAATTAGAACAGGGGCTCACAGGCAACTCGACTTCACAATTCACCATGATAATTTGTAGGATAAAGCAAAGTACACACAGTTCAGGTAGACATTATGTTGTGACTGTTTGGTTATGTCTGTCTTCCACTAGATTCTAAGCTCCATGAACCCAGGGATCTAGATTTTTCTGGTCACTGTTTCCCCAGGACATGACACATGATTGGCTCAAACGAATGGCAAAGTAACAGGGGCAGAAAAGAAGTGAAACTAAGTCTGCTTGGAAATATTAAAATCCAGATTGTCTCCTTGTTAGTTGCTCTTTTCTTTATCTCGAAGAAATAAAGAACAAAACTCATATATTTTCGTTTTCCTTATTCATTTCAAAACACATTTTTAACATTACAGAGCCAGGACATCCATAAAAATGGAAAATTTTCATGTGGAATTCAAGGCCTAGAACCGATGAATTTATGTAAATGAAAATGAACAGTCCGGATAATAACCACTGCAACTTTTAGTTTGGGTCTATATATGTGATATTTGTTGGGATCACCACTACCAAAAAAGGACAAAACATCAAATTAACAACCATTTTAGGTTTATTGCTATCATTTTCTATATTTGCTCGTGGGTAGGAACACGGATTCTATAACCAGATCCATTCTCTCTAGATAATGAGACATTCAGCAAGTTACTTAGCTTCTTTCTGCATCAGTTTTCTCATTTGAGAAATAAAATAATACAGCTTCATGGAATCATTATGAACATGAGATGAGTTAACATGTGGAAAACTCTCAGAAGAGTGCCTGTCACATGGTAAGTTCTAAGTGTTTGCTAAATAATTAAACAAACAAAATCAATATATCATTAGCCCACTTCATTCACTTAGGGAAGTAAAAGACACATGACAGAAACAATTCTTTTGGAATTATGTTGATGGAATTTCCAAAGAAGAAAGCTATGGATTCAGAAAAACCAAAATTAAAATAAATCAGTTGAACAGTAAGCTTGAAGAGAAAAAAATAATTTTGGAACATGCTCAAATGAGCCAAAACAAGACACTTCACCACTTCCATTTCTGATTTGAAAAATTCCCTTCAGGGGAAAGTGATAACTTGACACTAGAAAGGACGTTAACAGTGGCATTGTTTTTGAAATAATTCATAAATATGATTTTAAAGGTATTAGTTTTGACAAAATTCAGTGAAAAGAAGTAAAAATCTATCCAGTAAGTGCATTCATAAAGCCTGAAAATAATATCTAAAGAGCATGCATTATAATAGTGGTCACTAACCCTAACCATGTGTCACAATTACCTGAGGAGTTTTGTCAAAACACCCTGGAGACGCTGATTCAAGAGGCCTGAGGTAGAGTCTACGCATCTTTATTTTTTTAATTCTCCCAGTGATTTCTGAGCCAGGTTAGAATGAATGGGTTGAACACGCTGCGGAGCAGTCTCTAGCCATGTGTGTGGCTGGATTGTCGCTACCACCTGCAACCCTGTTATCAATAATGTTAAAGAAAGTCATCAACAGCAGACAAGATGAAGTCATGGGACAGGGCCACATGTTGCCTGACTAGCCCGAGTCCAATATGGGCAACAAACAATGAGCCATAAATCTCATGATAAATGAACCTGCTTTCAGGTTCAAAAGTCAAATGCTTAGCATAAGTCAGTCAGAAAAAAAGCTGAACCATATGCTTTCACTCATATGTGGATATAAAAGTGAAACTCATGAACACAAACAGCAGTGTGGTGGTTGCCAGAGGGGAGAAGGTGGAGGGGAGAAAGGGGTCCTAATATATGGAGACAGGAGAAGATTTGACTTTGGGTGGTGGGCACACAGTGCAATGTACAGATTTTTTAACATAGAAATTCATACCTCACCTGAAACCTCTGTGTTCATGTTGACCAATGTCACCCTAATCAATTTAATCAATTTTTTTAAAAGTCAAATTCAGAATTGCAATAAACAGGTATGATGAATGCTTTCGCAGTTCTCCAGTTGAAAATATCTCCCAGATGTTTTGCCAGCAGACATATAGCCTACGGAGCAATGCAGATGTCTACAAGCTGCTACAGTCCCACTTGACCAGCTCAGATCACCTCTAGCACACCATGTCCCGAAGTGTGCTATGTCCTACGAGGGAAGTTGACAAGACTGATACACCAGTATGGCCAGGTTGTTGAAATACTGGAATGCCTTAGTACCAGCTGGTAAGTAGCTGTGCTTTGAGCCTCCTGTCATTTTGGACTCTCGCCTCCCCAAACCAAAGCAAGGCCTCCATTCTGATGGGTTCCTACCTGTGCCAGACGTATTGTTAATATTTTCCAAAAATAGCCCTAACTGGTTTAGCTCAGTGGACAGAGCGTCGGCCTGCGGACTGAAAGGTCCCAGGTTCGATTCCGGTCAAGGGCATGTACCTTGGTTGTGGGCACATCCCCAGTGGGAGGTGTGCAGGAGGCAGCTGATTGATGTTTCTCTCTCATCGATGTTTCTAGCTCTCTATCCCTCGCCCTTCCTCTCTATAAAAATTCAGTAAAATATATTTTAAAAATATATAAATCCCCAAAGAGCTATTAACCAGGAGTGGTAATTCCTAGAAATTATGTCAGAGGAAGAACCATTGTAGGTTCACCTTAAAAGAAGACCTGAGATAAGATAGAGATAGAAAAATTGCTTTCAGTCCATGAACAGGCTCATGTGGGAAACAGATTCGATGAACTCCCTATAGCTCCAGTGGGGGAGATTATGCAAAATGATTGGAAGTTACAAGAAAGCTGATGTCAATTCCATACAAGGACGGACTTTGGAATGCTCCTGCTCCCCAAAAATGGAGCCTGCGTGGTGAGAACAGGGAGCCGGAAGCGGCAGAGGAAGGAAGTGGGGACTCTGAGCAGACTCTGCAGCAGCAGGTGCTCCTGCTCCGAGGCTGAGCTCCAGAGGTCAGCGGTTCCCAAACCTGCATGTTCATCTGGATCCTCAGTGGAACTAGTTTTAAAATAGACTATATTTTAAAATAGTTTACAGCAAAACAGAGTACCAAGAATTGGCCTAGCTGTTTTGGCTCAGTGGATAAAGTGTTGGCCTGAGGACTGAAGGGTCCCAGGTTTGATTCCAAGCAAGGGCACACGCCCAGGTTGCGGGCTCAATCCCCAATAGGTGGTGTGCAAGAGGTAGCCAATCAATGATTCTCTCATCATTGATGTTTCTATTTCTCTCTCCCTCTCCCTTCCTCTCTGAAATCAATAAAATTATATATTTTTTTAAAAAAAGAATTGAGAATATCCATGTACTCCCTGCCCCCACACACCCACAGCCTCTTCTACTATAAACATCTTGCCCCAGGTTAGTACATTTGTTATAATCGATGAATCTGCATTAATTCATTATTGTCACCTGAAGACTATGATTTACATTAGAGTTTACTCTTGGTGTTGTACTTTCCATGGGGCTTGACAAATATATAATGACATATTTCCACCATTATCAAAGGAACTTTTGTGAACCTCATGCACTGCTGGTGGGAATGCAGATTGGTGCAGCCACTGTGGAGAACAGTATGGAGTTTCCTCAAAAAACTAAAAATGGAACTCCCATTTGACCCAGTAACTCCACTTCTAAGAATATATCCCAAGAAATCAGAAGCACCAATCAGAAAGAATATATGCACCCCTATGTTCATAGCAGCACAATTTACAATAGCTAAGATTTAGAAACAGCCTAAGTGCCCATTATCAGAAGAATGGATTAAAAAACATGGTACATCTACACAATGGAATACTATGCTACTCTAAAAAAGAAGGCACTCTTACCATTTGTAACAGCATGGATGGACCTGGAGAGCATTATGCTAAGTGAAATAAGCCAGTTGGAGAAAGATAAATATCACATGATCTCACTCATTTGTGGAATATAATGAACAATATAAACTGATGAACAAAAATAGATCCAGAGATATGGAAGTATCGAACAGACTGACCAAACTCAGAGGGAAGGCAGGAGAAGGGAGGAGGGGAAGAGATCAACCAAAGGACTTGTATGCATGCACATAAGCATAACCCATGGACATAGACAGTAGGGGGGTGAGGGCATGTACTGGGGGTTGGGAACGGCCAGGGAGAGGTCAATGGGGGATAAAGGAGACTTATGTAATACTTTAAACAATAAAGAAAAAAATTTTTTTAAAAAAAGAAACTTTTTTAAAATATATATTTTATTGATTTTAGAGAAGAAGTAAGAGGGAGAGAGAGATAGAAACATCAATGATGATAGGGAATCATTGATTGGCTGCCTCCTGCATGCCCCCTACTGGGGATCAAGCCTGCAACCCAGGCATGTGCCCTTGGCCGGAATCGAACCTGGGACCCTTCAGTCCGCAGGCTGATCCTCTATCCATTGAGCCAAACCAGCTAGGGCTGAAAAAAGAAACTTTTTAAAGATCAGGTCTCCTGCTCTCTACCCCAAATCAACTAAATCAGTATCGTTGGCAATGAAGTTTGGAAATTTACATATTATAAAGCTCTTCAAGTGGTGGTGACACCCAGCGAGGTTTGGAAGTCTGCATTCAGTGATCTGTAAGTTTCTTTCTAACCTTCAGATTTTAAAATTCTATTCAATAAAAAACCCAATAGCTTTTTAATTAAAAATTTTTCAATTATACTTTACATTCAATATCATTGTATATTAGTTTCAGGTGTAAAACATAGTGGTTAGACAATCATATACTTTACAAAGTGTTCCCCTTGATATTTCCAGTACCCAAATGGCACCACACACAGTTGTTACAATAATATTGACTACTAGCGGCCCAGTGCACAAAATTCATGCACGGGGGGGGGGGGAGGGCAGTTTTCCCTCAGCCCAGCCTGCACCCTCTCCAATCTGGTACCCCTCGGGGGATGTCTGACTGCCAGTTTAGGCCTGATCCCTAAACCAACAGTTGGACATCCCTCTCACAATCCAGGACTGCTGGCTTCCAACTGCTCACCTGCCTGCCTGCCTGATTGCCCCTAACCGCTTCTGTCTGCCAGCCTGATCACCCCCTAACCACTCCCCTGCCAGCCTGATCAACACCTAACTGCTCCCCTGCAGGCCCAGTCACCCCCAACTACCCTCCCCTGCCAGCCTAGTCACCCTCAACTACCCTCCCCTGCCAGCCTGGTTGCCCCCAACTGCCCTCCCCTGCTGGCCAGACAAGTTAAGTAAGCTTCCCCAGGTCACACAGTCAGTAAAAAGCAGAGATGGATTTTAAATAGAGGGCCATTTGATCTCTATTATTTCCCATCTACCATTAGACCTCCAATAATTAGCAAATGAAGATACACAGTTTTGGATTGCTAATAATGGGGATGAGGAGGTAAGGTGTTTTTTTAAATAATATATGGAGCATTTGAGAATGAGATTTTGTTTTAGGACAACAGAAAGCCAGATGATATTCCAGGAACTTATAAGATTTTATGCACTAATCATAGTGCCTTGTATCAAGCCAGGAGTTAACATAGCCAACACATTTGCTCCATAAATTTGAAAAGTTGGGCTCCGAGTTCTCTGATACCTAAATGAAACCTATAATGAGTCATTCAAAATAAGGAAAAAGGACTCAACCACATATTTAATCCTCATAATGGACTCCAGACCAGAGGGGTGGCCAATTCCACATCTTCATAATGGAACCTTAATCCTTGCCCTGAGCCACAGAAAAGAAAAAACAATTTCCTGGAGCTGCACATGGACCACTTCTATGGGATGTGGAAATTAATGGTTATTAAGAGCACACACACCTTTGAGTCAAACCTGGATTCAAATCTGGGTCCACCACTAACTAAATACATAATCTTGTAGAAATTACCTAACATCATTAGCTTAGTTTCTTGTCTATAAAAGGAGGCTGATGATATTGCAATATCTCTCTAACAGGGTTACCATGAGGATTAGATGAGATGCTGTATGTGAAGTAATTAACATCTACCTGATACTTAGTAAGCCCTCAATGTATTCATCTTATTAGTTACTCATTCTTCCTTGGGTGATGCACGGTATAAATGGACCATCTGCTAACTGAAGGCAAAAGGGAACCATTTCTGATTGATGGGTGTGCAGACAGCATAAGCTAATTTGTGGGGTTAGTTTGATGGGGCAGAAAAAAATGACATTTAAACTCTTCTCACAGTTTACTTTTTTTTAATGCTTCTTTTTGGACCATTAATTTTAAGGTGAACAAATATGTACATAATCAGGTGAACAAATATGTACATAAATTAAAGTTATAGTGAAACCAAGGACATGAGCACCTTGCTATCCTTGTCAGGATACTTACCTATGGGAGGAAGGAAGAGGAATAGTTTGAGTGGATCATTCAAATGGATGCCAGCAATGTCCTTTTTCTTTACTTTACTGGTGGCTTTTTTTATATATATTGGTATTTGTTCTTTATACAGGTGTTTGTTTTATAATGTATTAAACTCAATTAGTTTTATCCAAAAAAATTAAGGCAATTATCAGAAGTATAATATCTAACAGTAGTTATTTCTAGTTTTTCCTATTCAATTGGTGGAAAAGAAAAAAAATGAGTGGAGAATAGAGTCTGCCACAGTGATTGTAACTTCCCTTAAAATACTTCAGTATCAGTATTTTAATATTCTGTAAGTGCTGATTAGCTCAAGCTTTTATTCTAGAGATAATCAGCACAACTATTTTAAGAATTCAGTCCAGAGATTCCAGCTACCATTATATCAGAAAGTGCCCATTTCCATGGGTAGCTACTTTAAATCTTTCTGCTATTCAAATCTTGATTGACAACTTATTATCTGCTAATTAGCACATTTGTCAAAAATGGGATTTTATTGGTGAAACTAATGACTATTTACATTATGTATGCTAGACATATTCTCCCATTGGTTTAATTAATGGTATCAAAGGATGTGGATGGTCTAGAGTTATTAAAGATCTATCCACCTTTGCATGAACAAAAGAGGTGAGTATCCTGTCCCCTCATGGGATGGAACTTAATTTTATACATACTATATCCAGTCATTGATTTGGTAACATGAAGGACTTAGAAACATGCCAACATGTACTCTGAAAGAATAGATTACTGGGACTTCATGAACTGTATAGATCAAGTTGATAAATGGTTTTGTGCCTATTTGCTAATGAATGTTTGTTGAATACATATTTGAATGTATAGCAAAATTTGGTCTGAGACATGTATTCATTATAACCTGGTAATGAGCTTATGGGAAAGAAGTTAACTATTGCCACCTCAAATATCTTTTGTAGTTACTATTATCTACCAAAAAAAAAAAAGTACCTAAATGTTTTACAAAACTAATAAGACTTAGGTACCTTCACAACAGGGCCTTCTGCTTTTTACTAACCTTTTCCTAAAATAGAAATTTTTAAATTGAGTGAATGTTATTTTGTAAACAGAAAAGAAATTAAAATACTCAGTAAAAACATAAGTGAAAGACATGCACAGTCATTTCACCAAATAAATTAAAAGTGATCAATAAACAGAGGATGGAAGCAGGGAGCCAGATAAGAATGCTACATGATCTGGGAGACAGTGGCAGTGGTCTGAAATGAGGTAGCAGTGGTAGAGATAATGAAGATTAGTCAGTAGGACAGGTGGCTTAGATGTGGAGATATGAGATAAGGAAAGGATCATGAACTTCCTCCAAGACTTTTGTCATAAGCATCTGGGAAGAGAGTAGTATCATTTGCTGAGAGTGGAGCACAGGCAAATAACATGTTTCTTTTGGGAGGGGGAGGAGTAATGAGGAACTAAGAGTTTTGTGTTAGAAATATTAAGTTTTGGGAGGGTCATACGAGGAGTGTCTGTTGGAGAATTAAGGAACAGCTATACTCCAGGAGAAGGTGGGGGACTGCTGGACGGGGTTCCCCTGACCAGGCAGCCCCCACTGCTGCTGGGTTCCCTCCCAGAGCCACCTGCTCGGACGCAGAGACTGTGCCATCTTGAAGGGGAAAGTGGATGTTATTGGAAACCTGAAAATCTACTACTGCAGCATCCACCGAACAGCTGCGAACCCCAGAGCACCAGTCCCCAATTGGTGCAAACACACGGATTCAGAGGAGCTCTACACTCCACCACAGAAAGGTCAGATTTCGCCTGAGATAAGGAGAGAGAGAGAACTACATAACCAGACACCCAGAGAAGAGAGACCATGGGGAGACAAAGAAACAACCCACATATGAAAGAAAAGCAGGCATCACCAGAAAAAGAAGTAAGTGAAATGGAGGCAAGCAACCTGCCAGAGAAAGAATTCAGAGAAATGGTCATAAGGTGGCTCAAAAGAATGGAAGACAAATTTGACAATATGAATAAGAACCAAGAGGAAATGAAGAAGAACCAAGAAGAAATGAAAAATGACATCACTGCTGTAAGGAACTCAATAGAAAGCATCAAAAGTAGACTAAAAGAAGCAGAGGACCACATCAGTGAGCTAGAAGACAAAAAGGGAAAAAATACCCAAATAGAACAGCTTCTAGAAAAAAAAATTAAAAAGCAGGAGGAGAGCCTAAGGAAACTTTGGTACAACACGAAACAAAACAACATCCGCATAATAAGGGTTCCAGAAGGAGAGGAAACTGAGCAAGGAATAGAAAACATGTTTGAAGAAATAATGACAGAAAACTTCCCTGATACAGGGAAGAAAAAACCCACACAAATCCAAGAAGCTCACAGAGTCCCAAGCAAAATGAAACCCAAAAGACTGACGCCAAGGCACATTATAATTTAATTATAATTAAGAATCTTAAAAGTGGCCAGAGAGAGACAGAAAGTTACCTACAAAGGAACCCCCATCAGACTAGCGACTGATTTCTCAACAGAAACTTATCAGGCTAGAAGGGAATGGAATGAAATATACAAAATCATGCAAAGGAATGGTCTGAATCCAAGAATACTGTACTCAGCAAGGCTATCAATAAAAATTAAAGGTGAAATCAGGAGCTTCACAGACAAAAAAGGACTAAGGGAATTTATTACCACCAAACCAGCAATGCAAGAAATGCTAAAAGGTCTGCTGTAAAAAAAATAAATAAATAGGAAGTGAAGAAGGAACACAGGGGTAAAGAATAAAAATGGTGACAAGTAAGTACCTATCAATAATAACTTTAAATGTAAATGGATTAAATGCCTCAATCAAAAGACATAGGGTAACGGATTGGATTAGAAAACACGACCCATATATCTGCTGTCTACACAAAACACACCTCAGAAAAAAAGACACACACAGACTGAGGGTAAAGGGATGGAAAAAGGTTTTTCAGGCAAATGGAAATGAAAAAAAAGCTGGGGTAGCAATACTTATATCTGACAAATTAGATCTCAAAGTGAAGGACATAACAAGAGATAAGGAAGACCACTTTATAATACTAAAGGGAGCAATCCAACAAGAAGAAATAACTCTGGTAAACATATATGCATCCAATACGGGAGCACCCAAATAAGTAAAAAAAAAAAACTCCTGGAGGATATGAAAGGAGAAATTGACAGCAATACAATCATAGTAGGAGACTTTAATACCCCACTATCACCATTGGAAAATCCTCTAAACAAAAAATCAGCAAAGAAATATCAATCCTAAATGACTCACTAGACCAGATGGAATTAATTGACATCTTCAGAACATTTCACCCAAAGCCACAGAATATACATTCTTCTCAAGTGCACATGGGTCATTTTCAAAGACAGATCATTTGTTGGGCCATAAGCAAAGTCTCTTCAAATTCAAGAAGATAGAAATCATATCAAGCATCTTCTCAGATAACAGTGGCATAAAATTGGAAATCAACTACAATAACAACAATCCAAAAAAATCAAACACATGGAGACTAAATAGCATGCTATTAAACAATGACTGGGTTACCAGAAGATCAAGGAAGAAATAAAAAACATCATGGAAACAAATGACAATGAAAACACAACAATCCAAAATCTATGGGACACTGTGAAAGCAGTCTTTTTTTTTTTTAATAAATCTTTATTGTTCAGATTATTACAGGTGTTCCTCTATTTTTTCCCCCATAGCTCCCCTCCACCTGATTCCCCACCCCACCCCATGCCCTTACCCCCCGCCACTGTCTTCATCCATAGGAGTAAGATTTTTGTCCAATCTCTTCCCGCACCCCTCACACCTGCTTCCCCTGAGAATCGTCAGTCCACTCCCTTTCTATGTCCCTGATTCTATTATATTCACCAGTCCATTCTGTTCTTCAGATTTTTTATTCACTTGATTTTTAGATTCACTTGTTGGTAGGTATGTATTTGATGTCATTTTGTTGTTCATAATTTTCATCTTTACCTTTTTCTTCTTCTTCCTCTTCTTAAAGGATACCCTTCAGCATTTCATGTAATCCTGGTTTGGTGGTGATGAACTCCTTTAGCTTTTTCTTGTCTGTGAAGCTCTTTATCTGACCTTCAACTCTGAATGATAGCTTTGCTGGGTAGAGTAATCTTGGTTGTAGGTTCTTGCTGTTCATCACTTTGAATATTTCTTGCCACTCCCTTCTGGCCTGCATAGTTTCTGTTGAGAAATCAGCTGACAGTCGTATGGGTACTCCCTTGTAGGTAATTAACTGTTTTTCTCTTGCTGCTTTTAATATTCTCTCTTTGTCTTTTGCCCTTGGCATTTTAATTATGATGTGTCTTGGTGTGGTCCTCTTTGGATTCCTCTTGTATGGGGTTCTGTGCACTTCCTGGACTTGTACGTCTATTTCTTTCACCAGGTAGGGAAAGTTTTCTGTCATTATTTCTTCTAATAGGTTTTCAATATTTTGCTCTCTCCCTTCTTCTGGCACCCCAAAAATTCGGATGTTGGTTCACTTAAAGTTGTCCCAGAGGCTCCTTACACTATCTTCATATTTTTGGATTCTTTTTTCTTTTTGTTTTTCTGGTTGGATGTTTTTTGTTTCCACATATTTCAGAGCTTTGGTTTGATTCTTGGGGTACGTTGATCTACAGTTGAGTTTCTGTATATTCTTTATTTCAGACAGTGTATGTTTCATTTCTGACTGATCCTTTTCCATTTTTTTGGCATTCTCATTAAGCTCCTTGAAGGTCTCATCAAGTTTCTCAGCGGTTTTAAGAAGATTCTTGAGTAACCTTATAAATGTGGTTCTGAACTCTATGTCGTCCAGTAGTTTGCTTTCCTCCGTTTCTTTCATTCGTGACATGTTTCTTTTCTCCACATTTTGGCTGCTTCTCTGTGTTGATGGAGTAGCTTTGTGTGGTAGGTGACCTATAGGGGGCAGTAGCTCAGCCTCCCCAATCACCTGATGTGGACACTCTTGGTACACCCCTTTGTGGGCTGAGTGCAAAGACTTGGTGCAGTTAAGCCTTAATTGCTGTTGGTATACTGGGAGGAATTGACCTCCAGGCCAATTAGCTGTGAGCACTCACTGTGTCTATAAAGGAAGAACTGCTGCGCTGAAGACACATTTATGGGGCAGGACTTGTTTCAGTGGGGCTTTGGTGCTCACTGAGTCTGCCTCTTGAATGTGTCACTTATGGATGTGAGGAGTTGAAATCTGGTGTCTCACTCTGACCACTAGGTACACTGGCTTCTGGATCTCCAATGGGGTACAGGTCAGCTACTGTCTGAGGCCATCCAGCAGGAGCTACAGTGAGAGCTACAGTTTTCTCCTCTTTGCTTGGGGTTTGGAGGTTTTGGAGCTATCTGACCTGGGCTGCAAGTTTGCTAGGTTAAGCTGTGATAGGGCAGGGCTTTCTTATGCTAACTCAGCTGCTTGGAGCTTGGGTGGGTTTGTAGGTTGTGCAGGGCGGGGTCTCAGGGTGTCACTAGGCTAGGGCGTGGCAAACAGCAATGGCTGCTAGTTAGCCGGCTCTGTGTCCCAGAAGGCGTCCCGGAGTCCTGAGCCCCAGTGCAGTAAACAATTATTCCTGCGCGCAGCTCTGCAAGCAAGCCACCCTCACTGGCAGACAGTCCAGCTTCTCCCCGTAGGAGTTTGGGTCCCCCACATCTCCCCAGAAACTGTATTTCAGAGTAATCGGGGGCTTGTCTCCCTTTGGGTTGAAAAAAGCAACGCCCGCCGCCAGCCCGGATCACGCGCCTCTGTACCTCAGCTTTTCAGCGCTCTTGCGCGTCTCAATGCTCTTTTCTCTTTCCTTCTAGTTGTAGAACTTCCACTCAGCCAGCTTTCCCTTGGTTCTGGGTGATAGACGTTTTGTCTTTTAGCTGAATTTTTGAAATTGTTGTGCGAGGCAGCAGTTTAGGTGTTTACCTACGCCGCCATCTTGGATCTCCTCTGAAAGCAGTCTTGAGAGGGAAGTTCATAGCTCTACAAGCCTACTGCAAAAAGAACAAGAAACAATGGAAATAAATTACCTAACCCTACAACTCAAAGAGTTAGAAAGACAGCAACAAGAAAAGCCCAGTGTAAGCAAAAAGAAGGAAATAATAAAGATCAGAGTGGAGATAAATGACATTGAAACCCAAAAAAAAAAAATACAAAAGATCAACAAAACCAAGAGGTGGTTCTTTGAAAGTATAAATAAGATTGATGAACCTCTAGCCAGGCTAACCAAGAAGCAAAGAGAGAAGAGCCAAATAAACAAAATCAGAAATGAAAGAGGTGAAATAACAACAGATCCCACCAAAATACAAAGGATTGTTAAAAAATATTATGAACAACTCTATTCCAACAAACTGGACAACCTGGAGGAAATGGACATATTCCTAGAAAAATACAACCTTCCAAAACTCAGTCAGGAAGAATCTAAACATCTCAATAGGCCAATAACTATGGAAGAAATTGAAGCAGTCATCAAAAAGCTTCTAGCAAACAGAAGCCCAGGGCCAGATGGCTTCACAGGGGAGTTTTTCCAAGCATTCAAGGAAAAACTAAAACCTATCCTCCTCAGACTATTCCAAAAAATTCAAGAGGAAGGAACACTTCTAAGCTCATTCTATGAAGCCAGCATCACCCTAATACCAAAACCAGATAAAGACAACACAATGAAAGAGAATTACAGGCCAATATCTCTCATGAACATAATGCCAAAATCCTCAACAAAATTCTAGCAAATCGGATTCAGCACTACATCAGAAAGATCATACACCATGACCAAGTAGGATTTATCCCAGGAATGCAAGGATGGTACAATATCCACAAATCAATAAATGTGATACATCACATAAACAAATTGAGAGATAAAAATCACATAGTCATATCAATTGATGCAGAAAAAGCATTTGACAAAATCCAACACCCTTTCTTGATAAAAACTCTCAACAAGGTGGGAATAGAAGGATCATATCTCAACATAATAAAAGCTATATATGATAAACCCACAGCTAACATCATACTTAATGGGCAAAAACTAAAACTATTTCCCCTAAGAACAGGAACGAGACAGGGATGCCCACTCTCACCACTCCTGTTCAACATAGTACTGGAAGTATCAGCCATTGCAATTAGACAAGAAGAAGAAATAAAAGGCATTCAAATTGGAAAAGAAGAAGTAAAGCTGTCCTTATTTGCAGATGACACGATATTGTACATAAAAACCCAAAAGACTCCATCAAAAAACTAATAGACTTAATAAATGAATTTGGCAATGTAGCAGGATACAAAATTAATGCCAAGAAATCTATGGCAATTCTATATACCAATAGTGAACTTACCGAAAGAGAGACTAAAAAAGCAATCCATTTACCATCGCACCAAAAAAATTAAGATACCTAGGAATAAACTTAACTAAGGAGGTAAAAGACCTATATGTGGAATACTACACGACACTGAAAAAAGAGATAGAGGAAGACATAAAAAGATGGAAGAACATACCATGTTCATGGATTGGTAGAATCAACATCATCAAAATGTCCATACTACCCAAAGCAATCTATAAATTCAATGCACTTCCCACTAAAATACCAACGGCATATTTCACAGACCTAGACCGAACCTTCAAAAAATTCATCTGGAATAAAAAGAGACTCTGAAAAGCTGCAGCAATCCTGAGAAAGAAGAACAAAGTAGAGGGGATCTCAATACCAGATATCAAGCTGTATTACAAAGCCACGGTTCTTAAAACAGCCTTGTACTGGCACAAGAAGAGACATATAGATCAATGGAATAGAATAGAGAACCCAGAAATCGACCCAAACCACTATGCCCAATTAATATTTGACAAAGGAGGCATGAACATACAATGGAGTCAAGACAGTCTATTCAACAAATGGTGCTGGGAAAATTGGACAGATACATGCAAAAAAAAAAAAATGAAACTAGATCACCAACTTTCACCATACACAAAAATAAACTCAAAATGGATAAAGGACTTAAACATAAGACAGGAAACCATAAAAATACTAGAGGAATCCACAGGCAGAAAAATCTCAGACATATGCCGAAGGAACTTCTTCACTGATACTGCCCCTAGGGCAATGGAAACTAAAGAGAAAATAAACAAATGGGAGTACATGAAAATAAAAAGCTTTTGCACAGCAAAAGAAACCATCAATAAAACAACAAGAAAGCCAACTGCATGGGAGAACATATTTGCCAATGATATCAACAATAAGGATTTAATCTCCAACATTTACAGGAAACTCATACAACTTAACAAAAAGAAGATAAACAACCCAATCAAAAAATGGGCAACTGATCTAAATAGACACTTTTCGGAAGAAGAAAGAAGGAAGGCCAAGAGACATATGAAAACCTGCTCAAAGTCACTAATCATCAGAGAGATGCAAATCAAAACGACAATGCATTACCATCTTACACCTGTCAGAATGGCCATCATCAACAAATCAACAAACGACAAGTGCTGGCAAGGATGTGGAGAAAAAGGAACCCTCGTGCACTGCTGGTGGGAATGCAGACTGGTGCAGCCACTGTGAAAGACAGTATGGAGTTTCCTCAAAAAACTGAAAATGGAACTCCCATTTGACCCAGTAATCCCACTCCTAGGAATATATCCTAAGAAACTAGACACACCAATCAGAAAGGATATATTCACCCCTATGTTCATAGCAGCACAATTTACAATAGCTAAGGTTTGGAAACAGCCTAGGTGCCCATCAGCAGATGACTGGATCAGAAAACCATGGTACATCTATACAATGGAATACTATGCTGCCATAAAAAAGAAGGAATTCTTACCATTTGTAGTAACCTGGATGGAACTGGAGAGCATTATGCTAAGTGAAATAAGCCAGTCAATGAAAGAAAAATACCACATGATCTCACTCATTTGTGGATAATAAAAAACATATTATAAACTGATGAACAAAAAGATAGATACAGAGGCAGTAAAGCATCAAACAGACTGTCAAATTACAGCAGGAAGATTAGGGAGAGGTGGGGGAAATAAGAGATCAACCGAAGGACTTATATGCATGCGTATAAGAATAACCAACAGATGCAAAACATTCGGGGGGTGAGGGCATGTATGGGAGTGGGGTGGGGGGGGCAATTGTAAGATATGTACACATATAATACCTTAATTTAAAAAAAGAAGAAGAAAAAGAAAAAGTAAATAAAAAATTTAAAAAAGGGCCCTAGCTGGTTTGGCTCAGTGGATAGAGCATTGGCCTGTGGCCTGAAAGGTCCCAGGTTAAATTCCAGTCAAGGGCATGTACCTTGGTTGCGGGCACATCCCCGGCAGGAGGTGTGCAGGAGGCAGCTGATCGATGTTTCTCTCTCATCGATGTTTCTAACTCTATCCCTCTCCATTCCTCTCTGTAAAAAAATCAATAAAATATATATGTTTTAAATTTTTTTTTAAAGGAAGGAAGGCCCTAGCAGGTTTGGCTCAGTGGATAGAGCATCAGCCTATGGACTGAAAGATCCCAGGTTTGATTCAGGTCAAGGGCACATACCCGGAGTTGCAGGCTCAATCCCCAATAGGGGGTGTGCATGAGGCAGTCCATCAATCATTCTCTTGCATCATTGATGTTTCTGTCTCTCTCTCTCTCCCTCTCCCTTCCTCTCTGAAATCAATAAAAATATATTTTAAAAGATGGAAGAAGGATAGGCCTGTGTCAAATGCTGCAGGGAAGTCAAGACAGATGAGGGATGAGAACTGACCGTGGAATTTCTTCACCTGGAGCACATGGAGATTTTGGTAAGGAAAGTTTGAGTTACATGAAGGGACAGGAAGTCTAACTGGAGTGGGTTTAAGAATGACTTGGAAGTGAGGAGCTTGAGATAATAAGGGCTGCGTTTGAGAACTTTATTGAAAAACTATAACCCAGAGAAGAAAGACATTGTGCTGCATGCCAGGAACTGAGATGTGTGTCTCATGACTTTAAAAGAAGACAAAATTGTTCTAGAGTGAGACGACATCTTAGTACAGAAGATGTATTTTTAGAGTTGTCATCAGGAGCAGGAGTCCCTCAAGGATCTATCATTACCCTCCTAATCCTTTCTTCTACTTCTGCTCACTTGGAAAACCTCCATAACCCAACTCTCTCTCTCTTCTGCTCTCTTCCTCTCTTCATGTAGGCCCATGGATTACATGATTGATTGCATATCTCCTTACCACCCTCATCCTTCCAGGTCAGATGCTGCCTGTCTCTCTGACCCCTTCAGCCTGTCACCAGCCCCAGAAAGGACTCCAGGCTATGTTCTCTCTTTCCTCAAGATAGCTAAACCAGCCCAAGTTTGACCAAAATTGGATGACAACCAGGACTCTTGTCCTAGCCTGTTCCTTGAATCTTTGCCAATTGTGGGAAGATTGCTGCTCTCTGAGATAATCTCTCATATTATCACTAAAATCTGATCTCAGGTAACAATGAGAGAAGTTACCTCTTCTCTCAGTTTCCCAAAAAAAGTAAGTGTGGGAGTTCTCAGTCATTTTATGAATGCCACCCCCCCTCTCTTCCAAGCTTACTTAGGTCTGTGTGAGTCAATGTCAGAAGCCACTCATGGCAGGCCCATGCCAGATCAGGGTCCCATGGAATCTGAAAAGCAAACCTTGATAGATGTATTTTGGCCCTTTGGCTAAATTGTTTTAGAGTCACTGACATTTCTCTGAGACTCAGAACTTTGTGATATCACTTTTCCTGATGACCACCTAGATTTCCTGGTATTGACCAGATTAGGATGTAGCTGAGAAATCTGATCTCCAGGCATCAGGTAGAAAGAGGAAGGGTGAATAAAGAAAAAAAGGTTAATTTAGAGATATTGCAAACAGTCAGAAACATTTTTTGCCAGAGGTGTCTTTTCTAATGGTGCTAAGTGGGTTAAAAAGCCATCTCATCAGCTCAGAGGAACAAATGAGAAACCAAAAACTGTGAGTCAATAGGTATTGATTCACCCCTGTTGTGCTTTAATGAAGTTTCAAAAGAAAAATTATACCCCAATAGAGGTGCATATCTACAGTGGCCAGTCTTCTGGGGAAGGTCTATCAAGAGTCCCATGAAATAATTGCATAGAATTGGAGCAATGTTCTGTATAAGCTTTATTGAAATAGAAATCTAAAGTTTTTGCAAATATAACATGTGAAATCAAGAAATTTGTCTTTTCCATTCATTAAATAGTTCCTATTTTAGCAAATTCAATAATAAGGGACCAGCTGAAGCAGAGCCAGAGCTACGAATTAGCTCCAAGTTCCATAAATCTTTTTATATTAAGAAACATTTTTGCCCCAAAAAACTATTACATTTTACAACTTTGCCCCAAAATACTATGACATTTTACATACTTCAGGATCATTTGAAATTATTCTGTACCTAAGAAGAAAAATGTGTAATTGAATCAGGGTGAGGGGGGGTTGTACACCCTCTATATTATTAAAGTCTCTCTAAATAAACTCAGAGATTGCATGCTAGTATACTAATAAGAAAAACAAAATTACTGCCCAGCCAGTGTAGCTCAGTGATTGAGCGATGACCTATAAGCCAGGAGGTTAAGGTTTGATTCCTGCTTGGGACACATGCCTGGGTTGTGGGCTCAAACCCCAGTGGGGGGTGTGGAGGAGGCAGCCAGTCAATGATTCTCTCTCACCATAGATGTTTCCATTCCCCCACTCTCCCTTCTGCTCTGAAATCAATTTTAAAAAAATTGATGCAGAGAAAAAGGAACCCTCTCTTGCAGTGCTGGTGGGAATGCAGACTGGTACAGCCACTGTGGAGAACAGTATGGAGTTTCCACAAAAAATTAAAAATGGAACTCCCATTTGACTCAGCAATCCCACTTCTAGGAATATATCCCAAGAAATCAGAAACACCAATCAGAAAGAATATATGCACCCCAATATTCATAGCAGCACAATTTACAATAGCTAAGATTTGCAAACAGCCTAAAGTGCCCGTCAGCAGATGAGTGGATTAAAAAACACTGTACATCTACACAAAGGAATACTACGTCGCTGTCAAAAGGAAGGAATTCTTACCATTTGTAACAGTATGGATGGACCTGGAAAGCATAATGCTAAGCAAAATAAGCCAGTCAGAGAAGGATAAGTAATAAGTATCACATGATCTCACTCATTTGTGGACTATAATGAACAATGTAAGCTGATGAACAAAAATAGATCCAGAGACATAGAAACATCAAACAGACCTTCAAATCTCAGAGGGAAGGGTGGGAGGTTGGGGGAGGGGGGGTGTGGGTGGTAGGAAATCAACCAAAGGACTTGTATGCATGCATATAAGCGTAACCAACAGTCATAGACAGTAGGAGAGTGAGGGCATGTGCTGGGGGGTGGGAGTGGGTGGGGAGAGATCAATGGAGGAAAAAGGAGACATATGTAATACTTTAAATGATAAAGAATTTAAATTTTTTTAAAGTAAAGAAAAAAATAGTTGCAAAAAGAACATAACAAAGATCAATCAAAGGACTTGTATGCATGCATATAAGCCTAACCAATGGATACAGACAACAGAGGGGTGAGGGCATGAGGGGGGGTGGGGGGGGGGTCATGGGGGAATAAGGACACATATGTAACACCATAATCAATAAAGAAATTTTTTTAAAAGAACACAGCGAGTTTTATGAAAAGGAACTCTATCCCACTTAGGAACTCCTGCTATGGATACTGGGCTGGTCAACGAGGAGACAGAGGCCAGAAACTGTGGGAAGAACTCAATGCCATCAGCCAGTTCAGGGGCAGGGCTGGGAGATGGAGGGAATCCCTGGCTTTATCATTTTCAGGGGAAATCCCTTGCCTATTATTTTCTCTTGTACAGAGTTTTCCTTCTCCAGCCAAAACGTATTGGCTTCCCAGGGACCCCAGCTCCTCTTGAAGTGTCCTCCAGAGAATGTTGAGGCATACTCATGCCTCAAAGCTTTCCCATCATTTTCAGAAAAGCCAGTCCACCCAGCTTGCAAGGACAGCCGCAGAATGACATAGGAAATGTATTTCAACAAGCCCAGGGCCGAAGGCCAGCAGGCTGGGCTTCCCCGGGCCCTATTATGATAAACACACACTCCAGAACGCTAACCCACACCAAAGACAATACATTCTGAAAATAACAGAGGAGGCCAGGGAGCAGCGCACTCTCCGATCACTCAATTACCACCCTCCTCCTCTCGGAAGATTAGGAGGTACTGTAGAAAGGCAGAGGTGAGGATCAGGCAAATATCTAATTTTGGTCATCCTTGAGCTAATATGAGGATATGAAAAGGACAATCTCTGGGAGGAAAATTAAGCATTTCTCTACATTAGCCTGTCAGTTCGCAGGAAAGCTGCTTCTCATTTCCAATGATGTTGAAACACTTCTTCCAAGAAGTCTTCCCTCTGACTAATGGGAAGAGACTCGTGTATCAAGTCACTTCTGAAGTTCCTCTCTCAGGCAAGATTGTAATCTTGGTAAAACACTCTTCAGATTTTCTGATCCCTCCTCAAGTCTAAGCCCTTTGTGTTTCTATAGCTAATCACTCACATTTCTACTCCTAGGACCTTACTAGGGTGTGAACACACCCCATACTCTAAATATTTTCCTACCTTTTCCCTTTTGTCCTATATTCTATGTCCCTAGATCCTGTCCTCAACCAAAGTTACAATAAATTAGACATATAAATAAATTAGCTAGCAGATGCGGCACACTGCTATGTCACAGCTTAATATCTGTAATGTTTTTTGTTCTTTTTTCATAATTTTTAAATATATATTTTTATTGATTTCAGAGAAGGAGAGAGAAATAGAAACATCAGTAATGAGACAGAATCATTGATCAATTGCCTCCTACATGCCCCACACTGGGGATTAAGCCCACAACCCGGGCATGTGCCCTAAATGGGAATCAAAACATAACCTCCTGGTTCATAGGTCAACACTCAACCACTGAGCCACACCAGCTACACTGTAATATTGTTTAAATGCTTGTTTTTGTGAAAAGACTTTTGATTGGGCTAGGTAATCTTCAAGTTCTTCCCCAACTCTAACATAAAATTTTATAGGTAATTCTGATCAGAAAATTTTAAAACTTGGGCCAAGCTAGTTGTCAAGTTGACTTTTGGGTTCTCTTGGATTAGACCATTTGCATCATTGCTATTGGGTGTAAACATGTCAGATCTGATAGTTGCCCTTTAATCAAAAAGTTGGATAGCAATTTTTAGAGGTTATTATTACATGCCTTACTGTGTATTATATACCCTGTGGTGAACTGAAGATGACCCAAATTATTTGTGATTCCTCTTATCAAGAAACTAGAAGCCTGGTGCACAAATTCATTCATGGGTGGGGTCCAGCTGGCATGCCCCGATAGGGGCTGATCAGAGCCGGGCTGGCCCAGAGAGGAGGGGACGGGAGCAGTTGGCTGGCCAGCCCTGCCCATGATCGAGGTGTGGGGGTGGGGAGGGCTGATCAAGGGTGGGGCCAGCCAGGGGGAAAGGGAGGTTGGGGGGGGGCAATCGGGGCCCCAATTGGCTGCCACAGTACAAGTCATAGCAACCAGTCATTTTGGTCATTTCATCGTGCCAGTTACTTGGCTTTTGTATACATAGATTAGTCTATGTTTCCCTCTGACCTAAAATCTTTGTGACTTTCTTTAATCAATATAATATGGTGGAAGTGACACTTTGCCAGCTCTGGCCTAGGCCCTAAAGGCATGGAAACTTCTGCTTTGATCCTCTTTGGAGCTTTAAGCCACTCTGTAAACTAAAGAGGTACTAGCTGACTACATGGAAGGAGGGATGGAGGGAACAATGTGTATATTTATATTTATATCTATATTTATGTTTATATTTATAGTCTAGTCAGAGTCAGAGTTATATTTATATATATATAGTGTCCCAAAAATGTATACACACTTTAACATTTGATAGCTCAATTTTGAAAATGAAATATAGTATAATAAACACTGCTTTTATAATTATTCAAAGTGTGTGTATACATCTGTGGGACATCCTATATAAAGAGAGAGACAGAGACAGAGAGATTGATTGACTTCCTGCCAGTCCCCACCTATTCCAGGCATTTCCGCTGAGGTACCAGACATGTGAGTAAAGCCATTTTGGATTTCCAGCCCTAGAAAGCCTCCAGATGATGGCAAGTGCATGAATAACCCCCGACAAGCCCTGCAGAAGAACCACCCACCTAAGCTCAATCCATAAATGGTTGTTATTATTTAAATCCATTATGTTTCAGAGTGGTTTGTTATACTGCAATAGATAGCTGAAAAACATCTCTAAAAGCTGGTCTAATCCTTCCTCTGAACAAAGAAGGAATGGATAACAATTCAAAGAATTTTTTATGAAGTTCCCAAATGAGTATGACAGTCATTCCACACTCCAACATACACTTACTCCTTCCCTTATACAATGGTACACCCACAAGTCTGTTCAACACTTTCTCAGCTGTGCACATGTCCTTCATGCCTGTTCCATCCATGCAGTCATGAGTTGTAAGCTCCTGCTGCACAGGCACCGAGAACTCTCCTAGGTCTCTCATAAAGGCTTTTCCGCCTTCATAATTTCAGCGGAGGCTTTCAGCAGTGCTCAACACTGTTTTCCCCAAGTCTTGCTCCTTTTCCACACTGAGAAGTCTAGAATGGAACCTCAGAGAGAAACTCCACTTTGAAAGCCTAATGGCATCCTTCTGATTTCAAAGCACTGAAATCAGGCCATTCTCAATGCCCCCTTCCCAACAACAAAACGCATCACACTGTGGCCATAAGGCTTATTCTACATCCTTTTATTAGTTGGTGTTGAGGTTGGTTATTCCATGAGGGATTTCAAATTCCTCTGTCATGTATTCATGGGTGACAAATTGCTGATACCTGTGGAGGCCCCAGGCCAGAAGCCTGTGTCCTAACCTTGCCCCCTATGCCCAGGAGCCATTCTGAAAGAATCCATGAATAAACAGATTATAGTGTGCTTGTTTCAAATGCTTGAGCCTGAAAACTTTCACCAGAATGACACTAGACCCCTCATTATCTTTTAAATGTCAAGGAAAAGTAAAATAAATGTTGATTTAATTTTTTTCCATAAAATTTTCGAAGTTAAAATGGTATGAATTTCTTTGGGGTGAAAAAATATTTTATTATATGTACTTCTGAATTGTTGGGGGCTTTTTAGAATATAGGTGTTATTTGAGTAATTAAAGATAAGCATATGATGAGCAGAGTAATTAAATTATTTCTAAAATATCAATGTCAATTTTTTTTCCTTCTTTCTGAAACAGGGATTGCATAAGTCAGGGAACTACAAGGTGACATAATAGGGGTAGAAAAGCCCATTATATATGTCAACAGAGAGCTAATATTGTCGTACTTTATCTTAATGTAACAAGATTGATTTGTAAATGCACTAGTATAAATACACCATGCCCTTTTCTGGGCTCTGCGTTAATCCCATATCAAACACCAAACTCTTAAACTAAATAATGTAAAATGTAGCATTTCTTTGTAATGCCAACTTTCCCCCATAAAATGTTATCTAAAAGTCAAAAGTCAGGCATGATACCTGAAACTCTTCCCTACTGGCCTGACCCTGTGCTTGAAATTTCTACAAAAAATCATTCATTGGGTTAAACTGCTGTAACGCCTTCAGGAAACCTCTTCAAAGTACAAATAGTGGTTTTCTTAAAGGAGTAACCAATTAACCTGTTAGGATCAATAGTTTAACCCAGTGGTCGGCAAACTCATTAGCCAACAGAGCCAAATATCAACAGTACAATTGAAATTTCTTTTGAGAGCCAAATTTTTTAAACTTAAACTTCTTCTAATGCTACTTCTTCAAAATAGACTCGCCCAGGCCATGGTATTTTGTGCAAGAGCCACACTCAAGGGGCCAAAGAGCCGCATGTGGCTCGCGAGCCGCAGTTTGCCAACCATGGATTTAACCTGATTAAACCATTATACTGCAAGGCCCAACTCTAAATAAATAATGATCACTGTTGATTGGGTTTACCTTCCTCATCTTTTTCTCATGTTACTATTAGTAATAATGGTCATGATTATCAATATAATTCTTGCCACCCATAACAAATTGGGCCTACTAGTTAGTCATTGACACATGTTATTTATAATACTGATACAACACTACAAAGTAATACCTTCCCCATTTCATGGATTAGGAAGCTGAGATCAATGGGGTTAGGTGATTTCTCCAAGGTCACATAGCTCCTCAGAAACAAAGTCAAAATTCCAACCAGAGCTGAAGCCAAAGCCCAAGTTCCTTCCATACTTGTAATACTGAAGATCAGCAGAGTGCCATAGCTATGACAAAGTTACAGAGTCAGCCATCTAGAGCTGGTGGAAGGAGGAAAGCCACCATAATCATTGACTCCAGATCCAGGTCATACCCTGCATGGATCTCTTCTCAAATCCTGGCCCTTGGCCAAACCTCTGATCTACTCCATCCTCTGCTGGTTTCCATACTCCAACTAGAGCTCTTAGAAGACTCACTAAATCAGACATTCTGCTGAGTTCTAACAAAATATTTTTATAAAACAAGGATAGGCAAAGGACCTAAGTTGACACTTTTCGAAAGAGCACATACAGAAGGCCAAGAGACATATGAAAACATGCTCAAAGTCACCAATCTTCTGAGAGATGCAAATCAAAACAATGAGATACCATCTCACACCTGTCAGAATGGCTATCATCAACAAATCAACAAATGACAAATGCTGGCAAAGATGCAGAGAAAAAGGAACCCACATGCACTGCTGGTGGGAATGCAGACTGGTGCAAGCACTGTGAAAGATAGTATGGAGTTTCCTCAAAATATTAAAAATGGAACTCCCATTTGATGCAGTAATCCCACTTCTAGGACTATATCCCAAGAAACCAGAAACACCAATCAGAAAGGATATATGCACCCCTATGTTCATAGCAGCACAATTTACAATATCTAAGATTTGGAAACAACCTAAGTGCCCATCAGCAGATGAGTGGATTAAAAAACTGTGGTACATATATACAATGGAATACTACCACTATAAAAAAGAAGGAACTTTTACCATTTGCAACAGCATGGATGGAACTGGAGAGCATTATGCTAAGTGAAATAAACCAGTTGGAGAAAAATAAATATTACATGATCTCACTCATATGTGGGATATAATGATCAACATAATCTAATGAACAAAAATAGATCCAGAGACAAATGCCAGAGGAAGGAGGGTTAGAGAGCAACCAAAGGACTTGTATGCATGCATATTAGCATAACCAATGGACACAGACACTGGGGCGGTTCGGGCTTGCCCGAGATGGTAATGGCTTGGGGGTCTGGGGTTGTCAATCAGGGAAAAAGGAGACATATGTAAATCTTTAGACAATAAATAAAATTTTAAAAAAAACAAGGATAATTGCACTTTGAGGTGTTTCATAAAGGTTAACAATAACTCCTTAAACTCATACAATGGCTGCTTTTCCTTCTCAGAGAACTTTGTAACTATTAACTAATTGGTGCTTTAATATAATGTCTTTCAACCTGTAGAAGCAAACATGTCATAAAGTAAAGCAATTCTGACTCTTGCCTGACAGCACAGAGGGTTCTGACTCTCATTTATGGGGAGGAGCCTCCTGAACACTATGAGGACAGAGCAGAAAGTAAAGTGGGAACCAAGGCTGGAAGTTTATGGGAATCTTCCCATCTGGTAGCCATGCAGCTCACAAGGCACTTGTTTTGAAAAGATGTTCCTTTGGCCATATAAATTGCTATTCTAAAAGGTGGCTTCTATCAATTACAAGATGTTGTATATGATGTAAGGGAAAGCTGAAATCTCATGAACTGTTATAAACAAGAGTTGACTCACAATGGATAAAAGACTAAGCTAAGAGTAAACATACGTGGGAGTTTGCTGCCAGCCAGCCCTCTACAACCGAGAGGGCTTGCCCCCATGCTTCCAATGACCAAATAATAGTTCTCCAGGCCTGGCCAGCGTGGCTCAGTGGTTGAATGTCCACCTCTGAACCAGGAGGTCATGGTTCAAGCACATACCCGGGTTGGGGGCCCAATCCCCAGTGGGGGATGTGCAGGAGGCAGCTAATCAGTGATTCTCTCTCATCATTGATGTTTCTATCTCTACCTCCCTCCCCCTTCCTCTCTGAAATAAATAAAAAAAAATTTTTTATTAAAAATAGTTCTCCGGTTCTGTCCTGGCGTCTATATGGAACCATGGCCAATGTCATCTATTGTTTTATTGTAACATGTTCTAATAGTTAAATAGCGTAACATTTACTATTAATTTATCTTATTTTTTGAATATTTCCTTTAAGGATTTCCAGATGACCATTATCTTCAGGAAAACTTTGTCTCTCAGGGGCACAACTTTAAAATGGACTCTAGAGAAATACATGAGACCTTTCTTGGGTTCCTAGAGCTGACAGGCACACAAGTGTACACCAAACTCGATAGAATTTTGTGAAGAAGTATGACTGCATGCAACTTTCAAGAAATCACCTGTCAGAGGAAAAAAAGAAAGAGACATATTCAGCCAACGTATCTCTTCACAGATGAATGGGCCTTAAAAACATGCAAGGACAATTGGAACCAGCCTCCTTAAGGCTTAGTGATCACAATGACCTAAACAGCAGCAAAAATCTAGTATGAAACATTGTTCCCCTCTTGGTTTCAAGAAGATGATGAATTGGGATGCGTTCCTACAAACACTCTGTGACTTCAATGCTATGTGAAGCCTTGAATGCAGACTTGAAACCACCTGACAAGTTGTGATAGAGCATCAGCAATTGAACATGGAGGTCATGCTGCAGATCAAGCACCAGTGTCTTATTAATCTCCTATGTCCTGGCCTGAGTCACGTGATGTGGAGAGACAAGAAGGAGAAGGACACCATTTAGGCTCTCACAATGCTCCCAGTGATGTCCCCAGTAAGGTTTTAGACTCCTGCCTCTCCTAACCAGGGCGTTACTAATGGGCTGGGACAGTGTTACTGAAGGGATTACATAATGATTCCACACTGAGGAGTTTTTATACCTACCTACAATGATGATCAGCACGACAACCAAGGGAATAAGAAACAACAATTTGATGCCATGGGTTTCAATTCCAATTAGAGCAATAAAGTTCATAATTTGGTGTGTAGTAACTTTCCCTACCACAACCTTGCCCAACTGCTTAGGGGCTATAAGGCTAATTAAACATAATCAAAAAATAATGCTAATTAAAACCATAAGCTAGAACTAGGGTGGTGGTTAAATTGTCATCTTAGCCAGTACATTCATTCCTTTATCTTATTCAAGACCAGGGAACCTTCTTTTATCATTCACACTCTTTTTACTAATGGGAAAATGCTGGGGTGTGGAAGCTCTCTGGGGGGGAAACTTGGAAGATGTAGCAGACTGAAACCCAGGTGAACCCTGAGTTTATCTGTGGGGTCTGTGCTCCCTCCCAATCCCCATGTTCTTTCCCTTTGTCCCTTTCCATTGGCATTCTCGGAATGTCACATTCCTGTTCTCAAATGGTCAAAAGTTTATTTTTATTTTTTGGTTTTGCCTCTTTTGCTGCCATGGCATCTACCTGTTGCCTTTGAGTTGGGGGGAAACCAGGAGCACCGCCCAGTGACCCTCTCTACTGGCTGCTTCCAGGGGCTGCTCTTGAAAGGAAAGGAGTGAAAGAGAGGGTTTATTTCATGGCTTTTGCCCCTCTAAGACCCCGTGAAATTCTATTCAACCTCTCATAAGTATGAACTGACTGGTCCATATTAGTTATCCTTTACTCAGAATAACTTATTTTATTTTTTAATATATTTTTATTGATTTCAGATAAGAAGGGAGAGAGACAGAGAGATAGAAACATCCATAATGAGAGAGAATCATGGATCAGCTGCCTCCTGCAAGTCCCCCACTGGGGATCGAGCCCACAACCCGGGCATATGCCCTTGACCAGAATCGAACCTGGGACCTTTCAGTTCGCAGGCTGATGCTCTATCCACTGAGCCAAACCAGCCAGGGCCAGAATAACTTATTTTAAATTGTCAACTGAGTCTTCCAGCTACCAAAACAAGCACTTCATTTGCCTCCTCTGCATGTCTCACAACAGAAAAGAATCTGGTTATAGAATGTTAAGGAAAAAAAAACACATACTGAGCACTTAATACACTATGGTCAAAACACAGTTTAATTTAGTATATTATATAAGTTTAATCATGTAATTAACTCACAAAAAATTATGAAGTATAAATATAGGTGTGACATTTGTCCAAATGTCATCATTATGTGACATTAACACTAAAACATTACCTTTTTTTATAGTGTTTTCCAGAGAATTCAGATATTCACAGATTCACAAACAGCCAGACAGATCAATGACCAACACAAAATCCAAAAAGATGTCAGTGAACTGAAAAGCAGAGGGAGGCACAGTGACATAAAACAGAAAAGTTGGATTCCCAGAACTTACGAGTAATAAAAAGATAAATACCGAGAAAAATGTGCTATTCAAAGTGCTTCTCATTTCCTAAATACTCTGCACTATAGATGAATTCAGAACCTTAATTTAACCAAAGGACTAAATAAATTAAGTCAGCAAATCTTTATTGAGAACCTGCTGTATGTCAGGTACTTGTCCATGTGTCTGAGACACAAAGATAGATATGGCATGGTCCCTGCCTTCTAGAAGCTTAGCAGAGTGTGGCTCAGTGCTATGGCTTTTATTCTATCTGGATTTAATTAATGCAGTTCCCTTCCCAAAAACTGCCTAAAGATAAGGAATTTTAAAGTATTTCATTTGGATTAGTAGGAAGAAAATTAAATTCCAAAGACTGGCTTATAAAAGAGATTAAAATTTGGAGTTAGAAAGTCAATATTTCATAGAGAGATCCCACAGCTGCTAACACCAACACAGGCTGAAGGGAGAAGTCAGCTTACCAGAAAAGAAAGGGTTGGCCACAGTCATTTGTAGAGTGTCTACTGTAACCAAAGAACATATATGCATAGCCCATGGACATAGACAACAGTGTGTTGAAAACCAAGGGAGGGAGATGATGGGACTGGATGGAATGGACAAAGAGGGCGGAAGTGGGGGACATCTGTAAGAGTGTCAACAATTAAAAAGAAGTGCGCAAAGAACATCCAATCTTCTCCCACAAGAAGATTCTGCACTGATTTGGGAAACAAAACAAATAGATAAAGAAAACTCGTATAAATTTCACTTGTCAATAAATTCAAATGGAACAGTAATACATGGGAATAAAGAGGGCACCATATATAACAGGGAGCATAATCATGGAACATTCACTGGAAAGATGTATTTGAAGCTGCATTCTGCAGGTAATGAGGGACATTGACAGAGAGAAGAGAAGGGAATGGCACTTGATGGAAGGGAAATAAAAAGGGACGTGCAGAATAAGGCCAGGAGATTGAGTGTGCAATAACTCTAGCTTTTAAAATATACCCACACTCAGATATTATGACTTCATTGACCTGGGCAGGGCCCAGGCATTTGTATTTTTAAGAAAATTACCCAACAGATCTGGTGTTCAGCCAATGTTGAGGGCACTTGGGCAGAGACCTTGTAACTGAAAAAGGGGAAATGATGTACTTGAAATGGGAAATCTATTTGCAACTTAGTAAAAAGACAGTTTAAGTTCCATAATTAATTTAGCTTGTTAAGACTATGAATTCCTCAGAAGCAGGAGTCACATTTTGATTCATTTCTGTACAAACATAATATTAAATTAATATTTTTAATAAATGGTTGGCTAAGTGAATAAATACAATAAGTTTTAAAAAAATCACTGTAGGGGAGGAATCCAAGATGGCGGCATAGGTAAACACCTAAACTGCTGCCTCCCACAACAATTTAAACTGCAACTAAAAGACAAAACGTCTATCACCCAGAATGACGGGAAAGATGGCTGAGTGGAAGTTCTACAACTAGAAGGAAAGAGAAAAGAGCATTGAGACGTGCACGAGCGCTGAAAAGCTGAGGTGCGGAGGCGCGTGATCCGGGCTGGCGGCGGGCGACTGGGTGCATTGCTTTTTTCAACCTGAACGGAGACAAGCCCCCGATTACTCTGAAATCCAGTCTCTGGGGAGACGCGGGGGACCCAAACTCCTACGGGGAGAAGCTGGACTGTCTGCCAGTGAGAGTGGCTTGCTTGCAGAGCTGCACGCAGGAATAATTGTTTACGGCACTGGGGCACAGGACTCCAGGACACCGTCCAGGACACAGAGCCGGCTTACTAGCAGCCATTGCTGTTTGCCACACCCTAACCTTGTGACGCCCTGAGACCCCGCCCTGCACAACCTACAAACCCACCCAAGCTCCAAGCAGCTCAATTAGCATAAGAAAGCCTGCCCTATCGCAGCTTAACCTAGAAAACTTGCAGCCCGGGTCAGACAGCTCCAAAACCTCCAAACCCCAAGCAAAGAGGAGAAAGCTGCAGCTCTCACTGTAGCTCCTGCTGAGTGGCCTCAGACAGTAGCTGACCTGCACCCCATTGGAGATCCAGAAGCCAGTGTACCTAGTGGTCAGTGTGAAACACCAGATTTCAACTCCTCACATCCATAAGTGACACATTCAAGAGGCAGACTCAGTGAGCACCAAAGCCCCACTGAAACAAGTCCTGCCCCATAAGCGTGTCTTCAGCGCAGCACTTCTTCCATTATAGACACAGGGAGTGCTCACAGCTAATTGGCCTGGAGGTCAATTCCTCCCAGCGTACCAACAGCAATTCAGGCTTAACTACACCAAGACCTTGCATTCAGCCCACAAAGGGGTGTACCAAGAGCATCCACATCAGGTGATTGGGGAGGCTGAGCTACTGCCCCCTATAGGTCACCTACCACACAAAGCTACTCCATCAACACAGGGAAGCAGCCAAAATGCAGAAACAAAGAAACATGTCACGAATGAAAGAAACGGAGGAAAGCAAACTACTGGATGACATAGAGTTCAGAATCACATTTATAAGGTTACTCAAGAATCTTCTAAAAACCACCGAGAAACTTGATGACACTTCTGAGGAGCTTAGTGAGACCTTCAAGGACCTTAATGAGAATACCAAAAAAATGGAAAAGGATCAGTCAGAAATGAAGCATACACTGTCTGAAATAAAGAATATACAGAAACTCAACTGTAGATCAACATACCCCAAGAATCAAACCAAAGATCTGAAATATGTGGAAACAAAAAACATCCAACCAGAAAAACAAAAAGAAAAAAGAATCCAAAAATATGAAGATAATGTAAGGAGCCTCTGGGACAGCTTTAAGCAAAACAACATCCGAATTTTTGGGGTGCCAGAAGAAGGGAGAGAGCAAAATATTGAAAACCTATTAGGAGAAATAATGACAGAAAACTTTCCCTACCTGGTGAAAGAAATAGACTTACAAGTTCAGGAAGCACACAGAACCCCATACAAGAGGAACCCAAAGAGGACCACACCAAGACACATCATAATTAAAATGCCAAGGGCAAAAGACAAAGAGAGAATATTAAAAGCAGCAAGAGAAAAACAGTTAATTACCTACAAGGGAGTACCCATACGACTGTCAGCTGATTTCTCGGCAGAAACTAGGCAGGCCAGAAGGGAGTGGCAAGAAATATTCAAAGTGATGAACAGCAAGAACCTACAACCAAGATTACTCTACCCAGCAAAGCTATCATTCAGAGTTGAAGGTCAGATAAAGAGCTTCACAGACAAGAAAAAGCTAAAGGAGTTCATTGCCACCAAACCAGGATTACATGAAATGATGAAGGGTGTTCTTTAAGAAGAAGAAGAAGAAGAAAAAGGTAAAGATAAAAATTATGAACAACAAAATGACATCAAATACATACCTACCAACAAGTGAATCTAAAAATCAAGTGAATAAAAAATCTGAAGAACAGAATGGACTGGTGAATATAATAGAATCAGGGACATAGAAAGGGAGTGGACTGACGATTCTCAGGGGAAGGGGGTGTGAGGGGTGCGGGAAGAGATTGGACAAAAATCTTACTCCTATGGATGAAGACAGTGGCGGGGGGTTAGGGCATGGGGTGGGGTGGGAAATCAGGTGGAGGGGAGCTATGGGGGAAAAAAAAGTGGAACACCTGTAATAATCTGAACAATAAAGATTTAATTAAGAAAAAAAAAACAGGTAGGACAAATATTAAGTTGATAGAATCCAAATATATTTGTAAATGCATTAAATATAAATAAATTAAATACTCAATGTAAAATCTAAAAAAAAAAAAAAGGAAAGTGGCCACATGCTGACCTGACAAGCTCAGGGGAGGCCTGAATGGCAGTCTTGCAAACTCAGAGACCTAGAGCAACCACAAAGGATGGTCTGAAATTAAACTTTAACTAAACGCAGTTATGGTGGGCAGATACATCCTAGGCTAGTATCTTCACTGACAAGGTCAACCTTTACCTTAACTGAGCCTATCTGTCTTTTTGCATCTATGATAACATACCCTTGAGATGTCTGGGTAACTTGTAACTTCCCTTTTTCTGGAGAACCTGGGGCACGACCAAATGTGGTGGGCGCCAGGACACATAACAGATACCACAAATTCCTTCATTATCATATTAATTGTTCCTGCACCCAACTAAGTATGTGTCCATCATTTTACTTTTTATCCAATCCCAGGGTTTTTCCTGGCTTTGCTTTGTCCCACCTCCTTAATCTATCACCAACGAATTTCATGTAACCCACCTATGTCCCTCCTTTGATTGCAATGTATAAATACAAATGTAACCCACCATTCTCCGGAGCATTACCTCGACTGGTTGAGGTTCTGCTTCCCAGCATATGTCCACAGTTTGGATCAAATAAACTCACAAAAATTATTTACAGCAAAAAAAAAAAAAAAAAAAAATCACTGTAGGCACTTGAGCCAATGGATAAGACAATGACAATGTTTCTGAGAAATGACTTCAATATTACACAGAAGGCAAGAGAGATAGGCAGTGGCTAACATCTACTGAGTGCTCCCTATGTACCAGGCTCTTCACATGCAGCGTGTTGTTTCATACTCAACCCAGCCAATTAAGTACACATTACTCTCTCTATTGAGAGAACTGAGGCCCAAAGTCATTCATTGTTGAAGAACAGCAAAGCTGGAATCTGGCTTCATAAGAGTGACGTAATGACTATGGTGGGTGCCTAAATGGATATGAGCAAACAGTGTACAAACCAACACAGGCTCAAATTTCCGAACAGAGTTCCAAGCTTCTGACCTATTCTAATGATGCAGAAGTGGCATGTGATTTAATTAAAGTATTTCCCTAACTACAAGATTAGAGCTCGTAAGAGTAATCAGGCAGGTGGGTCAACATCTGGTGTTTCTAGAAAATCATTTCTATGGCTTTGATCCTTCTTACATAGGATTCTATTAGAAATGTAATAGAAAATAAAACGTCTCATTGCACTTTGTCTTGAAATAGGAAATATAATTGCTTTATAACTTAGGGGCAATTGTTTACCACCCATTGTTTCTCTGTCCACATTTAAAGAAACATTTTCCTTTCATCCTTTCAGAGATCATCTGAAAAGAAATATCTCCACTCTGCCTGGTGCTGGGTATTACCTAGAACAGCAGGATTACACGTCAATGGAATAAAGAAGTTACTAATCTGGAGGGTTCCTCACACTCATTTGTTAAAGGTTGTGATTGAATTAACAGGTTGCTCTAGATGACCCTACATTGGGAACTACAAGAGAACCAGCCACTCAAATTTAAAGTAAATTTGCTTTAAAATTAATTAAAATTAAGGACATTTTAGTTAATATTATCCCCTACCAAGGATAAATAAAAGACCCCAATTTTTAAAATGAGAAACTTAGCTATCCCAAGGAGGAAGATGGGAAAGCATCCTATCAGCATTGAGCAATATTGATATAAACAAGTTAAGCACATTAATTGCTCTGTGATTCTTTGTGGAACCAGAAACAGGATCTTTTGAGAGGCTCTGTGTTTAGGTATAAGCAGGAGCCAATTTACATGAACCACAATTTGCAAAATATTGCCAACTGGAAACACAGCCAAGTGCTTCTCTTCTAAAAAACTTCAACTTTGTAACTTCAACCACAAAAACCCATACAACCTTTGCACATTTTCCACTCTACCTCCTTTTTGTTTTAATAATCTTACCAATTGAAAACCTTGAATTCTCTGTTAACAGTTTAAGCTCAATCTCAGTAATTACTCTCTCTGAAATGTTCATTCATTCATTAATGAAATGTGTTCATCTTTTTAAATATCAAGCTTTTAATGTCCCTCTTTCTGTTATAAAGGGATATATATATATATGTGTGTGTGTGTGTGTGTGTGTGTGTATTTTATATATATATATATATATATATATATATATATATATATGAAACCCTAAGTGACCATTAGACCATTCGACTGGTAGCTTGACATGCACTGACCACCAGGGAGCAGATGCTCAACGCACAAGCATGGAAACATGGAACAGATTGATGAATCTCAGAGGGAAGAGGGAGGGGGGAGGCAGGAAGAGATTAACCAAAGATCTTATATGCATACTAGAGGCCCGGTGCACAGATTCGTGCACTGGTGGGGTCCCTCAGTCTGGCCTGTGGGGACCGGGCCAAAATCAGCAGTCTGACAACCCCCAAGGGGTCCCAGATTGTGAGAGGGCACAGGCCAGGCTGAGGGACCCAACTGGTGCATGAATTCGTGCACCAGGCCTCTAGTTTGTTTGTAACTGGCATCTAAGCTTCAGTACTCGAATTGGGAGCTGCCCCTTTGCACTGGGAACACTCAGCGATGCTCTTGTGACAGTCTCAAAGAAAACAGCAGCATCTGAGCTCACATTAGCACTAGCTGACTGCCCTTTGGCAGGGACACTTACCCTCTGGGTCTCCCGAATTACCTGGAAGGGTACTTTGAGAGTGGAAGGGCCTTTCTACCATATAGCATGTAAGATCGGGGCTTCTCCATAGGTCAGCCTAGGAAGGCTGCTCAGAGCAAGATAAAGGCCTCACCAGGGTTGCGTGGAGGAGACACAGAAATCTTCCTGGCAAGGGCCAAGGACTGTCACTTTATATCATAGCTGTAAATTCCATTTCTTTCCATTTTCACTCCCTACACCTCTCATCATCATTCACGCTGTATCCTATTCTTCATTTCAAAATCAAAGAAAAGGGGAAGTGAACGATGATAAAACAGTGCAAAGGTTACATAATCAAAGGCAGAACTCAAACCATAAAACAAGTTGCTACAGTAAAACCACCAAATCACAAATGGAGAAAAATACCACCAACAGAGGCAAGGTCTTCGCCTAAGTTTGGTGCATGGAAATGAAAGTATTTTGGGGAATGGAGCCAGGCCAGGAGTTGATCCCACAGGAGGGTCCCTGTGGCCATTGCCCTTAATATCTAGAGGAGGCTGAGGCCGAGGTCCTGCAGACCACAACATGCCAAGCTCTGTGTTCAACACACAACCCAGGTTTTTCCTTTCCCAGCCAGTTGTGCACACAGGGCGTTCTTCCTCTCCCTTCCCCTTTCTTAAATTACGACTTTCCACAGGGGCTAGGTTTTAGTCGTCTTTCTTTCACTGTAAAACAATGCTTTGCAATAAGTGCTTGTTGGATTAAAAATTCTAAATGGAGCCTGTGCTACCAACATAGGTCTTTTCATTGCAAATACACTAATGGGATGACCTATTTCTACACATACAGACCAGCTCTGCATGACTACTATGTGGGAATTCCTTGCAACAAATTGATGGTTAGGATGTCAAGTTTTAAACCTGTCTTATATATAGCACTCGAGTAATATATGTCAGTGATTTGAATATTAGTCTTTAAAGTTGGTATTTCAAAGCCTTTTCTTCTTATTCTAATATCAGGAAAAAGTGGGGGCAATGGAGGCATTCGGCAATTCTACATGACACAAAAAATCACTTTAGATGCTCATAAATATTAACACTCTCTCTATTTCAAAACTCTAGTTACAGTTTCTGTTTCACCCTGAATGACAGCCAAAGGCTTTCTTTTAATTTTTTAACCAAGCCAAATTGAGAGAAAACTGAACATAATTTTCCATAGCACCGACAGTTAATAATCTTCTTAACTAAATTTTTCTAAGTTCATTTTCTTATCACAAAAAGAAAGTAAGGGAGTCAGGAGAAGTTTTTCAGGTCAAAAATATCATATCTCAAGTTCTCTGGTCATTGAGGTTAAGTACAAAAGTAAGGGGAATATTTCCACATACAAGCATCTGTCCTCACTTCCCTTTGCATGTAAAACATTCTCTGAATACAGTAGTGATAGTAACAACAATCTCAAATTCCAACTTTGCTCAAAGCTTTACACACATTATCTCACCTAACTTCCACAAAAACCTTACGAGATCAGTCTTATTATTATCCCCATTTTTACAGATAGAGAAACTGAGACTTAGAGAAGTAAAGCAACTTGCTCAATTTTCTTATGGCAACTTTTTTCTTTCTTCTTAAAGAAATGGGGGGAAAGGGGAAAATGACAGAAAGAGGACTGGGCCACTTTAAATTTTTGAGGAAAATGAGGCTAAGAAAATTAATTTACATGGAAGCCTGGGTGACAATATCAGATTTCTTCCTCTCCTCCCAGTTGAAAGGTACTGACTCCTTCTTACACATCAAAAAGGAAGAGGCCCCCGGGTGATGGGAAAGGGAGCCCATTTTCACTGACCAATGGTGTGACTCTGGGTGGGATCTAAAGCCATCTTGGGTCTCAACTTTCTTCTCTCTAAAATGGAAAGGAGACCCCTAGTCTGTTTTGCTCAGTAGACAGAGCATCAAATAAGATATGTTAGTAATTTGAATATTAGTCTTTAAACTTGTTATGTAATGAGGATTTGAAGAGTCCCGGGTTCGATTCTGGTCAAGGGCATGTACCTTGTTTGCAGATTCAATCCCTGGCCCTGATTGGGGCATTATGCAAAGGCAACCAATCGATGTCTCTCTCTCTCTCTCTCTCTCTCTCTCTCTCTCTCTCTCTCTCTCTCTCTCTCCTCTCTCTCTAAACATCAATGGAAAAATATCCTCAGGAAAGGATGAATAACATGGAAATGAGAAAGACTTGTCTCTTGAGGTAGTGGTGAGGGTTAAATGAAATAACCTATGAAAAGCCTATGTAGTAGTCACTAAAGAAAGAAAATTGGAAATAAAAGAAACTCTCCCAAATTATCAAAGGGAGAGAGAGTCCTGGGCTCAGGAACTGGAATTCAGAAGCCTCTAGTCTTAGAATAATTCAGTCTCCACATTCAGAAGCTACTGGCCCCTGTCAGCACCAGAAGGGGGTCATACTTGGAACCCACTGTCCCCGCCCATGCCCCGCCCCAGGAACACTTCCCTCCACCTGGCTCTTAGGAACAAGTCACCTGATTCCAAGTAGGCCTTCCCTTCACCCCATTCATAGCCACAGGACCACCATCTGTGAAACACAGTTCATTATACAAAACAAGGTGCATCAAAAATTCAATGTCAGCCTACCCAGTTTGGCTCAGTGGATAGAGCGTCGGACTGTGGTCCCAGGTTTGATTCTGGTCAAGGGTATGTACCTTGGTTGCGGGCACATCCCCAGTAGGAGGTGTGCAGGAGGCAGCTGATCGATGTTTCTCTCTCATCAATGTTTCTAACACTCTACCTCTCTCCCTTCCTCTCTGTAAAAAATCAATAAAATATATATTTTTTTAAATTCAATGTCAGGTAGCTCTGTATCCCAAGGACAACGATCTTCTCTTCCTTTAAACTTCCTCACCCCAACCCTTGCTGGGCCTGAGCTCACAACCACGAGCTAAATGCAAACATGCTGAAGCCATCTCCCCTTATATAAGTCTACCAGGTAGGTATGAGCAGGGGGTCAAAGTAGGGAATAATTCTGTTTATGTCACAGCAAATCCCTGTATTGCTGAAGAAAAGCTATAGAATCAGTTACATAACTTTTTTAAAGTAATAAAATTAAACTGAAAGTTTCCATGAAGCCACTCAACAAAGTTCAGTCATCACCCAATTATTATATATACATATACACATATATATGTGTGTGTGTGTGTGTGTGTGTGTGTGTGTGTGTGTGTGTGTGTATAAAGGGCTAATATGCTAAGTATCCAACTATCCGACCGATCATTATGACACACACTGACCACCAGGGGGCAGATGTTCAGTGCAGGAACTGCTGAGCTGCAGTGATTTGGCAGCAGCAGTTTGCGGGTGACGCACCCCGAAACCAGAGAGGTGGGAGCCCGATTCCTCATGGGGCTGCACGATTCCACCTTCAGCCGTGGGTTATGTTGTTGCTGGGGCACTGTTGGCCCAGAATCTGGTTTATTGCACACTTGTGTCTGCGTTCCACACCCTGTATGACAGGAACTTTGCAGAGTGCCCTCTCGCACTCTTGGGACCCCTGGGGGATGTCAGAGAGTCAGTTTCGGCCCGATCACTGCAGGCCACCCCAAGGAACCCCACCTGCCAGAGGGACCCCGCTCACCTTGTAGATGCCTTTTAAGCCACGGAGCCAGCGCAGGTGTGGCTGGTCTGGGAGGAACCATGGAAGGTTGGCTCCAGGGTGTGTCGGCCCATCTCACCCAGTCCCACCCTGCCAGCCACCTTCTAATTAATTTCCTTTTAATGCGCACGAATCCATGCACTGGGTCACTAGTATTGTATATATGATTATAACTAGTGATTCAATCATATATACAATTGAATCACATTTAGGCCTTAGTTCTAAAATCCCCTCTAAATAATATATTTTTGTTCTGTACTAGAGTTCTTTCTCAATGATCAAAACCCAATATCCTTCGGGGGGATGATTTAAAATAAATATCATAGCCTGGCTGGTGTAGCTCAGTGGTTGAGCCTCTACCTATGAACCAGGAGGTCACAGTTCAATTCCCAATTAGGGCACATGTCCAGACTGCGGGCTCAATCCCCAGTGTGGGGTGTGTAGGAGGCAGCTGATCAATGATTGTCTCTCATCATTGATGTTTCTATCTCTCTCTCCCTTTCCCTTCCTCTCTGAACTCCATAAAAATATATTTTTTAAAATAAATAAAATAAGTATTATAAATATTTCTAATTCCTTCAATCACATTCCACAGAGAGATGTTATAGGAGCCTAAACATGAAGAGCCTTTTGGATACTTAAGCCTAATTAAGGTCAACAACTATGAAGGCAAGGAAACCTCATTCCGTTTGTACAGTGTCTACTGTTAATGCCACAGGAAAAATAGTTAGGAATGTCATTTATGATATAACTATGCATGATGGGTGGGGCGGGGAATGTAAAAGTAGATTAATATGGGAAAATATAACATTTAAAAATGGTTATTTTTGTGTAGTGCAACTCTAAGTGATCTGTCCCTCTGTCTGCTTTTGGTATTCTCTACAAAAGTTTTAACATAAAAATGAAAATCCAAATTTCCTAAAATATAGGATACCATCATTTTTACTTTACCTTTTTATTAAAGTGATATACAGTTTCCATACAGAAAAAAAATATGAGTTTTAAGTATATAATTTAAAGACCATTGACAAATGGACGCAGTTGTGTGACCACTCCCACAATCATGACAAAGAACAATTTCATTATCTCAGCAAGTTCTCTCACACACTTTGTAGTCTTGTCACCACAGTCCCTGGTCTTTGGCAAACAGTGATCCATTATCTATCATAATGGGTTTGCCTTTTCTAGAATTTCATATAATTGATGTTATACAATATGAAGACTTCTGTACCTAGCTTTTTTATTTTATTTTTATTTTTTATTGATTTTAGAGAGAGAAGAAGGGAGAGGGAGAAAGAGAGAGAGAAAGATTGATGTGAGAGAAAAACAGTGATTGGTTGCCTCCCGTATGCACCCCAACCAGGGGTCAAATCCACTTCCAGGCAAATATTTGAGTGAGTATTTATGTTCAAGTAATTTGTAAACTCAAAAATGCTACACAAGGCATTATGCTTACTTATGTTAAGTGAATACAGTTTTGTAAAAAATAATTTCATATTTTACCATTAAAATATTTCTATCATGCCTACTATTGTTATGATCCATAAAAAGAATATAGTTAAAAACATCTGTATAATCAACTGCAAAAGTAAAACACTTGATAAAGTTACTGACTTCCTGTAATATGTATATCTCACTTAATGGAGTAAGAAAGATATGACAACATTTCCTTTCAAATAAGGAAGTGCTGATCATCTGTGAGATTAAAATATTGAGAGCATAGATGACTGATGGGAAAAAAAAAAACATAACAGTATTGTTCTGATTTTTAGTAATGGCTATCTCTCCCAACACTGTAATCTCCTTGTAGACAGGAAGCATATATCGATTATAAATCTACTAAAGGCCCAGTGCATGAAATTCATGTACAGGTAGGGTCCCTAGGCCTGGCTGGTGATCAGGGCCGATTGGGGCCTTCCAGCTGCCGGCCGGGGCCTTCCTTCATTCTGCCCCGCCCCTGGTGGTCAGCACATATCATAACAGGGGATTGAACTCCCAGTCAAACTCCCAAGGAGACACTTTGCATATTAGCCTTTTATATACATAGATTTCTCTCACAGTACCTACAGTAAGACTTTATTCCACATTAACTTAATGAATGGAATGTGCCAAGCACCCAACTCTGAGAGAGAGTACCCCCTACCAGCATCATCATAAAGAGAGTGGCTACACAACCCTGGCTTACCCAGGACAGCCCCAGCTTAAGCCTGTTGTAAAGTAAGAGTAATCTCTTCCATTCCCAAAGGATCATGTTTGGCAAGAGAAATCATACCTTTGCCCTAATCATAAGCCTTTGTCACATTCACTCTACTTTTCGGCGACTTTCAAGGTAAGGAATTCTAGAACATTCTGGCTCAGGTCCTGAATTTATTTTACTCTATGAGCAAATAGAGTAAGTGCAGACCTGAAGGACTGTATCCCTGTTCCATTTTTATCATAGTTTTATGGAGGACTACAGACCCTTGGGGGGAAAGTTTGTCTTTGGGAGACTAAGAAAAACCACAAGCCCACCTTGCCCTGTGAAGACAAGGCCACCAAGAAGCTCGACTGAAAGGCAAATCTCGGGTTTCTACCCCAAATAAGGATATGACCTGGGGGGAACCTTTTGCCTCCATCCGGGTGCCCCCACAGGTTTAGCAGGCGGGTCTGGGGACTTAGGAGGATAACTGGATCACATCTGCTAATCATTTTGATTTCCAGAGAAACAAATGCCAAATCAGTTCCTGGTTTTGTTATGAAATGTTGCAAAGGCCAGACCATGGGAGAATTTCTTCCTTGTCAGAACTTTAGGGGAATTATCTGATCTAGCCTTCAGCTTCCATCAAATACACGTAACAGTAATAATACAGGAGTTCATACTTGACTCCCACCCACAGCAGTACTAAGAAAGTGGACGGACAAGGAGGCAACCCCTCGGGAAATGGCAGTACACGACTGTTATGTCAGGGAAAATGCCCGCAGGAGCAGCCAAGTTTTAAACATATGGAATAACCTCGAAGATAACTAAAGTAAAAGCAGTCCACGTTGTTTGTATTTATATAAATAAAGTTCAGGTCAGGGCACTGAACCTTCCACTTCTGGTTTCTAACCCCCCCCCCCCGAATCCCCCCTTCCCACTCTGGGCTTGGCAGTGATGGAAGCCCCCACACTGTCCCAGAGGCCCCAAGGAGAAAATCCCAACAAAGGAGGCACCACCTCCCTTCTTCCCCAGGGGAAGTTCATCCTATCTAATCCTAGAAGTCCCAAGTTCAATAAAGGTCTGACCCTAGGGAAAGTGCGAAGCAAAGTGCCCAGGCAGATGCTCTTGTGAACGTGAAATTTTATTCACTTATGTCAAATTAACATGTTTATGTCATCCCAGACTTATAAAAAATAGGACCTATATCGCAAATTTAATTCTGGTAAAAGGTTCACATATCTCCCTTTTTTACTTTATTACTTCTTAGCTACCCCACTTTATTACCCAAAAGTGACAAGTCATTTCACCTCTTTATATTTTAGTTTTCTCATCAGCAAAGTTGGTGAGGCAGCTGGGAGTCAAACAGAACTACATTTAGGCAACAACAAGCCTGAGTATTCGAGAGGCCCCTCACTTTTTCATGAGGCAAAGGCATACCTATTAGCTCCCTACTCCAGTCATCCTGGCAAAGTGTGGGGACTAAAGTGCAAGGAACCTAAGGCACCAAAAGCAAAGGCAAGCTCATTCTGTTGCTACAACAAAGGATGGTTATGGTGTAATCGGAGCCATACAAGGTTCCATAAAACACTTCATTTACCCACAGCATACATTTCAGTTCCTTCCTAATTTCTTTTCTTTCTGCCTTCAACTTGGGGCTTGGAGTGAAGTGACTTGCCTGCTCATTGGCCCCAGACAATTTGTCCCCATCTGCCCTGTCTATGGGAAGGGCACCGAGCCAGAAGCTGGGAGCCTAAAATAAAACAATGACCAATTGTGTGGCTTTGGCACAGGCATCCGGCACTGCTTTTCTTTACCTGTGCAATGAAGGGTTGGTTTCTGTGGACTTTATGAGTCCTTCAAATTCAAATATCTCCATTTCCCTAAAACTCTTTACTCTTCCTTTTATATCTTCTCCATTCTATCTTCTTACAGTTGTGCTCATGCTCCTTGGCTCCTATATATTTAATCATCCAGCAGAGGCTAAATAGCCCAGAAATTAAAAATCCCAACTTTGGATTCAGAGAAACCAGAATTCAAGGTCCAGTCTTGCTACATACCAGCTTTGTGACTTTGGGTAAGATAGCTTGCCTTATCTGTAAAATTAGGTTAATAGTACAGTGTGCTTTATAGGGTTGTTGTGAGGATTAAATGAGATACTGCATGCAAAATGCTTGACACATATTCACTCAGTGATTTTCAAGCACTTACTGTGTGATGACCACAAAGCTGGACCTTGGGAGCACAACAGTGAGCAAAACAAGATCCCTGCCAGTATGAAAGTTACCAGGTAGTGGGGCATTGAGCCCTTGAACAAGTCCTGGCTGAAGTACAACAGTGATATGAGCTATGAAGGAACCATCTACAGACAAGATGCTGAGCACTGTAACAGGAAAGTGAATTTGGGTGGCAGCATGGCAAGACAATTGTCCTCAAGGAAACTTTACGTATGAGTAGGATGTGGTCAAGGAAAAAGTGGGAACAGGACCCCAAGCAAGGCTGGGGAAGGGCTGAGGGCAAACCCTCCAACTGGAAGAAATGGCCATGACCAGAGACCCTGAAGACAGGAGAGTATAGAGAACTGTATGGGCCCCCCATCATGTAGGTAGAACATCATGAAAATGTTAGCTGTTGTCATTATGACTGTATCCACAAATGTAACCTACCCCAAGTGGAATCTATCTTTCTGCCTATCGCCAACACCGCGTATGCTGGTAGACACAGGACAGATCTTCAAGGCCCTGGTGAGGCTTTCATATCCTGAGGCACCTTCTAGAGCCCCCACCACAACTCGCAGCACCTGCCACTTTGCTGAGCATATAGAATACGTGCTGCATAAGTGTACTTAATTCTTCTCCTGATCTTGGAATGAAGCCCTTACTATACATGGACTTTCTAAATAACCTAAGTTTACCTCTTTGAATATACACATTTTTTTATTCTTTCTCTTTTTTTTATTTATTTCTCAATCATAATTGACTTACAATAGTATATCAGTTTCAGGCAATGACATATTTATATGCTTCATGAAGTTATGCCCCTGATAGTACCCACCTGGACCACACACAGCTATTACAATGTTATTGACTAAATTCCCTATGTTGTACATCCTAATGACTCTTTTCATAATTGGCAATTTGTACTTCCTAATCCCCTTTATCTTTTTTGCCGTTTGCTAACCCCCACCCCCAATCTGGTGACCATCAGTTCCCTATGCATACACAAACTTTTTGTGTTAATCATTTTGACAGAAATCTAGTTGAACATTACATTCTTACACACCTTACTGAACAAAGTAAATGAGTGGAAATGATTTTTTGTCCACTCGGAACTGTTATTATAAGCCAGCAGGCAAGCTATATAGCATCATCTTACCTAATAATAGATAAACATGTAAATTGACCGTACCTCCACTATGCCCATAGCCAATCAGAGTATGCAAATTATCCCAACAAAGATGGCAGTTAATTTGCATACATAGGTGCCCAGCACCTGGGTCCCGGGAACATCCTGGCACCCAGGTCACTCTGAGGTAAGCCCTGCATGGGTTCTGAGCAGCCTGGGAAGGGCCTGAGACAGGGGGATCCTGGGCAGGGCCAAGCCTGTGATCAGAGCCAAGGGGGCAGGGGCAGAGCCAGCGATCAGAGGGAGCTGGGGGTCGCCTGCCCAAGGCCAAAAGCCTTGGCCAGAGGCTTTCAGCCTGGGCAGGCCTGGGCAGAAGCGGAGCCAGCAACCAGAGGGAGCTGGGGGTCCCCTGTCCAGGCCTAAAGCTTCCACCAGAGGCTTTAGGCCTGGGCAGGGCCCAGCGGGCGATTGGTGTGAACTACAGAGGAAACACCTTTTCTGACTGCTCATTGGCTAAGCTTCCTGTATGCCACTGGTAATATTCTTAGTAACTTGGGTATAAGAATCCAAAAAGGTGATCTAGGGTTTTTCCACCACACGTCTGGAGAAAAAAACGAAGGTCCGCTGCTGGAAGCCTAAGAAATGTCGTATCTGCCCTAGCCGGTTTGACTCAGTGGATAATGCCTCAGCCTACCCACCGCAGGAACTGGCTTCAATTCTGATCAAGGGAATGTACCTAGGTTGCAGGCTCTTCCCTGGCCGGAGCCCAGGTCAGGGCTCCTGCAGGAGGCAACCAATCAAAGTGTTCCTCTCACTTTGATGTTTCTCTCTGTCTTTCCCTTTCTCTTCCACATTCTCTAAAAGTAAATGGAAACATATCCACAGGTGAGGATAAAAAAAAAAAAGAAAGAAAGAAATGTCATATCCTATGAAAGACACATCTTGAAAATGCCTAAAGAAAGTTGTCATTTTTTCATGGTAAAGGGACTGGAGTCTGTGTTGATGAAAACACTTTGGTGGCTGTGGTGACTGGCAGTGGCTGCAGCAGCGGGGTGATGGGGCTGGTGCCTTCCCCTGATCAGTCCAGTTGCCTCCCACAAAGGGAGGCCAGGCTGCAGCTTAGGCCCACTTCCTGTGGGGAGCATACCTAAGCCATCAGTAGGACATCCCCTGAGGCCTCCCAGTATGTGAGAGGGGGCAGGTTGGGCTGAGAGACCCCCCCACACACACCCCAGTGCATGAATTTTGTGCACCGGGCCCCTAGTATATATAATAAAAACCCAGTGGTCGTAACACTGTAACGACCAAAGACCGGTCACCAGGAGATGCCTTGACACTCCATCCCGCGGCGCTGGCAGGACTTAACGCTGTGTCCCGTGTGGTGCACTGGGTCTAGATCTCACGTGATTTCATGCACTGGGCCTCTTGTATCGTATAAACCAGCAGGAAAGCTATGAAGCATCATATAGTATACGCCTTCAGGCAATCTATGTAGCATTATATAGGTCCCTGGCAGGGGCTTTAAGGTATCGAAACTTTCCCTCCTATATATACTCAATTATCTCAGACCTAAACACTTGGCATGTATAACTGAGAGGCATTTTAAAAAGTAATGACCATCTGTCTACCTTGGGCCGGACCTTTCTCTACACATTCCATGCGACCAGGCACCTGAACTTTGCTATGCGTATCTGGATAAAGTCCTGAGTGGGGCTCCTCTTCTGCCCTCCAACAGCACACTTACATTCAATGACAGATTCCTTTTCGACCACTTATAGGTGTCTTTGTTTCATGGATCAGTAACCCCAAGGTGGCCAGAAGGCTGAAGTCAAGTCAATGTGTAGGACGGACCCTCTTGTTGAGTAACAGTTACTTTGCATTAATTACACAGATTCGGGTTTTGGGGTGAGAAAATTGCAATACGCAGTGACTTACAAGTGAGTATTAGGACTAACATTCCTGTCCCCACCCTAACCATTTGACATAAAACCTAAGAAGCCTTTGTATTGCACTGAATATCTGTTTGGAACTAGAGACTCATAGGCTTAGACCATTTCCTAAAAATTTGCTTGGGCCCCAAAATGCGTAGCTAGGTTCACAAATGTATTCCAGAACCCCATTATGATAAAGGCTCACCATTCTGTGGCTATAACTTTATGCACAAGCTCCTGAAGCCGTTCCAAAATACCCATCGCATCCAAAATGAGATATGCTTTAGATTTAGACCAAGGTGACCACCCATATCTCATATGTTATCAGCAGCTACTACCATAAGATGTATTTGTCTACTAGTATTTGATACTTTTCTAATTGTTGAACTTGTGGTGAGCAGCTTAATATATATATTTTCTTCCTACTTAACGCTCCTATTCTTTCTCAAAGAAAAGTAGTAAAAACCAAAGCTATTTCTGCACCTACATTGTTGCACCTACACGGTACATCTTTATATCCACAAGTAAACCTTCATTGGTGTGTTTTGTTTGTGGTCCCCCCCACACACATTCTCTAATTATTGGAAATTTGAAATAAAAATAAATCAGCAATAATGACTGCTGTACTTAAGGAAATGTATGATCTGGTTTATAATTCATGGATTGGCTCCTAAAGGAACTGAAGTACTTAACTCTCAATTTATGACGGGAGTATGAGTGACTATATCTCTCAATCTGCACCTGATTCAACTTGCTCACTTTATCCAAATCTAATGTCTAGATTCAGTTCTTACGCTACATTCATGTCACCAGCAGTGTAATCCCTAAATGTAGAGCTGCAATCAAATATTTGTGTTTGTCCAAAATGCCTTATTTCTCATTTTGAGAGACAAACCATAGTCTAGTGTCTTTGATGTTCTCAGAAAACATCACTGGTCAACCCGGTGGTAAAGAACATTAGACAAAGGGATTCTTCTTCAGGGACCTCTGGGAGAGAAGGAAAGGGAGAAGAAGGCAATCATATCAGAGAAGCATGAATTAATAATCAACTAAATGCCTTCCATTTTTTTTCTAAGGATCATTTTATTCGTGTGTTTCCTATCACCACATCAAATCTAAGCTTCTCTGTTTGGCTCTCTGGATTTGGCACTATTCTTCCCATTGAATCATATCTTCCACTTTGCCCCAACCTTACGTGTCTGCCCCCTTCCATCCCATGCAAGCTCAGCTCACTCCCTCCTCTATGAGTGTGCGATTTAACTGTCTAGGAGATGTGTGCATTTTGAGGGGGGAAAAGCACTAGACTAGGAGATGGTAAGCCTGGGTTTTCTTCCTTTCCTTCTTTCTTCCTCATAAACTGGGTGGCTTTAGCTATGTTACTTAACCCCTCTGAGACTCACTTTCTTCATTTAGAAAATGAAAGGCCTAGCTTGATACTATCTGACTATGCCCAAACCCCCATGCAGCCAGAGTCAGGATCTCTAACAACATCTGGATGGTTACCTTCAGGACTGTACCCAAGGGCATCTAGTACAAGAGACCCACAGGCTGTCCATGATTCTCAGGTGCTACAATCAAGACCCATGGATACAGCTTCCCTGTGGTCCCACAACCTATTTGGGTGAATATAATTCTTAATGGCTGGACCTTGCCCTGCTGGCCCTAGAAAGGCTGCTGTGTGGGTGCCCCCGGGGTCCCACCGAGTCCTCCACCCTCTCTGTTAGGTAACCCACAACATGGAAGGCCCACCCGCCTGTGGAGCTCTGAGAAAAGCTCACTCTGTGCTCCAATCAAATTCTGAAGTGAGCCCTAGCTGGTTTGGCTCAGTAGATAGAGTGTCGGCCTGCAGACTGAAGGGTCCCAGGTTCGATTCCCATCAAGGGCAAATGGCTGGGGTATGGGCTTGATCCCTAGTGAAGGGGGGGTGGGGGGAGCGGGCGGGTGTGCAGGAGGCAGCTAATCAATGATTCTCTCTCATCATTGATGTTTCTATCTCTCTCTCCCTCTCCTTTCCTCACTGAAATCAATTAAAATATATATATATTTTAAAAATTTCAAGTGATTCCTTTGTGGGGAACTCGGTTCAATCCTGTCTGGACTTCCCTTTCATTGGCTCATTTCCTAAGCATTTGTCACACACAGCACTCCCTGTAAAAGACTCCAGGAATAGGGGACTTTCAGAAGAATGCCTTTGTTCTCGGCTAGAAGACTCCCTCAGAGCTGGCCGGGGAAGCTGGTTAACATGTACTTTGCTTGTGGGATACACTTATCGGTGAAATAATTTTGTTTTGTTTGTTTAGTTAAGTGACATCACAAGTGCAAGAGACAGAAAAAGTAACTGTGTCAAGGAGTGTCTACATGCCCATTACCATGAACTGATGAAACATCTGAAAAAGCAAACACATACTGCACTTATGATGCACCAGGCACACTTCTAAGAGCTCTACACTGATCAACTCACTTAATTTTGAGAAAACCCCTAAGAGGTAGGTATTAATTACTTCACCTTATATGAGAAACCCAAGCACAGATTCAGCAGGTAACTTGCTCATTGTCATGCAGCTAGTAAGTGGCAAAGCCAAGATTATGAACACACCGTACATATTCTTACCACTATGCTACACCCAACAGGTAATTTGAGAAAAGAAATTAAAACAAACTTTTAATGTCCATTTTGTAAGCAATTCAGGTTAAAGCATTTGGGGATATAAGATAATTATTAGGACAACCAACCCAATAGGTAAAGACTTACTCATGCAATTACCATACTTTTTTAAAATCCTCACCCAAAGATGTATTTTTCCATTGATTTTTATAGAGAGTAGGAGGGAGGGAGGGAGAGAGAGAGAGAGAGAGAGAGAGAGGAGGAAAGAGAGAGAAACATCCATGTGAGAGACACTTTGGTGCCTCCCACAAGTGCCCCGACCAGGCTGGGAATGGAACCTGCAACTCAGGTATGGGCCCTTGACTGGAAATCAAACCCAGGACCCTTCAATGTATTGGCCTATGCTCCAACCACTGAGCTCACCAGCCAGGGCACCATGCAATTTTTATATGTTCAATTGTATCTTATACAGAGTCAAATATATGAGAAAATTTCTATATTACTTTGACCTATATTGGTAATAAAATATTTCCCTAGCTACCTATTATGTGCCAGACTACATAGAAAAAAGAAATGCAACAGTGCAAGTAATGCATGATATATGTCAACTTGGGAGACCAACAGTAAGTATAAAAAAATTATTCTAGAAATAATGTAGAACATTCAGCATTCTAAACACTAAAGAATATAAAAACCTCTTTCCAAAAAATAAAAACCACTTTCAAAGTTAGAAAATTGTGAAGTTTTTTTTTTTTAATATTTTTATTGATTTCAGAGATGAGGGGGGAAGGAGAGAGAGATAGAAACATCAATGATGAGAGAGAATCATTGATCGGCGGCTTCCTGCACGTCCCCACATTGGGGATCAAACCCACAACCCAGGAATGTGCCCTGACCAGAAATCAAACAATGAACTCCTGGTTCATAGGTCAGCACTCAACCATTGAGCCACACTGGCTAGACATAAAGAGTTATATTTTCTATTATAATTGTGATAGTAGTACTTTTCTTTTTTATTATTTATTTTTTTAAATAAATCTTTATTGGTCAGATTACTACAGGCGTTTCTCTTTTATTTTTCCCCATAGCTCCCCTCCATCTGATTCCCCACCCCACCCCATACCCTTACTCCCTGCCACTGTCTTCATCCATAGGTGTAAGATTTTTATCCAATCTCTTCCCACATCCCTCACACCCCTTTCCCCCTGAGAATTGTCAGTCCACTCCCTTTCTATGTCCCTGATTCTATTATATTCACCAGTCCATTCTGTTCTTCAGATTTTTTTATTCACTTGACTTTTTGGATTCACTTGTTGGTAGGTATGTATTTGTTGTCATTTTGTTGTTCATAATTTTTATCTTTACCTTTTTCTTCTTCTTCCTCTTCTTAAAGAATACCCTTCAGCATTTCATATAATCCTGGTTTGGTGGTGATGAACTCCTTTAGCTTTTTCTTGTCTGGGAAGCTCTTTATCTGACCTTCAACTCTGAATGATAGCTTTGCTGGGTAGAGTAATCTTGGTTGTAGGTTCTTGCTATTCATCACTTTGAATATTTCTTGTCACTCCCATCTGGCCTGCATAGTTTCTGCTGAGAAATCAGCTGACAGTCGTATGGGTACTCCCTTGTAGGTAACTAACCGTTTTTCTCTTGCTGCTTTCAAGATTCTCTCTTTGTCTTTTGCCCTTGGCATTTTAATTATGATGTGTCTTGGTGTGGTCTTCTTTGGATTCCTCTTGTTTGGGGTTCTCTGTGCTTCCTGGACTTGTAAGTCTATTTCTTTCACCAGGTAGGGAAAATTTTCTGTCATTATTTCTTCTAACAGGTTTTCAATATTTTGCTCTCTCTCTTCTTTTGGCACCCCAATAATTCGGATGTTGGTACACTTAAAGTTGTCCCAGAGGTTCCTTACTCTATCTTCATATTTTTGGATTCTTTTTTCTTTTTGTTTTTCTGGTTGGGTGTTTTTTGTTTCCTCATATTTCAGATCTTTGGTTTGATTCTTGGGGTATGTTGGTCTACAGTTGAGTTTCTGTATATTCTTTATTTCAGACAGTGTATGCTTAATTTCTGACTGGTCCTTTTCCTTTTTTTTTTTTTTTGGCATTCTCATTAAGGTCCTTGAAGGTCTCACTAAGCTCCTCGGAGGTCTCATCAAGTTTCTCGGCGGTTTTTAGAAGATTCTTGAGTAAACTTATAAGTGTGGTTTTGAACTCTATGTCCAGTAGTTTGCTTTCCTCCATTTCTTTCATTCATGACATGTTTCTTTGTCTCCGCATTTTGCTGCTTCCCTGTGTTGATGGAGTAGTTTTCTGTGGTAGGTGATCAGTGGTTCAGCCTATCACCTGAGGTGGACACTTTTGGTGCACCCCTTTGTGGGCTGAGTGAAAAGTCTTGGTGTAGTTAAGCCTTGATTGCTGTTGGTATACTGGGAGGAATTAACCTCCAGGCCAATTGGCTGTGAGGACCCGCTGTGTCTATAATGGAAGAACTGCTGTGCTGGAGACACGCTTATGGGGCAGTACTTGCTTCGGTGGGGCTTTGGTGTTCATTGAGTCTGCCTCTTGAATGTGTCACTTATGGATGTGAGTAGTTGAAATCTGGTGTCATCTCACACTGACCACTAGATACACTAGCTTTTGGATCTCAAATGGGGTGCAGGTCAGCTACTGTCTGAGACCACCCAGCAGGAGCTACAGGAAGAACTACAATTTTCTCCTCTTTACTTGGAGTTTGGAGGTTTTGGAGCTGTCTGACCAGAGCTGCAGTTTGTTAGGTTATGCTGCAATAGGGCAGGCCATTTATATGCAAAAGCTGCTGCTTGGAGCTTGGGTGGGTTTGTAGATTGTGCAAGGCGGGGTCTCAGGGAGTCACTTGGCTAGGGCTTGGCAAACAGCGGTGGCTGCCAGTCAGCCATCTCTGTGTCTCCACGTTCCCAAGTCCCTGCGTCCCATGCCCCAGCACAGTAAACAATGATTGCTGGATGCACCTCTGCAAGAAAGCCACCCTCACTTTTTAACCCGATGGCAGACAGTCCAGCTTCTCCCTGTAGGAGTCTGGGTCCCCAGCGTCTCCCCAGAAACTGGAGTTCAGAGTAATCGGAAGCTTGTCTCCCTTCAGGTTGATAAAAGCAGCACCGCCAGCCCAATTTGCGCCTCCGTACCTCAGCTTTTCAGTGCTTGTGCACGTCTCAATGCTCTTTTCTCTTTCCTTCTAGTTGTAGAACTTCCACTCAGCCAGCTTTCCTGTGGTTCTGGGTGATAGACATTTTGTCTTTTAGTTGTAATTTTGAAATTGTTGTGCGAGGCAGCAGTTTAGGTGTTTACCTATGCCACCATCTTGGTTCGGATCCTGATGGTAGTACTTTCCAGTACTTGATATAATCTTATAAACATGTTACTAAATATATACTATAATTAAGTCCTTAGATTTTGCTTTTAAAATGATTTTGAATTGGGCACCAGGTAAATATTTCCTTTGTTATTGAGTAACATCTTCTGTTAAAGCTTCCTTGTGCTTAATCTTTATACTTCTTTCCATGTCTGCTTTTCTTTAAAAAATAATGAAGTAACGTATGTCACTTGACTATAATAGTAGCAAAATTTCAAAATAAACCACACAAACTTCAGAAATGCCAACATTTTTAACAAGTTCATTTCCTTCCCCCAGTAAATGTATAATATCTTGATTATTCTTCATCCTATAAGTTTTTAGCACAACTTCAGTTGTATCTCAATTAAATCTTTGGTTTTCATTGTCTTCCTTTTGCACAATGCATTGATGATTATCTGCTGTTCTTCAGTAAATTATAATCAGATAGTTTGAATTTAATGTTTACAGTCATTTTCATTCCCAACTCATTCTCTCTGAAATCTGTAATAATCATAAAAAGTCCTAGGGGAATGTATGTACTGTTATGAACTAAACTGTGACCCCCCAAACTCATATGTCCAAGCCTGAACCTCAGAAAGTGACTGCATTTGGAGATAAGACCTGTAAGGGGTAAGTAAGTTAAAATCAGGCTGCTATGGTGTGTCCTAATTCCATCTAATGGGTGTCCTTATAAGAAGAGATTAGGAACACCAGGGATGTGCAGCCCTGAGGAAAGTTCGTGTAATGACAGTGGGAGGGCAGCCATCTGCAAGCAAGAAAAGAGCGCTTGACAAAAACAGAATCCTCTGGCATCTCCACCTTAACCTTCCACCCTCCAGAACTGTAAGAAAGTACATTTCTGTCGTTTCAGCCACCACACCTGGTATTTGATTACAGCGGCCCTAGGAAATACAGCCATGGAGACGTTTGCTCTCCTCTCCCACAACGTCCAGTCCTTACAGTCGTGCTTCTAGAATTCTGGTTTATCCATGTCATCTCCTTTTTTACCTTCCCTCCTCAGGTCAAATTGCTCCTCCTCTTCTCTACTCAAGCATGCCGAGTTTCAAAATGCCATCTACTGCTCTGGGGAGAGGATCATTCCTAAAAGATACGCATAAATGCTGACAACTTTTTTAATTTTAGCAAGGTCAGGATAAAGGGTCAGAGTGACTCTCCAAATCAGAAGCATTTTAGAGCCAGAAGCTTTTGTCACGGTTGTTTTTATTACAAATGTTAATTCGCATTCATTATTTTTTAAATATCAAACAATCCGCGTATATAAAGTTAAAAATAAAAGCTACCCCTCCTTGCTCACCATCGCCAAAGCCTTCTCCAAAGAAACAGCCACTACCGGCAATTTAGTGTGTGAAACTCCTGCTTTTAGTTGTGTGAGCAATGCTCTAGCAAAGGTCTCACACCCTGGGAGAAAAGATACCTCCCTTGCTTCTAGAGCTGGAGACCCAGCGGTACCTTCCACCCCTACGTATCTGTCAGCCAGAGCAGAATGCCAGCCTTTGCAGACAGCCTTCCATAAAGTTCTAATAAAAGAAGCCCAGAATTGCTCAAACATTAGATAAGTAACTAGTCAGATTTATTTGTTCCTGATAGAATATGCCAACCCTTGCAGTTGAAAATTAAACAATAAGACACTTCCCTTTCTGTTCCACAAAGCAATAACCTGTTTCCCTGGTACATAACCAGAGGCCAAAGGGTAGGTGATTTATCACAAAAGAAAAGGGAGGATTGCCAAGGGTAACAACAGGGCAGCGATATCCTTGCTTGTGCAGTAGGCACTGGTTTAATTAAGGCGAAGCTAATAGACTTTAGCCCTGATTCCCAACACGATAAGGGCGAGTTCAGTCTCCTTAAAGCCAAGGTGGCCAACCAGATCCCAGAAAACACGTAGGAAGTAATAGATACCATATTAACCACCTTTTTTTGTATGGCCAAGAGCTATAGTCCTGGGAATCAAAAGACTACTATGTTATAATCTACTTTGCTCCATTAAAGATCTCTGATAACATTTTATACAGTCATGCAAATTAATGTAGGTCATACTACCAAAAACTGAAAGAAATTAAGACAGACCTCAGTAAAAAGATGCAAAGCCATTAAGAAAATGAAATTCTGTCTCTTTAAGTATAAAGATATATATTATTTTTAGGTTATTTCTCATGAGAATTGCATTGTGTATGTGTGTATGTGTCTTCTGTGTTTGAAACCTCTGTGTTCATTCTCAAAATCATGTGATAGCTGAGCCTATTTAAAAACTTGCTGGAAATGACACTGAAGAAATGGAAAATAGAATTAATATGTAGATGAGGAGGAAATGCAAAATTTATAGCTGCTAAATTTTGTTTGCAGAGTCCAACATATAAGTGGGAAAGGTGGCTGTGGCTATATATAGTATACAGTGCCAAAGAAGATAATTTGAAGTAAGTGCTTAGATAATGAGTGTGAAAATATTTGTAATGTTGTATACAAAGAAGAGATGGATTGCATGTCTCATGGAGTAGGAAGGACACATCCCTAAGGACTATAATAACACAGCTGATATTTATTGGGTGCTAACTATACACCAGGCATTACTGAGTGCTTTACATATATTAGCTCATTTAATTTCCACCATAACCCTGTGAGGTCGGTTCTATTATTGTTCCTATTTTACTGATGAGGAAAATCAAGGTCTAAAAATGCTAAGTGACTTGCCCCAAGTCACATTATTAACAAGTATTTGTGAAGTTGGCGAGTTGGCCATCTAGCTCCAAGTCCCAAGCTCATCCTGAGGTAGAGATTTTGCAAATCAATACACACACACACACATACACACACACACACACACCAGTCTTGGCATGTCATACATTCTATTATTACCAAATTATGTGTATGTACCTAAAGATACATTAAAGAGTTTTTTTAGTTTTGTTTTTTGTTTTGTTTTGTTTTGTTTTTGTTTGTTTGTTTGTTAATCCTCACATGAGGATATTTTCCCATTGACTTTTAGAGAGAGTAGAAGGGAGGGAGAGACACATCGATTGATTGCCTCCCATATGCTCCTTGACCAGGGCCAGAGATCAAGTCTGCAACTGAGGTACGTGATCAGAATGGAACCCAGAGCCTTTCAGTCCACAGACTGGTGCTCTATCCACTGAGCCAAACTAGCTAGGGCTATATTACAGTTTTAGTCCATCGTTCTTCTGCACATGCTCTTCCCCACATTCAGATTGCTTCTCTATGTGTGTTCTTCCTAATGGGTTTCTAGTCATTCTTGGGAATGCTGCTTAGACATCATCTATCTAAGATCCTTCCCGGTCCTTCCTTGCCCACAGCAGAACTAATCTCTTCCTCTATATGATTTCTGTGCTTGTTAATACTTACATGTTTACATATATCACATTGGCAGAGATACTGCCAGCTTGGACTGAGAGGGACAGAGAGAATACAAAATGAAAAGAAACTTCTACAAGCAGGAAGTAGGCTGCAAAAAAAACCCTGCTTGGGTGCAAATACATACTACTTTTCATGAAAAAATAATGGTTCAGAGGTTGGAAATAAGAGCAGAGAGTAGAGCCAAGAGCCATAAAAAAATTATTTCCAGGCCTTGATTCCTAATCAAGAATTGCAACCTGTGCCCAGATGGATTTCAGAATTGCCATGAACCAAGGACTCCTATGCACATTCCACTCTCCCTACTTAACAACCTGTTCTACAGTGGTTAGGCCAGTCCCAGGCCCCCACTGTAGGCTGGCTGTGGGAGGACGAGATAACTTGTCTCTTCAGTTTGTAGGTCTTAGGTTCTCAACAGGTTGAGAACCGCTAACAGGGTCGCCATCGGAAAACACAGATATTTACATTATGATTCATTAACAGTAGCAAAATTACAGTTATGAAGTAGCAACAAAAATAATTTTATGGTTGGGGGTCACCACAACATGAGGAACTGTATGAAAGGGTCGAGGCAGTAAAAAGGTTGAGAACCACTGATCTAGAGGAATTGTATTAAAGCAGCTCTACTTAAGGCACCACACCCAAGGAGACTCCACCCTTGGACCTAATTTTGTAGCCAACATCAGGGCCCGGTGTTATACTAGGCACTGAGGATATAGTGATGACCAGCACAGCCGTAATCCTTCCTCTAGAAACCGACTAGCGGGAAAGGCAGATATTAATACACGCAAGCATTTATATTTACAGACTGAGGTAAGTACTAAGAGAAAAGAACATGCAGTGAAGAGAGAAAGGAGAGACAGAATTCAGAGTTGGAGGCTCCGTCTAAGGATGGATCCTTTAAACACAGATCTAAAAGGGGGTGGGGGTTAGCCAGGTGAGAACTGTGGGAAGAGACCTCCAGGCAGAGGAAACAGCCTGCTCCAAGACCCTGACTGAGGGAAGGGCTTGATGGGTCAAAGAACCGAGAGAGCGAGGGAGGCAATGTGACATGGGCACAGTGAGCAAGAGGAGTTAGTCCCCGTGGGAAAGGGAGGCCAGAAGCAGGTCACGCAGGAACCTGTGGGCCATCATGAGGATTTTCAGGGCCTGGGAAGGATCTGAGGCAAAAGAATGACATGATGTAATGTATTTCATTTAAAAGACCACACAGAAAATCATGTGGAGAACTGACTGGAAGAGCAGGAACATAAGAGAACCCCCCCCTCCCACTGCCCAGGAGCCTCTGGCTGTGGAAGAGAGGGTGGATTGGGCCCGGGTGGGGGTAGAGATAGAGGGAAGTACATGAATTTAAACAATATTGAGAGGTATATAGTCAATAAGACTTTAATCCACTGAGTCCAGCAGAACAAGCTAAACCTCTCATTAAGATCACTGAATGCAGAAGTTAAACCCCATTAAAAATTTGCTGAGTGATTACCTAATGTTTGACTATTTAGTCATGACTCTGCTTTTTCTAAAATGACTCTCCAAAAATATATGCATTCTGGTGTTATTCAATGTCTAGAGAAAGGAAACAGAGGGATCATTTTCTGAACTTTTTTTTTTACTAGAAATTTGAATTGCTTTTATAAAATAATCCAGTTATATAACTGCAGTACCAAAGATGAACTTACATTACATAAAATACTATTTAGGTGAGTCAGTTGTGTGTTTCCATTTTATTGCTACTAGATAGTCATGTAAAAACCTTAAGTGATAGTGTTTTGCCTGGCTACCTCGATAATACAGGTAACAGACCCGTAAGACTGCTGATATCAATAAGCTAAGGGTGACCCTTTGAAAAGCTGGCCCTTCCCACCAGGTCAGTTCCAAGGCTGTTGCAATGAAGGGGTGTGTTCTGAGCTGGATGCTTTCTGTTCTGGTTACACTAATTGCACCTCTCCCACATTAAACACCAAGCATCTAGGACTACAGTAAGACAGCCTACACAGGACTAAAGGACAACGATTATTTGATTGCACATTTTAGAAACTGAGGTCAGGCAATTGAGGAGGGTTTTCTTAGGTAACTGCTTCAGAATTTCATTTGTCAAAAAAAGACATTTATCCTCCAGAGCAATGTTTCTAAAAGTGTGGTCTGGGGGCCATCTGCATGCATCAACATCACCCAAGGTGTGCATGGAATGCCCCTTAAACTCTGTCTTAAGCCCCCGAAGCAATCCCTACTTCTACATACTAGAACTTAAGTACTGGCACCTCAGAAAATACACCACCATGACTTGAATAAAATTTCTGAGTAAATGCAACATTATCTAGTTTGATAGACAAAAGACATAAAACCATTGCAAAAAAAAAAAAAAAGAGAGATTTTCAGTAGAATTATAAATCTACTACTTTAATGAGGAGAGTAACAGGGTTCAAAATATATAAATATTTCAAAATTTTCCAGCCTTCATAATTTAAAAACTTACTGCTGGCTGTCAAAACTAAAGTGGTCATCCCAGCCTGTGTTGCTCAGTGGTTGAGCATCAACCCATGCACCAAGAGGTCATCAATTTTATTCCTGGTCAGGGCACAGGCCCGGGTTGTGGATTCAGTCCCTGGGAGGGGCCATTCAGGAGGCAGGTGATCGATGTTTCTCTCTCTCCCTACCCCTTCCCCTCTCTCTAAAAATCAATTAAAAAAAATAGTTTTTAAAAAATTAAAGTGGTCAAAGCAAAGTCTGTTTTCTCTTTTCAGGGGGTTTAGCATAGAACATGGTCTTTAAACTGAAAGTGAGCACCAGGACAGCGTCTGGGGTGCAGATGATGTTCTGTTTCTTGATCTAACTTATTATTTACAAAGCTGTGTTCTCTTTACAAAAATTTAGCAGGTTAAACCCTTTGATACGTGAACATTTCTTATCTTTCAAAAAATTAAACTGTTGTTTTTTATTTCCAATTCATGAGGAGTATGTCTCTTGCCTTTCACGTTAATAACCCTCCATGTTGACAGCTGTTGAACTGCAATGGTCATTCTCATATACATTGATTTTTGGAAATATAAACTGATGCAAGTTAGCTTTTTTAATCCTCACCCAAGGATATTTTTCCATTGGTTTTTAGAGAGAGTGGAAGAGAGAGGGAAAGTCAGAGAGGAATATTGATGTGAGAGAAACACATCGATTGGTTGCGTCCTGCATGTGCCCCGACCAGGGAGGAGCCTGCAACTGAGGTACGTACCCTTGACCGGAATCGAACCCAAGATCGAAGGGTCCACAGGCCAATGTTCTATCCACTGAGCCAAACTGGCTAGGGCCTAATGCAAGCCTTTGGAAAAGCAATTTGATGACCAATATTTGTTCAAAGCTTTTAAAACAATCGTATCCATTAACCTAGTAACTCCACTTCTCAGAATCTATCCCAAGGAAATAATCTTCAATGGGGAAAAAAGCTCTATTCCTAACATCCAAAATATAAACACATCCAAATAATCACAATAAGGGAATGATTCAGTCAATTGTAATACATCTGTATGGTAATATGTATACACTGGTGGTAAAAGGAGAAACAAATGCAATGAAGTAACTGATAAAAATTCTTCATACAACTGGGGAAAGGTATAAGGAGTTCCTAAGTGCCTACTAATATTCTATTTAAGCTTGGGCATACACAGGTATTCCTACTATCATCATTATTTAAACTTTACATATGTTTTATTTACTAATATTGTTATATTTTATAGTATGCAATTTTCATTGTAATCCAGAATAAATAATGTGTACCAACATGCAAAATGTTCATCTCAAAACAGAGTAACAAAAAAAAAAAACTGATTACAAACGATGGTATACATATAATGTAAAAGCAGGTTGGGGTCATTACTACAAAGACACAGAAATCATCCAACTACTATGTGACGATGTACTAAAGATCCCAGTAAAGAATTCCTGTAGAAAAATGAAAGAAAGGAAGAACACATCTACCCCATATTCTTTTCATCTGATATAATTATGGATCTAAGACTTCCAAGACAATTAACAGACAATGTACCAACATGAATAAATAGTTCAGCAATCTGATCAAAACTTGTGCTAGTCACCAGCCCTAACAGCTAACAAATTTTGAGGGCTATGCTATGTACCAGACACTGTATTAAATTCTTCTTAATGTATTTACTCACTTAATCCTGAAAGGGTTTAGTATTACTATATTGTTTTTAAAAATTAAAAATGCTATAAGGGACAGATAGGTCAAGAAACTTGTGTAAGGCCACACAGCCAGTAAGTGATTGAGCCTGGCAGAAACAAAAGTCACCCAGCTGGAGTGGCTCAGTAGTTGAGCATCGACCTATGAACCAGGAGATCAAGGCTCAATTCCTGGTCAGTTGGAGCATGCCAGATTGCCGATCAATGATTCTCTTTCATCATTGATGTTTCTCTCTCTCTCTCTCTCTCTCTCTCTCTCTCTCTCTCTCTCTCTCTCTCTCTCTCTCTCTCCCTCCCGCTTCCTCTCTGAAGTCAATAAAGATGTATTTTGAAAAAAATAAAGAAACAAAAGTCAAAACCAAAAGGGATAAATTTAACAAAAAAAAGTCATATTTTTAAAATTTTAAAACAAAAGCACATTAGAAGACTAAATATTATATGAATGTCAATTCTCCAAAATAAGAAAAAATGTTGTGGGGGTGAATAAAAGGAGAGTAAGCCTTGGGGTCCAGGCAGTTTGGTCCTCTGGCCAGACACTTAGGGAACTGCCTGGAGCAAGGTGCCCCATTCACACAAAGGTAGCTCAGATCCTGGATCCAGTTCAGCTAGATTGAGAAAAGGGCTTAAGGAAATCCCAAATAATGACATCCCAAGCAATGAAATGTGCTGCTTCATTGACACCCAGGAACAAAGTACTAGAATGACAGCCTGGTCAACATTCACTAAGGTGCGGTCAGTGCAACACTTGGCCACTGTCTTCCTGGCAAAGACAGCGATGGACCTTCCAATTCTCCAGGCTGCAGAAATGCAAGAGCCTTCCCTGAGCCCCAGAGTGCAGATCCAACCACCACAATAACCTCCCAGTCACATCTACACTAGCGAGCAGATGCCAGCCGTAGATGTGCTCCAGTCCCTCTCTATTTACAGATAAGAAAACTGAGGTCTGGAACAGGCTTCTCGTCCTAGGCCACAAAATCATTTTAAGCCACAACTAAGAAAGTTAACTACCCCCCGTTCTTTAGTGTTCTGATGACCACTCTGAATATAAACATCTGAATTACTGCATATTCAGGGGTGGGCAAAAGCAGGCTTGTTGGTGGTGAAAAGGGGTTCCTGGGGTGTCATGAGAAAGGAATTTCAAAGCGTACACGTGTGGGAGAAGTTTAAGTATAGTGGCGAGATTTATTGGGGTGAAGGGAAATAATATGCCCTCAAGAATGTAGAGGGTGGGCAGGCTCTAGTAGCAACTGCTCCGAGATCCCTGATACCCCTCCATACACCTTCTTGGTTTTCAGAAATGAGTAGGCTTTCTTTCAAACTATCCAACCCACTTGCAAAGGGAAGGCCCTCCCTCAACCAATCCCTTTCCTGGACCTTCCATGCCCTTATCTAATCTGATTATTTCCCGTTAGATACCTCCCCTTTATGGGTGCCATCTTGGCTTCTTCTGCTCATGAGGCCAGCGGAGGAATTTCCCCACATGCATTCTCTTCACCACCAATAATCCCTGTACCTACTTGCCTGCTAGCAAATTGCGAGTTGCTCAAGGATTAAGTGCCAAGGGCAGAGGATGCAACAGACCCTTGAGGAACTTGTGAATGTTACAGCTTCCCAGTAAATCAGGTTTAATGTCCAATTCAGCTCCTAGTTTATTAGGCTTAATCTTTGATTCCATTTGCTCCCTTGCTTTATTAACACTAACTACCTCCCTATGCTAACAGGTTTACAGTTGTGAGCATGAAACAGTTTATTCTATTATTATTATATATTAAATATTGTATTATTTTCTTTTTATATACTTTTTATCAATTTCAGAGAGGAACAGAGAGGGGGAAAGAGGGATAGAAACATCAATGATGGGAGAGAGTCATTGATTGGCTGCTTCCTACATGACCTATACTGGGGATTGAGCCCACAACCCAAGCATGTGCCCTGAGTGGAAAACGAACTGTGACCTCCTGGTTCATAGGTTGACGTTCAACCCTTGAGCCACACCAGTTGGGCTCCTACCTTATTAGTAGTTGATGACACACGGGCTTTCCTTTCAGGTTTGTTCTTTGCTGCATTGAAGACTTCTAGATGGAACTCCATAATTGCCTTAGATCTGTGGGTGTACATGTGAGAAAATGTAGAACTGATTTACCATCCAGTCATTTTCTCTCCCTCTCTCTCTTCCTCTCTCTCTCTCTTTCCCCAACTCCCTCCCTCACTCTCTCAATCCCTCCCTCCCTCCCTCCTGGATTCTTCCCTGCCTTCCTCCTTCTTTCCTCTCTTTCCAGATATTCCACCATTCAAATGCTTCATCTTTAGCATTTTTACTTTTAAGTATTTGTGTTATCATAAGAAAACATCCCATTGCTACTAAATTAATGCTTTAGAGCCAAAGTATATTAATATCTCTCTTTTTTTTTTAAATAAATCTTTATTGTTCAGATTATTACAGGTGTTCCTCTTTTATTTTTCCCCATAGCTCCCCTCCACCTGATTCCCCACCCCACCCCAGGCCCTTACCCCCTGCCACTGTCTTCATCCATAGGAGTAAGATTTTTGTCCAATCTCTTCCCGCACCCCTCACACCTGCTTCCCTTGAGAATCGTCAGTTCACTCCCTTTCTATGTCCCTGATTCTATTATATTCACCAGTCCATTCTGTGCTTTAGATTTTTCATTCACTTGATTTTTAGATTCACTTGTTGGTAGGTATGTATTTGATGTCATTTTGTTGTTCACAATTTTTATCTTTACCTTTTTCTTCTTCTTCCTCTTCTTAAAGGATACCCTTCAGCATTTCGTGTAATCCTGGTTTGGTGGTGATGAACTCCTTTAGCTTTTTCTTGTCTGTGAAGCTCTTTATCTGACCTTCAACTCTGAATGATAGCTTTGCTGGGTAGAGTAATCTTGGTTGTAGGTTCTTGCTGTTCATCACTTTGAATATTTCTTGCCACTCCTTTCTGGCCTGCATAGTTTCTGTTGAGAAATCAGCTGACAGTCATATGGGTACTCCCTTGTAGGTAATTAACTGTTTTTCTCTTGCTGCTTTTAATATTCTCTCTTTGTCTTTTGCCCTTGCATTTTAATTATGATGTGTCTTGGTGTGGTCCTCTTTGGATTCCTCTTGTATGGGGTTCTGTGCACTTCCTGAACTTGTAAGTTTATTTCTTTCACCAGGTAGGGAAAGTTTTCTGTCATTATTTCTTCTAATAGGTTTTCAATATTTTGCTCTCTCCCTTCTTCTGGCACCCCAAAAATTCAGATGTTGGTTCGCTTGAAGTTGTCCCAGAGGCTCCTTACACTATCTTCATATTTTTGGATTCTTTTTTCTTTTTGTTTTTCTGGTTGGATGTTTTTTGTTTCCACATATTTCAGATCTTTGGTTTGATTCTTGGGGTATGTTGATCTACAATTGAGTTTCTGTATATTCTTTATTTTAGACAGTGTATGCTTCATTTCTGACTGGTCTTTTTCCATTTTTTTGGCATTCTCATTAAGGTCCTTGAAGGTCTCACTAATCTCCTCAGAAGTGTCATCAAGTTTCTCAGCGATTTTTAGAAGATTCTTGAGTAACCTTATACATGTGGTTCTGAACTCTATGTCATCCAGTAGTTTGCTTTCCTCCGTTTCTTTCATTCGTGACATGTTTCTTTGTTTCTGCATTTTGACTGCTTCCCTTTGTTGATGGAGTGGCTTTGTGTGGTAGGTGACTTATAGGGGGCAGTAGCTCAGCCTCCCCAATCACCTGATGTGGATGCTCTTGGTACACCCTTTGTGGGCTGAGTGCAAAGTCTTGGTGTAGTTAAGCCTTAATTGCTGTTGGTTCCCTGGGAGGAACTGACCTCCAGGCCAATTAGCTGTGAGCACTCCCTGTGTCTATAATGGAAGAACTGCTACGCTGAAGACACGCTTATGGGGCAGGACTTGTTTCAGTGGGGCTTTGGTGTTCACTGAGTCTGCCTCTTGAATGTGTCACTTATGGATGTGAGGAGTTGAAATCTGGTGTTTCACACTGACCACTAGGTACACTGGCTTCTGGATCTCCAATGGGGTGCAGGTCAGCTACTGTCTGAGGCCACTCAGCAGGAGCTACAGTGAGAGCTGCAGCTTTCTCCTCTTTGCTTGGGGTTTGGAGGTTTTGGAGCTGTCTGACCCAGGCTGCAAGTTTGCTAGGTTAAGCTGTGGTAGGGCAGGCCTTTCTTATGCTAACTGAGCTGCTTGGAGCTTGGGTGGGTTTGTAGGTTGTGCAGGGCGGGGCCTCAGGGTGTCACTAAGTTAGGGCGTGGCAAACAGCAATGGCTGCTAGTTAGCCGGCTCTGCGTCCCCAACGGCATCCGCGAGTCCGGTGCCCCAGTGCAGTAAACAATTATGCCTGCGCGCAGCTCTGCAAGCAAGCCACCCTCACTGGCATACAGTTCAGCTTCTCCCCATAGGAGTTTGGGTCCCCTCGTCTCCCCAGAGACTGGATTTCAGAGTAATCGGGGGCTTGTCTCCGTTCGGGTTGAAAAAAAGCAACGCACCCAGTCACCTGCAGCCAGCCCGGATCATGCGCCTCCATACCTCAGCTTTTCAGCGCTTGTGCATGTCTCAGTGCTCTTTTCTCTTTCCTTCTAGTTGTAGAACTTCCACTCAGCCAGCTTTCCCGTGGTTCTGGGTGATAGACGTTTTGTCTTTTAGTTTTAGTTTTGAAATTGTTGTGGGAGGCAGCAGTTTAGGTGTTTACCTACGCTGCCATCTTGGATTCTCCCATTAATCTCTTTCTAATGCATTTTCAAATAAAATTAAGAACAAAGACTCAAAACAAAAAAATGCTGTTATACCTTCAGTATTCATGTTAATAAAATTAAGTAGCTCATTAGTAAGGAAGAATGCTTACGTATTAAGAACAAGGTATTCCTTGTTCAACCAGTGTGGCTCAGTGGTTGCACATCAACTTTGAACCAGGAGGTTACGATTCGACTCCTGGTCAGGGCACATGCCCAGGCTGCGGCTCAGTCCCCAATAGGGAGTGTGCAGAAGGCAACCAGTCAATGATTCTCATCATTGATGTTTCTGTCTCTCTCTCCCCCTGTACCTTTCTCTCTAAAATCAATAAAAATATGTTTTTAAAAAAAGAACAAGGTGTTCCCTCACCCAACCACGCACCAATTCACAGACCTTCTTGAGTATATTACTCTTAAATACTTATTTTTCCCAGCAATCAAGATTTCACTACATTCTTCCTCCATACCTTATAACGGTTATCAAGTTATAGAGTGAATTTTTATCCTATAGAATGCTTGTGTTACCATCATAACTAGTTAGTTAAATAATATCAATAATAGGAAGAAAGCAAAGGGAAGGCCAGACATTATAAGCACAGTCATCTGGGCAGCTTCACCAGGAAGCTGCAACTTCATGCTCCCCAGGGAACCACCGGCCATTCCCTGCAAACCACTTGGGGAAGGAGTTCCCCAAATGGAGAAATGGATCCTGTGCAGTGAAGTTAGGGTGACATCGGAAAGATGCTTGCCTGTCAGTCTAGCCCGGGGAACCATGGATTGGCTAGAGGGGTGGAGCCAATACAAACCCATGAAAATTTAGAAATACATAATCCCCAGCCAAAGGAATCCTCTCTTTCTTGTTCCTTTTGCTTCACTCCTGCTTCCTTGCACTCGTCCGTGCTCTCTCCATAGCCATATGACACTAGAAGCACAGGCCATGCAGACCCCACACGCAATGGGCTGCAGCTGGGAACACAAGCTAAGCTAGCCAGGTGCTGGACTGCGCTGTGCAAATATGGAGCGGAAACCCTGGGCAAGAGCTTTGATCTTCGCCATGCTGAAGACAAAATGGGACTTCTTCCATGGAGAGACAGAGGGAAACAGGGCCTTGTAGGGAAATCCCCTTCATGTTACATTACCAATAAGGCTTTCCACAACACCTTATCTTCCCGTGGGGGCCTCAGGAAAGTCTTGTTCTCATGGCATCATGTTTAAGGATCATGATCTCTCTCCTGCTATATACCCCTTTCATAGTCTCTTGGCAGAAAGTTTGCCCTCCAACACACTGAAAGAAGCTTACGTCTGCCAGCAACAGGTGAGACACAGAGAACACCCCACCAATAACGCTTTTTATTCAAAAATGTTTATTAACTGGAAAGCTGTGTTCTTCTGAGGTTCCAAACACTGGAGGTCAGAAAAACATTTAAGAAAATGACTCAGCTCTTGCAAGTGTCCATGTTGAATACTGATGCACTGCGAAGAAATCAGCCCAAATAAGCTCAACTATTTGCCATATTTAAGGTAGGTACAAATTGAGACTAAACATTGAGTTTTCTCCTCTCTCTGGTGGTGGAGTCAACTGAGCACGGCACCGCATTCATAACCGAGAAATGAGTAACATTCTATCCTTTTGGCAAAGGAGATCAGCAGGAGTTCAACTGGTATAAATATAACTAAAACTATGTATTCTAGCTCTAGCCAGTTTGGCTCAGCAGAAAGAGCATGAGCCTGCAGACCAAAGGGTCCTGGGTTCAATTCCAGTCAAGGGCACATACCTTGGTTGCAGGCTCCTCCCTGGTCCGGGGCCCTGGGTGTGGCTTGTGCAGGAGGCAACCAATCAATGTGTTTCTCTCACATCCATGTTTCGATCTGTCTTTCCCTCTCTCTCTCACTCTCCCTAAAAATCAATGGAAAAATATCCTTGGGTAGGAATTAACAAAAAATAACTATATATATATATATATATATATATATATATATATATATATATATATAAAATAAGTATATATATATATATATATATATATATATATATATATATATATATATATATTCTACTTTACACAAGTAAGAATTATGGTAGTGCACAAGCATCAAGGACAAAAGATAAAATAGATACAAGTAATAAATTTTTGGTCCTTTAGGGAAATAATACCCAAAGTCTCCATTATTATAGGAAACTGTATGCTTTGGTTTAAATGAATCCATTTCCCAAATACTCATTTTATGTGTGTTGAAACATCATAAAGTATTTACTGAATAAAGTAAATTTAGGTTTTAATGGCTACAATTCATCTTTTTCAGTCATTTACTCCCTGCTTGGCTCCCCACATTATATTTGAGTTATTGAAAGATTTAGCTAGTTCATTAAGAGCTGAAAACATTCAGACTGAAATGTCACAGTTTGACCCAAGTACAATCCATCCCTGCCTCTTCAGTTTGTGTCCTGCTGCTCCCCAAATTGTAAATGTGGGTATTCTGCATGAAGGTGTTTATCACACTGTTAGATACATTCTGGGCATCCTGGAAGTTCCTCTTTAATAGGTTCATATGCTTTGCAGGACCCTTTATCCCAGATTAGATTTTTTTCTAGTTATATATTTAATGATCATGATCTCTCCCCTGCTATATACCCCTTTCATATTCTCTTGGCAGAAAGTTTTCCCTCCAACACACACACACACACACACACACACACACACACAGAAAACTCTGATAGAATTTTCTCACGGTCCTTCCAGAATTGCCCAGGCAAGGAGGACCTGACACCTACCTATGCAGGTTTACAGAAGCACAATATTGGGATCTCTTCGAATCAGTTCTGCACACATCATAAGCAAAAAACTTTCCTTTCTTCTGCCATCGCTCATAGATTGGTGTTGGGCCCCTGAAGGAAGTGAAGATATTATTGATTAGCAAGGTCTATAATGAGTAGAGAAAGACAAAAAGGGATAGATGATCATCTCCCACTCCCCTTACTTGCATCCCAAAATTTACGCTAATCCTTATTTATGCCCATCCCAACCCCATCTCCATAAAAAAAAGATGCAGCAAATGAACACAGATTTTCTCAGTGCGTTTACATCCTGATAGAGCTGCAAGTGCAATAATGTCACCTCCCTTGAAGGTATTCCATAGGATTATCTAAGATAAAGATGAAGAGTTGAGGAGAATCCAAGATGGCGGCGTAGGTAAACACCTAAACTGCTGCCTCCCACAACAATTTAAACTGCATCTAAAAGACAAAACGTCTATCACCCAGAACCACCACGGGAAAGCTGGCTGAGTGGAAGTTCTACAACTAGAAGGAAAGAGAAAAGAGCATTGAGACGTGCACGAGCGCTGAAAAGCTGAGGTACGGAGGCGCGTGATCCGGGCTGGCTGTGGGCGACTGGGTGCGTTGCTTTTTTCAACCCAAATGGAGACAAGCCCCCAATTACTCTGAAATACAGTTTCTGAGGAGACGCGGGGGACCCAAACTCCTATGGGGAGAAGCTGGACTGTCTGCCAGTGAGGGTGGCTTGCTTGCAGAGCTGCGCGCAGGAATAATTGTTTACTGCACTGGGGCATGGGACTCGCGGATGCCGACAGGGACTCAGAGCCGGCTAACTAGCAGCCATTGCTGTTTGCCACGCCCTAGCCTAGTGACTCCCTGAGGCCCCACCCTGCACAACCTACAAACCCACCCAAGCTCCAAGCAGCTGAGTTTGCATAAGAAAGCCCTGCCCTATCGCAGCTTAACCTAGCAAACTTGCAGCCTGGGTCAGACAGCTCCAAAACCGCCAAACACCAAGCAAAGAGGAGAAAACTGCAGCTCTCACTGTAGCTCCTGCTGAGTGGCCTCAGACAGTAGCTGACCTGCACCCCATTGGAGATCCAGAAGCCAGTGTACCTAGTGGTCAGTGTGAGACACCAGATTTCAACTCCTCACATCCATAAGTGACACATTCAAGAGGCAGACTCAGTGAGCACCAAAGCCCCACTGAAACAAGTCCTGCCCCATAAGCGTGTCTTCAGCGTAGCAGTTCTTCCATTATAGACACAGGGAGTGCTCACAGCTAATTGGCCTGGAGGTCAATTCCTCCCAGGGAACCAACAGAAATTAAGGCTTAACTACACCAAGACTTTGCACTCAGCCCACAAAGGGGTGTACCAAGAGCATCCACATCCGGTGATTGGGGAGGCTGAGCTACTGCCCTTTATAGGTCACCTACCACACAAAGCCACTCCATCAACACAGGAAAGCAGCCAAAATGCAGAAACAAAGAAACATGTCACAAATGAAAGAAACAGAGGAAAGCAAACTACTGGATGACATAGAGTTCAGAACCACATGTATAAGGTTACTCAAGAATCTTCTAAAAATCGCTGAGAAACTTGATGACACTTCTGAGGAGCTTAGTGAGACTTTCAAGGACCTTAATGAGAATGCGAAAAAAATGGAAAAGGACCAGTCAGAAATGAAACATACACTGTCTAAAATAAAGAATATATAGAAACTCAATTGTAGATCAACGTACCCCAAGAATCAAACCAAAGATCTGAAATATGTGGAAACAAAAAACATCCAACCAGAAAAACAAAAAGAAGAAAGAATCCAAAAATATGAAGATAGTGTAAGGAGCCTCTGGGACAACTTCAAGCGAACCAACATCTGAATTTTTGGGGTGCCAGAAGAAGGGAGAGAGCAAAATATTGAAAACCTATTAGAAGAAATAATGACAGAAAACTTTCCCTACCTGGTGAAAGAAATAGACTTACAAGTTCAGGAAGTGCACAGAACCCCATACAAGAGGAATCCAAAGAGGACCACACCAAGACACATCATAATTAAAATGCCAAGGGCAAAAGACAAAGAGAGAATATTAAAAGCAGCAAGAGAAAAACAGTTAATTACCCACAAGGGAGTACCCATACGACTGTCAGCTGATTTCTCAACAGAAACTATGCAGGCCAGAAGGGAGTGGCAAGAAATATTCAAAGTGATGAACAGCAAGAACCTACAACCAAGATTACTCTACCCAGCAAAGCTATCATTCAGAGTTGAAGGTCAGATAAAGAGCTTCACAGACAAGAAAAAGCTAAAGGAGTTCATCACCACCAAACCAGGATTACACGAAATGCTGAAGGGTATCCTTTAAGAAGAGGAAGAAGAAGAAAAAGGTAAAGATAAAAATTATGAACAACAAAATGACATCAAATACATACCTACCAACAAGTGAATCTAAAAATCAAGTGAATGAAAAATCTGAAGAACAGAATGGACTGGTGAATATAATAGAATCAGGGACATAGAAAGGGAGTAGACTGATGATTCTCAGGGGAAGCAGGTGTGAGGGGTGCGGGAAGAGATTGGACAAAAATCTTACTCCTATGGATGAAGACAGTGGCAGGGGGTAAGGGCATGGGGTGGGGTGGGGAATCAGGTCGAGGGGAGCTATGGGGAAAAATAAAATAGGAACACTTGTAATAATCTGAACAATAAAGATTTATTAAAAAAAAAAAAGATGAAGAGCTGAGTATAATCCCTGGCACAAAGATTATACTTCATTGATGTTTTTTCATGTTACTGACAACACTCTCCACTTTATTTTTGTTCTTTGGCTCAAAACAAGCAAGAAAGTTGCTTTTAGCTGTGTGGTTGTGAACAGAATAAGCCAGGGCTTCATAAGGAAGTATTTCATCATTTAAACATCCTAGAGAGAGGAAGATGGAATCGTAGGTAAATGCCTGTACTCACCACCTCCCACAACCACATCAAAATTACAACTAAAATACAGAACAACCATCATCCAGAACCACTGGAAAGCTGGCTGAATTGAAGTCCTACAACTAGAGAAGTAAAGAATAAGGCACACTGAGACTGATAGGAGGTGCAGAGGTGTGGAATGGGGTGGGCTGGCACCCACATGTGCCATTTTTTTAATCAGGAGGGAGAGTGTCTCTGTTGAGGCCACCCAGAGGAGCAAGGGGTCCCAGCCCCACACCAGATTGCCAGCCCAGGGTCCCAGAGCTGAGAAAAGAAGTCCCTATGGGCAGTAAAAACCAGTGCTGTTGGGGCTCATTGACATAGAGGCTGCTGGAGACCCAGCTGTTCCTCTTAAAAGGCCAGCACCACAGACTGAACTTACAAGGTCCCACTTCCTCTGAGCTCCAGCACCAGGGTGAGGCTCTGGAGAACACAGACACATATGAGGAGGAACTGGATTGTCTGGCCTCCAGGAAGGAACTTGGGGGCAGCTTTCTCCCAGATGGGATCATTGGAATCATTGTTCCTATACTGGGACCTCCTCAGTCGCAGGGCAGACTGGCAGCCATTTCTGTTTGCTCCACCCTGGTGATTCCTTAAGACCCCACCCAAGCTGTGTGCAGCGACTTTTGCATATGGATATCCTATCCTTGCTCAGGCTAAAATCTCTCAAACAAGCTGAAGCTGAGTCAGGGAGCCCCAAACTTATCAATAAAAGACCCAAGATCTGGCACCAGCACCAGCCTGCCTTGCTTCACAGCTGGACCCCATCTGGGCACTTCCAAACCCGATACAAAGAGGAGGAATCTGCAGATCTCTCTGTAGCTCCTGCTCACTTTGAACCTCCCTGGAGACCCAAGAGTCAGTATACCCAGTGGTCAGTGTCAGACCATACCAGATTATAACTCTGCACATCCATAAGTGACACACTCAAGGGTCAGACTCAGTGAGCACCAAAGCCCCACTGAAGCAAGACCTGCTCCATGGGGGTGTCTCCTGCATAGCAGCTCCCCCACTGTAGTTGCAGCTGGTCCTCACAGACAATTGGCCTGGAGGTCAATTTCTCCCAGTAACACCAATAGCAATCAAGTCTCAACTACCACAAGACTGTGCTCACAGTCCACAAAAGGGTGCACTTAGAACTCCCAACTCAGGTGACTGGGGAGGCTGAGCCACTGGGCCCTATAGAACCTACTACACAAGGCCACTCTACCAACTCAAGGAGACATAGCAGCTCTACCCAATACATAGAAACAAACTCAGGGAAGCAGCCAAAATGTGGAGATTAAGAGACATGTCACAAATGAAAGAAATGGAAGAAAGCAAACTACTGGATACAGAGTTCAAAACCACTGTTATAAGGTTACTCAAGAATCTTCTAGAAACCTCCAAAAAAATGGAAAAACGCCAGTCAGGAATTAAGCATACACTGGCTGAAATAAAGAATAATATACAGCCCTAGCTGGTTTGGCTCAGTGGATAGAGAATCAGCATGTGGACTGAAGGGTACCAGGTTCGATTCTGGCCAAGGGCACATGCCTGAGGTTGCCAGCTCAATCCCTAGTAAAGAGCGTGCAGAAGGCAGCCAATCAATGATTCTCTTTCATCATTGATGTTTCTATCTCTCTCTCCCTTCTCGCTTCCTCTCTGAAATAAATAAAAATATTTTTTTAAAAAGAATAATATACAGAGAACCCAGAAATTGACCCAAGCCATTATGCTCAATTAATATTTGACAAAGGAGGCAAGAGCATACAATGGAGTCAAGACAGTCTCTTCAATAAATGGTGCTGGGAAATTTGGTCAGATACATGCAAAAAAGTGAAACTAGATCACCAATTTATACCATATACAAAAACAAACTCAAAATGACTAAAGGACTTAAATATAAGATGGGAAACCATAAAAATCCTACAAGATTCCATAGGCAGCAAAATAGCAGACATATGTCATAGCAATATCTATACCGATACAGCTCCTAGGGCAATGGAGACTAAGGAGAAAATAAACAAGTGGGACAACATCAAAATAAAAAGCTTCTGCACAGCAAAAGAAACCATCAACAAAAACAACAAAAAGCCCACTGCATGGGAGGACATATTTGCCAATGCTATTTCAGATAAGGGTTTAATCTCCAACATTTACAGAGAACTCGTATAGCTTAACAAAAGGAAGATAAATGATCCAATCAAAAAGTGTCCTAAGTAGACACTTTTCAAAAGAGGACATACAGAAGGCCAAGAGACATATGAAAACATGCTCAAAGTCACTAATCCTTCAAGAGTTGTAAATCAAAACAACAATGAGATACCATCTCACACCTGTCAGAATGGCTATCATCAACAAATCAACAAACGACAAGTGCTGGCAAGGATGTAGAGAAAAAGGAACCCTTATCACTGCTTGTGGGAATGCAGACTGATGCAGCCATTGTGGAAGACGGTATGGAGCTTCCTCAAAAAGTTAAAAATGGAACTCCCATCTAACCCAGTAATTCCACTTCTAGGACTATATCCCAAGAAACCAGAATCACAAATCAAAAAGAAGGAAGGAAGGAAGGAAGGAAGGAAGGAAGGAAGGAAGGAAGGAAGGAAGGAAAGGGAAATTTAAAAAAAATAATTAATTTAGCTAAAATTCCCCTATTGGTGAATACTTATATTTCAAATTTTTGTTGATATAGAAAAAACCGTTGCCCTAACCAGTTTGGCTCAGTGGAAAGAGCATCGGCCTGCAGACTGAAGGGTCCCAGGTTCAATTCCAGTCAAGGGCATGTACCTTGGTTGCGGGCACATCCCCAGTGGGGGGTGTGCAGGAGGTGGCTGATTGATGTTTCTCTCTCATCGATATTTCTGACTCTCTATCCCTTTCCTTTCCTCTCTGTAAAAAAAAAAAAATCAATAAAATATATATTTTTTTAAAAAATAATAATATACAAGGATTCAACAGTAGACTAGAGGATTCTGAGAATCAAATCAACAATTTGAAATATGAGAAAGCAAAAACACCCAACCAGAAGAGCAAAAAGAAAAAAGAATCCAAAAATATGAAGATAGTGTAAGGAGCCTCTGGGACAACTTCAAATGTACCAACATTCACATTATGGGGGTGCCAGAAGAAGAGAGAGAGCAAGATATCAAAAACCTACTTGAAGAAATAATGACAGAAAACTTCCCCTACCTGGTGAAAGAATAGACTTACAAGTCAAGGAAGCACAGAGAACCCCAAACAAGAGGAACCCAAAGAGGGTCACACCAAGACACATCATAATTAAAATGCCAAGAGCAAAAGACAAAGAGAGAATATTAAAAGCAGCAAGAGAAAAACAGTTAATTACCTACAAGGGAATGCCCATACAACTGTCAGCTGATTTCTCAACAGAAACTATGCAGGCCACAAGGGAGTGGCAAGAAATATTCAAAGTGATGAACAGCAAGAAACTACAACCAAAATTACTCTATCCAGCAAAGCTATCATGTAGAATTGAAGGTCAGATAAAGAGTTTCACAGACAAGAAAAAGCTAAAGGAGTTCATCACCACCAAACCAGTATTATATGAAATGTTGAAGGGAATTCCTTAAGAAGAGGAAGAGGAAGAAAAAGATAAAAAATATGAACAACAAAATGGCAACCTATTGTTGATAGGTATGTTGATACATACCTATCAACAATAGGTTGCCATTTGATACATACCTATCAACAATAGAATCTAAAAATCAAAATAAATGAATAAGAAATCTAATGAACAGAATAAACTGGTGAATAAAATAGAATCAGAGGCATGGAAATGGAACAGACTGAGGATTCTCAGAGGGAAGGGGAGTGAGGGGTCGGGAAGATTAAACAAAGATCTTATATGCATATATGAGTTACCTATGGACACAGATGATAAGGTGGCAAAGGCCTAAGCAGGGTGGGAACCAGGTGAAGGGGGACAATGGGGGACAAAAGAGGAATATCTGTAATAATCGCAATAAAGACTTTTTTTAAAAAAGACAAATGCTGTTTGATTCCACTTAAAACAAAAAACAGAGCAGGGACACCACCTGGGCGTCATAGTCTTCCTCACCACGCAGCTCTGGCTGTGGAGCCACGTCACAGACCGCTACTGGCAGGTGCAGGAAGTGCTGAACAACGGCTGCTACGGGCTGGCTGGCTGTCTGGCTGTGATCAGAGCGTTTGTGAAATGCACGAAAGCCCAGAGACGGAAGAGGAGGGTCCTGAGGACGCTCTGGATTGATCGAATTACAGCTGCCTCCCAGGAACGTGGCCTGCATTACTCAGCGTTCGTTGGCAATTTAATTAAGTGCCAGGTGGAGCTCAACGGGAAAGTGCTGGCTGATCTAGCCATCGATGAACCAGAGACTTTTAAATCCTTGGCTGCTTTGGCCAAAAGGAGGGGAGAGGAAGGATTTGCTGCTGTCTTGGAGGACGGGAAGGAGCCTGCAGGCATCTTTTCCAGAGAGGTGCAGTACCACTGAGGGGACACAGACACACCTGCCCTCTGCAGCCACGTGTCTTGGGGAAAAGCGCCCCCTCCCCCCCATGATCATATGATCATAATTAAAACAGGGGCTAAGAGTCATTTGCCAAGAATGTGTTAAGTTTGCTTTGCAATGGTGTTACTTTACATTTCAGTAACAGGATGAGAGAAAAGCCTGTTTGTCCTCCTTGGGACGGACCAGCAGCATCTCATGTAGATTGTGCCAATAAAGCTTGTGTGGTGGTCAAAAAACAACAAAACACACACACACATCCAACAAGTTGTTATCTGTCCCTTTGGTAGTTGCAGAAGTTGTAAACTACTTCACACGAAATAGGAAACTAAATTAAGTGGTTATAAGCGCGTCAGAATTATTGTAAAGGATTTTCTGCTTCTTGCTTTTGGCACCTGCTTCCTAGGAGTGCAGAGATGGGTGGTGAGTTGCTAGATGGATATATCATTATTAGTCATAGTTTTACCTTATCTTTTATTGGGATGTGGTGGCTTTGGTCTTTCGTTTTGTTTGTTTGTTTGTTTTTTAAATATATTTTTATTATTTAAGAGATGAAGGGAAAGGGAGAGAGACAGAGAAACATCAATGATGAGAGAGAATCACTGATCGGCAGCCTCCTGCATGCCCCACACTGGGGCTCGAGCCCACAACCCAGGCATGTGATCTTGACTTGAATCAAACCTGGGACCCTTCAGTCCACAGGCTGGCGCTCTATACACTGAGCCAAACCGGCTAGGGCAGTCTTTGGTTCTGTAACAGACCAGACTGGGAGAGGTGTTTTTGAGTGGGCCCTAGGGAAGGGGAAGCAGATGGTCATCACATTGACTCCTTGTTTCCAGACAGATTTGTACTCATCTCTCCCAAACAATTGTGTCTCAGTTTTTCTTACAGATATCTCAAAAAAAAAAAAAAAATTCACCTGGAAAAGAACCAGGTGAATTCTGTGTCTGGGGTAAAATTCACTAATATCTCTTTAATTAACACAGTGATTACATAATCAATATTAAATGTACTCCTGAGCAATTAGCTAATGCAGTGCAGTGGTATCAGTAGGCAATAGAAATCATCTCATTGAAAGTAATCATTTCCTTCTCATCAAAAGGCAGGGATAGGGACTGCCTAAATTATCTGAATAATTACCTTAATTATCTCTTTGTGATCATATATAAAACTGGTCTTTGGATGTTTTGGGTTAGGCCCAGGCAAAAGTAAGTTCTTTCAAAGTTTATATATTCTCAACTTATCACAACACCCTCTAAACAATTTATGCCCAACAACTAATGACACAATCATTAGAAGTCAATTTTGGAGATGTAATTGTATATAATAATTACAATCATAGGCTAATATTTGTTTTTAATATGGAAATGACATTTTCTTTGTATTCATTATTATATTATTTAAACTTCAAAAGAACCAACTTAGAACCTGACAGGCATAGCTCAGTGGTTGAGCATTGACCCATGAACCTAGAAGTCACAGTTCGAGTACCAGTCAGACCACATGCCTGGGTGGCGGGCTCAATCCCCAGTGTGTGTGTGTGTGTGTGTGTGTGTGTGTGTGTGTGTGTGTGTGTGTGGCGGGAGGGGTGTTGAGAAGGCAGCTCATCAATGATTCTCTCTAATCATTAATTTTCTATCTCTCGCTCCCTCTCCCTTCCTCTCTAAAATCAAAAATATTATTTTAAAAAGAACCAACTTAATAAAAACTACTTTTCACTATGGCAATTTACCTACTATGGCCTTGAACTCAGATTTTCTTTATCTCAAAGCCCATGACACTGAGGAAGAAAGAGGTGTAAGAGTCATATGGTTGGAGTTCCAGTTGGGTTAAGAAATACAGAGGTTAGGGGTGCAGGTTTGGGGATCAGACAGGTCTAGATTAAAATTTTTGCCCTGTCATTTGTCAACAGTGCGATCTGTAATTCACTCAACCTCCTTGTACTGCATGGGGTTATGATTCACAAGCAACAGAAGCTGAGTTTGGTCAATTTAAGCAGGAAAGGAATTTACTGGAAAGACAACCAGTCACTCAGAGTCAATGGGAAGCCTGGCAGTAGCACACGGGTGGTCAAGGTGCCTCAGCCTGCAGCCACTTTTACTGCAGGAGCCTCAGCACCCCCATCCCCAAAGGCTGTTTAAAAATAATCAACCTTCAGTTTGCTCATCTGTAAAATGGGAATATTACCTTCCTCGTAGCTTTGTTGTGAGAATTAGGTATATAAAGCACATGCATAAAGCATTCAGCACAGCGTCTCACACAGAATAACTATTGGATACATTTCAGCTGGTCTTCCTACTCATGCCTTTGAGCCAGTTAGATGGCTTTTCTATGCCTATTATTGTAATTAGTAAAAAGAGATGATTCCAATCATGCTGTATGAGTCACAGGCTAACTGCTGAAACAGGAAGTCCCCCAAGTCTCAATGGACTGTTCCTCTCTCACTTCGTTGTCCCATGAGAGTCACTGAGGTTGGAATGAGGTCCCCACTCCATGCAGGCATTCAGTGACCTGGTCACCTTCTATCTAATGGCTTGGCAATACACCAGGGCCTTATGTGTTGTTGGCGGAAGAAGGAAGACAGCACCTCTGAGGATTGGGGGGTCTTTTAAGGACCTAGAAGTGGCACACATTACTTCTACCTGTATTCCATTGGCTGGAGTCCAGTCACGTGGGCTACACGTAACCACAGAAGTATGAGCAATAACATCCAGCCACAGGTTCCAGAAGAAAGGGAAACAGCATTTGGTAAAACGTGACAATCTGCATCACACCTGCCAAACATCCTCAGGAGGTGACTAATAAGATCATAGCAAGTGTGAAAATGCTGTGGAAAGTGACTAACGAGCTACAGATTATAGTAGTGTGGTTGACTCAACCAGGGAGTCTCTGTGTATTTTCTGAAATGCTAAAATATATAGCAATTCTGGGGGGCAGGGAGGGCGAGAGGATGAGAAGAAACTGAAATATAATCAGAGTGTCCATCATCCTGTAGATGAGACACCTGAACTCATAAGGCTTTATCTCCCCACTGTATCTTCAAAAATGAGCAACAATAAGTAAACAATCCCCTTTCTTTGTTCATTAGCTCCATCTACAAGGAGTGTACAGTGAAAATATTTATTTGGAACAAAAAAGGGGGAAAGAATAAAAGGGAAGAAAGACATCACTTGGAGGAATGTAACTGTCAGAGAAGGAGGCAGCCGGAAGCAATCCTTTGGTGGCAACCAGCCTCCCCAGCAGCAATTCATCACCACATGAAGATGTTGGGGAGTTCATCCCAGTACCGGCATGTGTAACAAATCCACGCACTGGACTCAGCATAAAATTCATGCTCAGAAAATGAAAATTATTTGGAGACCACCCATTTGACATGCACCACTCACATGGGAGGGCGGTCATCAGGACCACAAACACCATCCAGGACCGCTTTTCATGCCCAAGGTCAGTGCTTGGCATGCTTGTAATCCACCGAACCAATTGGATGAGCATGTGGAAGGCGAAGTGGCCAAAGCCACTGTGTTATTTGTACCAGATAGATGCCTTTTGCACTCTGTTTTGAGTATCTGCATGGCCTGTCATGGAAGACAGAGCAAACACCATTTGCACAGGCGTTGCTCCATGAACGCTAGAGGTACAGAAATGCTTTAAGTCAGATCTGGCCAGCTTTGGCCTAAGGGGCTCGGGCCAGATCTGATTCATCTTGCTGCCTTCCTCCCAGCAAGTATCCCCTTTCTTACCCGTTCCTTTGACCCAAGGACAATTCACCCCAGTCAAAGGGGATGTGCTTGGCAGCCCCAGGCTGTCTTCACTTTTGAGTTCTCACCTTCTGGTGTTTACTGAAAAGAGTAGTCAAATAATTAGCCCAGAGAGAGCAATGGAACTGGTCGGGCAGGCCATTCTTGCACTAGCTCAAACCTTCAGAGAGGAATTCAAGACAGTTCTAAAGAGCTGAGCCAAGGTCTCCCAGAGCAGAGAAGTGGGATTCAGGCAGAAACTGCAGGGGAGGATAGAAAACAATGTTTAAAATGAAAATCTCTTCATTGAAAATACACAAACAGTGGCAAAAAGTGTCCACCTACACATTACAATTCTTCATTTTGCAATGCGGGTTCCTGGCAGAGTATGTGGGAAATAGACCTATACTGTCCCAGTTTTTCAAATTAAGAATGCTTTGTTTCCCAAATCTTTTCTACTTCTGAAGGCTAAACTTAACCTTTAAGAATCATGCACCAACAGAGGGTATAGGTACACGGGTAAACCTCATTACTTTTTTTTTTTTTTTAGTCCTGGATTCTTATTTATTTTCATCTTCCTAAAGCTACTGTGGGGGAAAAAAAACAAACTTTTAAGGACTAGAAAGAAAAACAGCTCCACTGATAACAAGCCCAAGTTATCAATGACATGCTAAAAACCTGTAATATCTGTTACCTGTGATTACTATGTAATCATCTCTGCCGTGTGCCTAAATTTTTATATTTAATATACTCTACCATGAAAAATTAACATGTACCAGTCTTAACTGTTTTCCATTTTTGGAACTTCAGATGGAAAGATGATTTCATCAGCAGAAAGTGAAAGAGGAGGGACTTCCCACCTCCCCTTCACATACTGACTGACAGCCACCTGACAGGGTGACAGTGATGCAATGTGGTTAGAGAAGGATGGGGGTAGAATGTGCAGTTTCCTATTGCTAGGGTGGGTGTGCTTTCAGCGCTGACACAATCAGCTAAGTTCCTGCTCAAAGGAAACACGGGCAACAGACGTGATCACGGTGGTGATTAAGCGAGGACTCTAAGAAATGGACCAATAGCCATCGATTCTTTTTGTTGGATAACAAATGTTTCCGTTTTTGAATCCCTGATATTCATGAGGAAATAGTATAAGTAGAATGATCCTGTAGTAATACATCCACATGGTGCCTTCCATAGTCAATGTAAGTCTAGACAGTTAATGTCCTGTCATTGAAACCTGAAATGCCCTCTTTGTTTATATTGCTCAGTTGTTACTGAGCCATTTGAGAATAACTGGAGAACCAGATAAAGTCTTAGGTTTGTTCATTCATCAAATAACATTTGAGGACTCAGTGCCTGCTTGTCATATAAAAGAAGCGAGTTATTCACTAACTCTGAGGAAATGCAGTACGTTAAAATGCATAAGGGGCACAAGAAAAGAGGTTTTTCTAGGAATTTAAATTCTGTGAAGGCCCACATAGTCTCACTTCACGGTTTTAAAAAAATGGTAAAACCGTTATAATCACACCATAAAGTTTCACAATCTCCCTCTAATTTTTTTTTCTTTTTTTTTTTTTTAGTTTTCAGTTCTGAATTTAGGAAATAGAGTAAGGAGGCGTGAATAATGAGTATGCAGAAAAACTGTTCCCGCCTTAAAAGAAATCAAACTATACTTCACAAGAAGAAGGTAGAGCAGATTGGCTTTTCCAAGAGTTAATCATGGAGGTAATGACTGGAGAATTCCTTTACTCTCAGGTCTTCCCATTCCTGTCTCACCCTGCATCAGCCTGTCCCAGGATTCCTGGTGGAGGCCTCTAACGTGAATACAACAGGGCAAAGGCCCAAAGCGCAGTCTAACCGTTCCTACAGGGCGGAGTGCAGAGAGCAGGAGAAAGGTCTCCGCGGCTAGACAGACAGCCCGCCGCCAACGCTCTCTACTCTCCCACGTGGTACCCGCGGGCCACCTCTCTCCAAGCTGCTGGGCGCTGCCACCTGCTCTGGGAGAGCTTTCTATCTCCGCTCCCCTTTTTTTGCCTGGGGCTGCCCTACGGAGCGCAGCCTCCAGCCCGGGAACTGCCAACCAACCCCATTCACGATGAGAGGGTGATTTCGTGGTTTCCCCGCCCAAGCCTGGTACCCACCCGCCCTGGTGGGCCGTAGAGCGCGCCCTACTTCTAACCTGGGGCCGCGCCAGGGAAAGTCCTAGAGCAGTGAACCTCACTTCCCAGCAACCGGATGGGGCGACCTTGCGTGTAAGAGATGCGAGAAATAGCCTCCGGGAGCGGGAGGCAGTGAGTTAGAAATGCTGGTTTCAGCGCTGGCCCCCTGGATGCCCAGTCCAGAGAGGCTGCGAGGGTGCCCGCGAGCGCGCCCGGCTTCCCAGACTACCCGCCTGTGGCGGTCTCTCCGCACCATCAGCCCGAGGCGCGGGAACCTGACCCCGCGACCTTCCCGCCCTGGCGACGCGGGCAAGCCACGGACAGCGTCCCCACGCGGCGCCCTGGGACCCGCACAGCCGGAGCCCCGCCCGCCCCGCCACCTTGCGGCACAGAGTGGGGCGGGCGCGCCCCGCCCCTTCCCGCCCGGCCAATGGGCGCCCGGGCCGCGCACCGTGGGTCCCGCCTCCGCAGGGAAACTTGAAGCCGGAGAAAAGTTTGTACAGACACCGGCTGGAAGGGCACCAGTGGAGCGCGGAACGCGGCGGCCGGAGAGGAAGATGAGCGGTCCCAGGTCAGAGCCTCAGGCCCAGTGGACCTCACGCCGCCCCCAGGGAACCAGAGGCGGCCTCAGCGGCAGCCGCCAGCCCCGGTAGCCGCCCGCGCTGCCCGGGACCGTGGAGGAGGGCGGCCGAGCCGGGCACCGGGGCTCAGTGCCACCTGCGCGCGCGGCCGCACACCTCGGGCTGTTATCCGCCCACGGACTCCGAAGAGCTTGGATCATCTGTAAAGGGCCGGAAACATAGAAGGGACGAAACCCCAGAGCAGGCTTCACACACCCATCCCCGCGGCCCTGCTGGCTCCCCAAGTTTCTGAAAGCTGGCCACTCTGACCCCAGTTCCAGAAACTTGACAGCCACCGGAGACCCGGCTCTGAGGAGGCGAGCGCGGGACAGGCTCCCCATTTGTGCGTGGCGAGGCCGAGGACAGGTTGGAGGCGTGTCCAGCGCATCTGAGGCCGGACTCTGGGGACTTTGGCGGCCACCACAGGTGAGATGGGGTTGGGGGCACTGGGCAGAGAGCGGAGGCCGGGAGCCCCTAGAGCGGAGCCAGGGAGGAGAGCGCGCGCTCTCCAAACTGTCTTTCCTGTTTTCAGTGAGAATTTTATTGACTCAGAATCTGTCGGGAATTAGAGCGAACCACTTTTCCCTTGAGATAGGCCTTGTTCATCTCGGCAGTGGAGTGAAGTTGAGTTGGGGGGAGCGGGGGGGAGAGAATGGCTGTATCCACTTATAAATATTAACGCGCGCCCAGCGGTGCAGCCGGCAGGACGCATCAGGAACCTGGAAAGTTGGGTGGCCGCCGTTGGCAAGCGACTCCAATTCACGAGTCGTTCTCCGCCTCCTCTACGTCCTGTGACTGGGGCGCGGATCGGACCCCTTGCTGGTGGTGATTTCATCTCACAGCTCCTGTCTCTCCTCTCGTCCCCAGACCCAGCCTCGCCCTTCCAGGCCGCGTAGTGCTGGCCGCCACCATGTCCGCCCCTGCGGCCAATGCCTCCTTCCCCTCGGTCCCCAACAGCCCGGTGACCATCCCGGCGGTGATGTTCATCTTCGGGGTGGTGGGCAACCTGGTGGCCATCGTGGTGCTGTGCAAATCGCGCAAGGAGCAGAAGGAGACGACCTTCTACACGCTGGTGTGCGGGCTGGCCGTCACCGACCTGCTGGGCACGCTGCTGGTGAGCCCGGTGACCATCGCCACGTACATGAAGGGCGAGTGGCCCGGCGGCCCGGCGCTGTGCGAGTACAGCACCTTCATCCTGCTCTTCTTCGGCCTGTCGGGCCTCAGCATCATCTGCGCCATGAGCATCGAGCGCTACCTGGCCATCAACCACGCCTATTTCTACAGCCACTACGTGGACAAGCGGCTGGCGGGCCTCACGCTCTTCGCCGTCTATGCGTCCAACGTGCTCTTCTGCGCGCTGCCCAACATGGGCCTGGGCAGCTCGCGGCTGCAGTACCCGGCCACCTGGTGCTTCATCGACTGGACCACCAACGTGACGGCGCACGCCGCCTTCTCCTACATGTACGCGGGCTTCAGCTCCTTCCTCATCCTCGCCACCGTGCTCTGCAACGTGCTGGTGTGCGGCGCGCTGCTCCGCATGCACCGCCAGTTCATGCGCCGCACCTCGCTGGGCACCGAGCAGCACCACGCGGTCGCCGCCTTCGCCTCCGCCTCGGCCGCCTGCCGGGGGTCCCCGGGCGCCGCCTCCCCCGCCCTGCCGCGCCTGAACGACTTTCGCCGCCGCCGGAGCTTCCGCCGCATCGCGGGCGCCGAGATCCAGATGGTCATCTTACTCATCGCCACCTCCCTGGTGGTGCTCATCTGCTCCATCCCGCTCGTGGTGAGTTGCCGGCCTGGGGCCCGGCTCGGGCCGTCTCCCCCGGCCACCTCCCTCCCGCCCCCCTCCTTTCCCTCTGTTCCTGGGCAGTAGGCAGGTCTCCTCCAGGTATCCCCTGCAGGTCCGGCTGGGATCCCGCACTCAGCTCAGAGCAGCCCGACCTCACTTCAGGCCGCAGCCCTAAGGAGATGCCTGTAGCAGGTGCTTCCGGAAAGCCTGGTTCCTTTCTCCCCTGGGACAGCCCCTACCCGCGGCTGCCTGACATTGGCCTTGAGCCTTCCCGGAACCCCCGCCTCTCAGTCAGACCTGGAGGGGAAACCGCTGTAGGGTGACTGAGAACAGCAGAACCCGAAACATCAGAGGTGCTGGTCTGTGGTGTACACCGTTCCTTAGAGCAGTGGGATCGAGGGGTGTTGATTTATGTAGGGTTTGGGGGGAGACTCTGTAGAATTTGGGGGGCTGGAAGGCAAGTGCCTTTTGGTGTAAGCCAGCTCGCTCAGGTTACATGGGAAGTGACTTGCTTACACTAATTGAGAACTCGCTGCTCTACCCGCAGGGCCTGGCAGGACATCTGGGTGCCCTGGGGGGGCAGGTGCTACATGGGCAGGCCGGGTCAGGCACGCAGGTCCAGCATTCCCTCGGGTCCGGAAAGCAGGGTTCCTACGGGCAGGCTGAGGGCCATGGGTGCTGGATTTGAATTCTCAACAGCTGTGAGAGGTGCAGGACCAGTCTAGGGAAAAGGTGCGTATGTACTGTGAGCCCCCCTCTGCAGCTGGTGACCCCAGCCCTGCCCTTACAGACGCTTCTAATTTTGGCCTTCCTGCCGGTGTGTGTTTGCATTTTCATACACTTTGTTTTTAGGACATCACCTTCTTTAAAATGGCCTCTGGGTTAACTTTTACAATGTTAAAAGCAGAAATGCTGAAAACCGACCTAGCTCTCCTCTACTGGGCAGATGTACATAATACTTTACCTAGAGTTTCCCTTAAAAGCAACCACTTCTGAGTTTTTTCATCTCTCAAAACACTGCATGCCTGGAAATTTTAAACTTCGAACTCAAGAGGAGATGACTTCTCTTTCTTTATGCGGATTGGGCGCAAGAGCAAATAAATGTAATGTGTTATTCCTTTCTTCCCCTTCCTAAAACTGCCCAGGGATATTTAATGTAAAATAGTATATCCCTCATAAAAGTGACTGTAGATGGAAGGAACTTGGAGGGGGCTGAGAGCCAGCGCACAGTAGTAGCTTCTTGCCAGTTTGTATAAACAGAAGTAAATATAATTGGCCAAAGGGGCCTTTAAACCATTCCAGGACCCGACATAATTTAGGGAGTTAAGTCTCACTTGAGCCACATAAATATATTTTAGTGTGCACAGTGGCAACTCTGAAGAAAGCGGGATTTGGGAAGAGGCAACGCAGCTCTGGCGGGGCGGGGGGTGGGGGGGGCGGGCTTCCTGGGCCTCTGCCTGATGTTTTGCAGAACCGTACATGACAAAGAGAGTGCTAGGCACTTACAGAGAACCCACTCCTAGGAACAGAGGCGCTGGAGCTGGAAGGCCAGCAGCCTGCACCTACTTTACTTTTGAATTGTACTGTGGTTGGGGTGAGCCTGTGGAGCTACCGATTGCTGCAGTCACAGGTGGATTGCTTCCTTCCAGCTGAAGGGGCCCTGTGGTGCAGGGCAGTTTATTACAAAACCTTTGAAACTACTGGAGAAGCCAGAGGCAAGAAATTATAGGCGCTCTATGCGTTTTGCAAATTAACCACATTCTAGGTAATGAATACTGTCCACTCTATAGAAAGTCATTAACGTGTAGTAGATATTAAGTAATTTCACCCTGAAAATCGAATTTCAGAGTCAGTTTAATTGTAAATTAATGATATGCAAAAATGGCATGCATACTCCCCACCCACCCACAGCTTTGCAATTACCAGAAGAATTCAAAGGGAAACTTATCCACAGCTACAGCCTTCTTTGGCTTCTGTTTGCAACTTTCTTGTGTTTTTTTCATGTTTCTCTGACATTTAAAGCAGCCGGACCTATGTTCAGTTAAAAAGAAAAACGAATGAAGCATCTTTTTTTTTAACTTTATCAAATCAAGTTGCTAATCCTATTTGAGGAAAATCAAACCCCTCAAAACACTGAAAAGCTCTGGAAAGGCTCATAGCGCTCAGGAAGCTTGGCACGGCCCCTGAAAAGCAAAGTTTTGGGGGAAAAGGGAAGCAGCAGCCCAGGTGGCTCTTAGAGGGCGGTTGATACAGAGTCCAGGATGCAAAGTAAATATTAATTTGTTATCCAGCCGAAGTATGGCTCACAAGCGGAGCTCAGATTGGAAATGTGAGGGAGGCTGGGACGTTAGTTGTAGCGATGAGGAAGTGTGCTGAACTTGGGAGATTTTCTAAAGTGAGTCTCAATCAGCTAACTGCAAGTGTGAGTGCAACCTACAAAGGACATTAAATGACAAGATAAGTGGGAAGGTGCTTCTTGTCAACCAGCCTCTGGTTTTTTTGAAACACAGGAGAAGCTGAAGAAGTGAAAGGTGAATAAAGGGGATTGTATTCTTTAGAAATATGCAAGCAAGACAGCCTCCTAAGGTCCAGTGTGAATGCGTAGCTGGATCAACCCCAGTGCCTACGTTTGCCGTTAAAATAACAATTACAATCAAATCTCTGCCTCGGAACTAAACACTGACACTAGGATTGGGAGAGGCATTTTCCCCACGCAAGCAGTGCCGTGTTTATTGTTTACAGTTCCTTGTATGTTCTCTCTTCTTACTCTGAAGTAGGAAGTATTCATCTGTTAGGGGTAGCACGGCCAATTGGTTAGTCTTCTGCCTGAAACTTAGGTCTTTAGGGAAATAGGTCCTGTGAGTGTTTCTGATTATTTGGGCAGATGGGAACTACCTAGATACACTTGCTTTCCCTTAGGCAAACAGGAAGTAGAGTCATAAAACACCGACTGGGATTTCACTCGGGTAGAATTCCCATCTCTAGGTCCAAGAGAGCCATAAACTTGGGTACGGTTACAGCAGAACCTGAAGGAATTGGGGATTTTTTTTTTTTTTCCAAATAAACAGCTGAGTTTTGTGTTTTTTTTAAAAATAGCTATTCCTAAAAGCAGTTGTTTAGTTATAGCCTCACATTGCAGACCCAGGACTTGTATCTTGAAGACTGCGGAGTAACATAAAAATATTTCTGCATCGCCGAAACTGGTTTGGCTCAGTGGATAGAGCGTCGGCCAGTGGACTGAAGGGTCCCGGGTTCGATTCCGGTCAAGGGCATGTACTTTGGTTGCGGGCACATCCCCAGTAGGGGGTGTGCAGGAGGCAGCTGATCGATGTTTCTCTCTCGATGTTTCTAGCTCTCTATCCCTCTTCCTTCCTCTCTGTAAAAATGCAATAAGACAGATTAAAAAAAAATAATAATAAAATATTTCTGCATCCGGCATCTCGTTGACAAAAGCCCCGAGAATTCAGGGCTGGCCAACATTTTCACTCTCTCTGCACCTGTTTCCTCAACTGCAGACAAAGAGTTTGCATTATTACGCAGCTAACTGGGTGGTGGTGGGTGAGTCCTCTTCTAATGCTCTTCCCACCAGGCTGTGCTGCCTGGCTAGGCTGGGTTTTATTGAACATCTACAAGATTTATTTTCCCCAGAGCAGGAGTGATTCCTATAGACTCCTAGTAGAATGCTGAAATAAACTTTCGGTGCAGAGCCTGCCTGTAGGATTAAGCAATCTGCCTGCAGTATGTGGCCAGTTAGTGACCCAAAGGGAGGGGGAACTGAGCTCCAGCCACCCAAGCAAGAACTCTCTTCATTATTCTTTATGCAAAGTGGGGTTTTGTCACTAAAAACAAAAAAGGTAATCATTTCTAGTAACAGCTGTATCAATCTGGGGCTCTTCACAAGGCAGGGTAGCTGAGCACAAACGGGACATTCCTTCGCTGTGCCTGGCACAAGCAAGTAGACACGTGCACAGATCCACCTACGGGATCGTCTCCTTTATTGGAAAGCATTTCTACCTTGACAGTCGATGACTAAAAATCGGTTCCATCAAGACTTGAGCGTTCTTTTTCAATTAGATATCCCCTGCCAACAGGTTCTTCTTAAACAGGAAGTACATGTTTTGATGCCGTGTCATTAGCTGTACCAAAAGCTACATCTCAGCTGCAGTTTTCAAATTATTGATAGATTCCACAGTGGCCAAGCTTCTACCTATGGGTTACCAAAAGAGTGAGAAGAGCCAACAGATATATTATATGCTAGCCATTTTTAGTATTTTTTATTGATTTAGAGGAGAGGGATAGAGAGATAGAAACAGCAATGAGAGAGAAACATCCATCAGCTGCCTCCTGCTCGCCCTCAAGTAGAGATTGAGCCTACAACCCGGGCACATGCCCTGACCAGGAATCAAACTGGTGTTCACCTGGTTCGTGGGTCAATGCTCAACCACCGAGCCACACCAGCTGGACTATTAGCCATTTTTACTAAGTGCTTTCATAATTTGTACATAAATTAGGAGCAGAGCCAGAATAGAGATTTGTTTGATTCCAATGCTCAGGCGTTTATCTCTATAGCAAACAGCCTCCTCATAACTTTGCTGTAGTCACATATTCCGTTGCATGTGTCATATTTTCTCCTTCACCCTAAACTGTAGTCATCTTCAGGAAGTTGAGAATATTGTAAGGTATGCCAATACTAACAATAAACTACATGCACAAATCTGCAGCTACTAAAAAATAGGCTAACTTGCAAAGTTCCAAGAGATTATGTATGTTTGTATTTGGTGAATTTTTTTTATGGTGTTTTTCCCTCCTGACTCAGAGGTTCTGTTTTTATCAGCAGCACACTCTTCCAACACTGAAAACTGCCTGAACATGTTTGTTTGTGTTACATGTATGGCCTGAGAGAAAATTCCAGAAAAGTGCTTTCACCTACCTACCCACGTGACATTGCTGTGGATATTCCCATCTTAATTTGGGGTTCCCCCTTTGGGAAGATCCAATCAGGCAGCCTTGAAAGCGAGGCAGACATTGCTGTAATTTTCAAGTGTCATGAAGTACATGGAGTTTGTGTTCATTTTTGTCTTTTTTTTTTTTTTGTACTTCAAGTCAGTCTCATTGAGAGCATGCTGCAAAGGCAAACTCATTTGTCTTCTAAAATAATAACTGACTTTTGAGAATGTTCTTACCTGAATTCGGCATTTTGCTTTTTCTATGTATTTTTTCCCACTCTGTCAACTCCCTCTTAGTGAAATAATATTAAACGACCAAGTTCAGTGCCATGTGTTAATTGTAAGCTTCCCCAACCCCCAATTGAACTCTAAAATTGGGCTTCCTTAGTTTCCTGCCCTTATCTGACTAAAAGCATGGCATGAATTTCCCTTCGTGGAGGTGGCATAGATTTCCCCCCTCCCTCCTAGGACCAGGGTGAGCAGAGGGACCCTTATCTCGGTAGACAGAGCCAGCACCAAGATGAGCCTGCATAAACCTTCCTTTAAAAACCTCTTATCTTCCATTATTCCCCATATATTCCCTAGTTACTGCCCCACATTTGACCTCTCTGGAAGCCCAAACCCTCTTTTCTTTGTTAAAAAGGATATATAAGCTTCTTTTACTTTTTTGTGAATGCCTGTGCATATAAAAAATATTAATAAATTTGTGTAGCTTTCCTCCTATTAAAATAAATTAAATAGGGCTTCCCTTCATTTCTTCTACAGTAGTCAAAAATGTCATTCCTTTTATATCCATTTTAACTGCCTTTCATTAGTAACCATGTTTTCTTTGAGGTTGTAGTGGGAGAAGCAACCAGCAACAAAACATTGAAATGTTAAAAATATCAGAAGTGCTAAATTCAGACTTCACCAAAATTCTGTTCTGAAAAAGTCTTGAGAGTTTGGGGCGGGGGGGGGGGGGGGGGGGGGGGGGGGGGGGTTGCTTCCTAGGAATGTTCTGTGAGACCAAAGTCACAAGTGGAACAACACTGCCACCTAGAGGCTGCAAGTCTCAAGTTCTATAAACCCTGCCATAGGTCTTGCTTTTTCCTGGAGTGCGGACTGGTGCACCCAGAGTGCCCCTGATTTAATCCATCATTTCTTTTCTTCTTAGGAACAATAGTATATATGAGTAAAATGTAAACCTCATTCTTTTTAGCAATAATTCCATTGCTGGGAAATAATTGTTAAACGGAAAGCCAGCCAGCCTGGTAGAAGAGAAAAAGCAACATGGAGGTCAGTCACCTGGAGACCTGGGGCCCAGACCAGAGTTGGCCACCAACAGAGTAGGGACCTGGATAAGTTCCTCTAAACCTCTAGATCTCAGCAACATTTCATCCGAGAAGAGGCCCATAGATGTAAGGGAGGCGAACCTGTGTCCAGACACAGCTGAGAACCTCAATAGAGACTGTGGTGGGAAGAAACCAAGTGGCTTTGTCCCATAAGGTTGTGTACTTTAATCAGAAAGAACTTTACATCCTGGAATGAAAATCACCCCCCAAAAAGTGACTAAATAAATGATTATAGTAAGAGCAAAATTTTCTAACTGCCAAAAACAAGACTCCAAAATAGCAAGCAGGTTGTTAGGGTCTCCTTGTGTTCCTTTCATTTAAGCCATACCTGGCCTGTGGGTATGTGGGCTGGCCCACGTGCTTCTTCCCTTAAACAGCTCAATCTGCACTAGAATGACGTGTCATCCCTACTGGCGTGTCCAGAGTATTCTTTTAGCTCTTGGCTACTTACCAGCTCAAATGCTGGACAGGCACAAAGGCAGGATTCTGATTGGAGTTTCAGGGTGGAGTCATCGAGCAGAGTTGTAAAGCAAAACAAGCATTCGAAAGCAGCAGGGAGCTGAGTAGCATGATCAGATATGTCCCTAGAAATAACCTTCTGGTGGCAGTTTGGAGGATGCATCGGAGAGGAGAGCTTTTGGCGGTGGGAACTCTAGTTTCGTGGCTGACACAATAATCCAGGTGAGAAATGCAGTAAGGGAGAAGACTGGAACTGGTTTTCAGAGGGAGAGTTTATTATGACTGGGGAACAGACCCATAGAAAAAAAATAAAAACTTCTCTGGTCATTCGGGATGACAGCAGATTCAGACATTGGCTCAACAGTTACAGTATATTCTTTGCAGACTCTAAAATAAAGGAATCTCTGGGCTTGTCTGTGATGACTAGATGGTTAGCTGACTTACAAAATGAGTTTCACTTAAATATAAATGGCAGCTGGAATAAGGAAAATAAAAGGCTATTGGAGAAAAAAAATATTCCTGCCTGGCCAGGTGGCTCAGTTGATTAGAGCATCGTCCCAATACACCAAGGTTGTGGGATGCTGAAGTTGCAGGGTCAGTCCTGTCAGGGCACATGCAGGAGTCAACCAATGAATGCGTAAATAAGTGGAACAACAAACAGATCTCTCTCTCTCACACACACATACACTCTACCTTCCTCTGCTTCTCTAAAATCAATAAATAAAATTTAAAAAAACATACTTCATAGCATTACCAAACCTTAAGAGCACTCAGAAATGAATAAAATGCTTTTCAAGGGAACTTTATGCACTGTTCCCTGTTCACATATTGCATTCTTGTATGACATCTTTGATCTAGGAAAGGCATGCTACAAACATAATAAGTGACACTAACTCGAAACATAATTGCACAGCGAGTGGTTTTTCTCACGCTTATGCTGCTCTTCAGCACTTATTACCAGAAGAGGGCAGCTACCTAATGTTGCTAAATTAAATGCTGCAGCAAACGATTCCCCGGTTGACCGAAAAAAAAACAAAAAACTGACCGTGGTCATCTCATTTGTGCAGGTGCGAGTGTTCATCAACCAGTTATATCAGCCGAGCTTAGTGCGAGAGATCAGCAAAAACCCAGACTTGCAGGCCATCCGAATTGCCTCTGTGAACCCCATCCTGGACCCCTGGATCTACATCCTCCTGCGGAAGACAGTGCTCAGCAAAGCCATGGAGAAGATCAAATGCCTCTTCTGCCGCATCGGCGGGTCCGGCAGAGACCCCTCCGGGCAGCACTGCTCAGACAGCAGACGGACATCCTCCGCCCTGTCCGGCCATTCGCGCTCCTTCCTGTCCCGGGAGCTGAAGGAGATCAGCAGCACGTCACAGACTCTCCTGTACATGCCAGACGTCGGTGACACGGGCCTGGCAGGCAGGAATTTGCTGCCGGGTGTGCCTGGCATGAGCCTGCCCCAAGCAGACACCACCTCCCTGAGGACTTTCCGAACATCAGAGACCTCGGACTCCTCGCAGGGCCAGGACTCAGAGAGTGTCTTACTGGTGGATGAGGTTGCGGGCAGTGCTGGGCCCGCCCCCAAGGGCAGCTCCCTGCAAGTCACGTTCCCCAATGAAACACTGAACTTATCAGAAAAGTGTATATAGTAGCTAAGGAAAGGAGTACAGCTCTGTGTCTGGAAGCTCACAAAATCCTGTGCAACTGACACGTGGTGAAGCACTTATTGAGCTGTGCTCGGAAGGGCTGTTTTTGTCCTCGGACTCCCAGGAGGAACATCTGGGTTTTGAGCACATTTCAATCAATCAAGCTGATTCACATGGCTTCTGAGGCCTGAAACTTGTTGGTTGTCACCTGTAGGGGTGGATGTGGGTCAGAACTGGATTGAGGAGATCTACCTTCAGTTCCCTGCTTCACAGGAAGACGGCCAAGTTTTGCTCTTTTCAGAACATTGGGAGCGGAGCGTTATACCTGCACACAGCAGGCGGGGCTGGAAGGGCTGCAGTCCAGTGAACTATGAGGACTGTCTATCTTAGGGATGATTGAAGTGTCTCACTAAAGCATGAAATGTGAATTTTATTGTTGTAAATATGATTTAAGGTATTTAAAGTATTTTCTTCTCTGTGAGAAGGTTTATTGTTAATACAAGGTATAAGTGTATGGTAACCCCTCTCCTCCCCCGTATAACAAGCTGAAGTTATAGATGTTAGATTTTATTTTCATAAATAAGTTCAGGCTGAGGTGTTGAAAATTCATAGTGAAACTAATACCTGTAAAATGGATATAGATTTTTTTAAAAGGAAGGTTTTTTGAAAGGAAGAGTACTATTAAAAGAATAAAGAAAAATACTATTTTAAGACATGAAAATTACAGTCCAAACTATTAAAGTTCCTTCCCAACCTATGTGTACTTAGAGAAATGTTTAGTGCTGGCTACATATATTTACCCAGAAATCTGTGATTTCTGGAGAACCTAACATTCTGGCCAATATTTTCTACTTTTGTCCCCACAAACTGGTACTTATAAAATGTGACATAAAAATTTAAAAGTCTTTAATAAACAACTCATAGTTGAAGTGTACAATGTAAAAGTAAAAAGTCTAAGCAGCTTGTTTTCCCCCTGAAATTGTGTATTGTTTCACTTTCCTAAGGAATGATCTGGAACATCCTTGAAAATTTAAGAGGAAGACAGACTGCATGCACCATAATGACTTTTACTTTGCGATGTGAAACGATTGGTTAAATTAACCTTTCACAGATGTTAGAAGTCTAACCAGATATTCTAACCAGATGGGCATGTGAGGTCACCTTCTAACAGTTTTGTCACACCCTGTAATGCTGTACACATGTGAAGGAAACCTTCTCAAAGAAATATTAAGCATGTTTTGTTGCTTACAAGTGTTTTTGTGAATTGCCTGGTTGTGATTAAATTCTGAGCCTGATAGTGATATGAAGCAGTTGTACCAACTGAAATTATTTTGGATATTATAATAAATAAATACACTCTGAGTTCCTCGGTTTTGGAGAGAACAGTGTGATTCTTTAAATTTGTTTTAGGTTATCTTCTATCCTTTTCAGTTGGAATATTTTTTAAAATTTTTATTTTGATATGATGTCAAATTTACAGAAACGTTACAAGAATACTAGAAAACCTTGGATAGACTTAGAGAACCGTATTTAGAAACCAAGATCTAGTACTTAAATCACCTGTTTGCATGGGTGGTGGGAGAGACAGTATTACTTCCTGCTTGTAAATTCTCTAGGTCAGTGGTTCTCATACTTCAGCATGTGTGTCACCTGGAGACCTTGAAAACAGTCTCTGATTCAGTTGGTCTTGGGGGGAGAGGGGCAGGATTCACATTTCTACAAAGCTCCTAGGCGATGCTGGCTCTGCCTGTATGACACACTTCAAGGAGCAATAGTCCCCAGGAGCGAAGTCATGATTTGCTATTTGCAAGTTTTTAAGTGTATTTTTTGGATGATGTCAGTAAAACAAGACTCATTTTCACATATATGATGGAACAGTGATTCTCAGCTGAGGCAGGGATGGCTCAAAGAGAGAGCATCCAGCCCTAGCTAGTTTGGCTTAGTAGATAAAACATTGGCCTGTGGACTGAAGGGTCCCAGGTTCGATTCTGGTCAAGGGCACGATCCAGGCATGATCCCCAGTAGAGGGTGTGCAGGAGGCAGCCGATGGATGATTCTCATCATTGATGTTTCTATCTCTCCCTTCCTCTGTGAAATCAATAAATGTGTGTGTGTGTGTGTCCATATATATATATATCCTATATAATAAAAGGCTATTATGCAAATCGACCAAATGGTGGAATGACCAGTTACTATGATGCACACTAACTGGAACGACAAGTCTCTATGACGCACACTGACCATCAGGGGGCAGACACTCAATACAGGAGCTGCCCCCTGGTGGTCAGTGTGCTCCCACAGGGGGCGTGCTGCTCAGCCAGAAGCGGACTCATGGCTGGTGAGTGCAGAGGCCGTGGCAGGCTGTCGGATATCCCCTGAGGGCTCCTGGACTGGGAGAGGGCACAGGCTGGGCTCAGGCACCCCCCCACCCCAGTGCACGAATTTTATGCACCAGGCCTCTAGAGTGTGTGTGTGTGTGTGTGTGTATGTATGTGTGTGTGTATTAAAGAGAGAGCATCCAGCTCAAATTTCTAAAATGTTCTACTTTACCAATGAAAATAGTTCTATTTCCTCAATTTATACTAATCAGTGCCTGGGGAATGATGTTTTCAGAGAATACTTTACTTGTGAAAGAGGCTTTTTTCTCCCATGTACCCAATGAGACACCTAGATTTATATGTAAATAAATATATAATGTATATATTCATCACCCACATTCATGGGGGAAAAACTAAAGCCACAAGTTAGCATTATTAATATATCAAAGCATAAAATCACTCATCCTTTTCTTCAGATTCACCATCCAGAACACTGATTCTGGATTACTTTAACTGAAATATCATGCACATATTTTATAACTTGCCTTGTATTTTAGTACGTTCACCAAGTGCAACCATTGCTGTATCTAATTCCAGAACATATTCATCATCCCAGAAAGAAACCACGTACCCATTTGCATTCACTCTCTAATCTCTACCCCCAGCCCCTGGCAGCCACCATATGCATTTGCCTATTCTAGGCATTAATGTAATCATACAATATATGTGTGTGGCCTTCACTGTCTGGCTTTCTTCACTTAGCATGTTTACAAGGTTCATCCATATTAAAGCATGAGTCAGTACTCCATTCTGTTTTTATGGCTGAATAATATTTCATTATATGGCTATATCACATTTTGTCTATCCATGCATCAGCTGATGGGAATTGGGATTCTTTCCACTTTTGGGCTGTTATTAATAATGCCAATAGCATAATTATTAATAATGCTGTACAAGTCTTTGTGTTAACATGTTTTTAATTCTATATATCTGGAGTGGTATTGCTGAGTCATATGGTAACTATATTTAATTTTTTGAGGACCTGCAAATTTTCCCAAGTGGCTGCACCATTTTACATTCCCACCAGCAATGTACAAGGGTTCCAATTTCTCCACATCCTTACCAACATTTGGTATTGTCCATGTTTCTGATTATAGCCACCCTAATGGGTGTGAAGTGGTCACCCAGTGGTTTTGATTTGCATTTCTCCAGTTGACTAATGATGTTGAGAATCTCTTTATATGCTTATTGGCCATTTATATATCTTATCTGGAAAAACATCTATTCAAATCATTTTAATTGGGTTATATGGCTGTATTAGTTTGCTAGGGCTGCCACAACAAAATACCCTGGTGTCTCTCTTATAAAGACACTAGTCACATTGAATTAGGGTGCAGCCCTTATAACCTCATTTAACCTTAACTATCTCCTTAAAGCCCCTATCCTATATAATAAAAGCCTAATATGCTAAGTGTCTGGTCGTCCATTCAACCAACCAAAGCGTAATATGCTAATGATATGCTAAGGCTGCTCAATTGCTCACTATCATGTGCACTGACCACCAGGGGGCAGACAGTTGAGCAGTCGCTATGACATGCACCGATCACCAGGAGGCAGACACTCCAACTGGTAGGTTAGCTTGCTGCTGGGGTCCAGCCGATTGGGACTGAGTGTGGTGGGCCGGACATGCCCTAGAGCCCTCCTGCAGTCCCTCCCCAGCTGGCCAACCTCCCGTGTCCCTCCCCAGCCCCGATCGTGCACTAGTGGGAACCCTCAGCCTGGCCTGCGCCCTCTCGCAATCCGGGACTCCTCGGGGGATGTCGGAGAGCCGGTTTTGGCCCAATCCCACTCAATGCAGGAGCTGCCCTGATGGTCAGTGCACTCTCACAGGGGGAGTGCCGCTCAGCCAGAAGCTGGGCTCACAGCTGACAAACACAGTGGTGGTGGCGGGAGCCTCTCCCACCTCCGCGGCAGCGCTAAGGATGTCCAACTGACGGCTTCAGACTGCGAGAGGGTACAGGCCAGGCTGAGGGACCCCCCACCCCGAGTGCACAAATTTTGTGCACCGGGCCTCTAGTCTTCAAATAATACTTTAGGGACAGAGCTTCACCATATGGATTGGGAGGTGGGGACACAATCCAGTCCATAACAATGTCTTTATTGTCAGTTCTGGCTCACTCTTAAGAGAATAGCCATTTGACCCTGCAATCCCACCTCTGGGAATATAGCCCAAGAATCTGAAAACACCGATCAGAAATACTATACGTATCGCTATGTTCATAGCAGAGTTATTTACAATAGCCAGTATCTGGAAAGAGCCCAAGTGCCCATCAGCAGATGAGTGGATAAAAAGGCTGTGGTACATTTTCATAATGGAATACTACACAGCTGCAGAAAAGAAGGAACTCTTACCCTTTGTGACAGCATGGATGGACCTGGAGTGTATTATGCTAAATGAAATAAGCCAGTCAGAGAAAGACAAATACCATAGAATCTCACTAATATGTGGAACCTAATGAACAAAATTAAGTGACAAACAAAATGGGGGTATGGGACAATACTGGGGGAAAAAAATACTGATTTTTTTTAAGACTACAATTTTGAAGCTAGTAATCAAGACAGTGTATCACTGGCTTAAGAATAGGCATATACATCAGTGTAACAGAATACAGAGCTCAAACCTTCAATACGTGGTGCATTGATTTTCAACAAAGTTGGAGTTTTTCAATGAATAGTGCTTGAATAACTGGACATAAAAACAAAACAAAAACTCAACCTTTACCTCCAACCATACATACAATTAACTTGAAATGGATCACAGACCTAACTATAAAACCTAAAACTGCAAAACTTTTAGCAGAAAATAGAAATTCTTTCTGAATTTGGAGTAAGCAGATTTCTCAGCCCACAGAAACTATAACCATAAAAGAAAAAAATAAATGAAAACTGGACTCCATCAAAATTTAAAACTTCTGCTCTTCAAAAGACATTAAGAAAACAAAAAGGCAAGCCACTGATAGGGACAAAATATTTACAATCCATAGATCTCATAAAGGATTTTTATCCAGAATACAGAGAAAGCTTTCTTACAGCTCAATATAAAGATAATCCAAATAAAAACTGGGCAAAAGATCTGCACAGATGCTTCCCCAAAGAAGATACAAATGTCAAATAAATAAATGAAAAGATGCCCAACATCACCAGGAAAATGTATATTAAAACTACAATGAGATACACTACACATCCACTAAGTGCCTCAAATGAAAAACAATGGCAATACCAAGCACTGACAAGAAGATGGAGCAACTGAAACTTTTCAATACACAATTGGTACAAAAGCAAACTGGAAAATGTCAGTTTCCTCTACAGTCACAGATATACTTACCATAAAACTCAGCAATTCCACCCCCAAGTACCTCCCCAAAAGAAGTGAAAACATATATCCACACACCAACTTGTAACACATAAACACAGGAGCTTTATTCGTAACAGATCAAAACTCCAGATATTCATCAACAACCTAGATGTCCATTAACAATATGAAAAGCTACAAGAGTGGTACATCCGCACAACAGAATAATACTCAGCAATAAAAAAGAACATATTACTGACATGCACAGTAACATGGATGAATCTCAACACGGATGGATCACCAAAGTATTGTACTGAGCAAAAAAATGTCAGACACAAAGTACAGATTGTGTTTGAAATTCTAGAAAAGTTAAATCTAATTTATAGTCACAGGGAGCAGAACAGTACTGTTGTTGGGGTGGAAGAGAATGACCGCAAAGGAGCCTGAGAGAACTTTGTGGGCGATGGACATATTCTGCATCTTGATGGTAATGGTGATTGCATAGGCATTCACAGGTCTAAACTCCTCAAATGTAAATTTATGATGGGTGTGTTTTATTATATGTAAGAAAGTTGACCACGTTCACAGAGGATATCATAGTTCATCTCACATTCTTTCCTTCCAATTAAAACCGGAGTCAACATTGTGGTCTGTCACAATTCCAAGTCAGTAGACCTTTTAAATATCCTGAACAAATGTTTACATGTTACCTTGTAATTAACATTACCCATTTCAATAGACTTTCCACGGTTTACCAAAAAAATCTAGAATTAGAAAACATTTCCTAATTTGGTTTTTGTCTCGTGCTTACTTTGAAATATCATCTGCACTCGTTTTTTGTTGGGGGTTCGAAGGAGGCATAGAGTACCCACTCCCCCTCCTGGCTTCTGAAACGTGTGAGAGACAAAAGGAGCCAGGCAAGCGGAGAACCAGTATGTCTGATGTATTGCTGAAAAAGTCTAGGTTAAAGGATGTAATTCAGATTCATGCCAACAACGGCCACCTAATATCAAAGCCAGAATTAGACAGACCTCCTCACCCAGCGTGAGCAGTCCTGCCCAACCACAGAGGCAGAGAGCCTCCATTGCCAAGCTTACATATCTGTTAAGTTTGGCTCTCTGCAGGCATGAGGAATCCAAATGAAGGAGAGAAAGGAGAATGTGTGTCCAGTTACATCCGATTTATATATTTACCCTGAAGCCCCTCTGCTAAGAGGGCGGTCAGGGAGAGGGAAGAGAGATCGGGATTCCTTGGCTAACAGACGTTCAAAGCAGCACTGTGAAAGGAAGCCGTCTCTACCCTCTGCCTCCCAACAAAGTGAAGACCGACGTTCCTCAGCCTTTCTTCCGCTCGGCACACACACAGGCAAAGTTCACACACAGCACACAGTAGGCACGATTCACGGCAGGCTAGCTGTAGGGCTGCCCCTTCTCTTCCATTCAAGTGGGCCTACTGAGTTGCAAATGACTAAAGTAACATATTTCAATTTACTTTGGTAAAAGAAGTTTGCCTCCTTTCTATATTACTGATTTAAAAAAAAACACATTACCTTTCAATCCTAAAATGCCATCAATTACAAAATCCACTATCAGTTTAATAATCTCTCAGAAAAAAAACATATAATAGTATCATTGATTTGAAGATAATTATGAAACTGTGGTTCTTGTGTCAACTTACAACTCATTTAGGTACATTATGTCATGAAATAAAAGTCCAGAGTCAATTTGGAAGGGCTTCTGACTCATGAAGCCTGAAATTAAGAAATGACTGACCATTTTCCTACTGCGGAAAGGCAATGCAGCTTTTGACATCATGACATAAAGCATAACTTTATTTTCTAACTAAAAAGGCTGTACTGTTAAGTTATAATCATGGAAACTCCAGCTTTCTGAGACAAACCTTTTCGATGTAAGTTTTCATAATGGTTTTGCCATATGACATCAACTTAAAGCTACCATAAAATATTGTACATAGACCCCAATTGCAATAGATTTAGGTTCTGTGATCTATACATTGCTTGACTTTTCATTGTTTACGTAGCACTTCTTAGATTTCAGATGAATAACAAGACAAGAACCTATTGTCTAGAGAATAATACATGATTCTCAAATTAGCAGGCATGGTCTGGATGTATAGTGTTCTGACTAATGAGTGTCTATGCTATACAATTTTCCACCAAGAAAAATACAAATTGTATTCCATATCATTTTAATGTGTAGTGTTGTTTCCGGAAATATATTAAACATCTTTATATTTTACCATGAATATCAATTATTTTTCTTCAGTCAGTTTAGTAAATGTCAGTATTTCAGTATTCACCTCCCTATAAAATAATGTTTGCCATTTTCTCTTCATGTATAGAAGAGCGTTAGCTAAGCATCTTTTGGGGCTTGGAGAAATGAGCTGCCTTTCTTCTCCGTAATTCAGGATTTCTTTTCCTCCTCCATCTCATGTTCATGTGTAAACCATCTTATGTCATTTATCTGAGTGAGAAGGGGACGAACCTGGCCTACAGGTGTCAATTCAAAGGGAACAAGGGATTCTTCAGCAGCATCTAGTGGCAACCTGCACCCAGTCCTGGGTCTGCCTCTTTGGGGGTCGAGGCATAGGCCTTACACCAGGAACTAACCTCAATTGATGACCATTTGTCCTATACTATCAAAAGCAATGACTCCTCACTTTCAGATAAAGAAAAAAATCACAAAGAAGTTCTCCTCCTTTCTTAAAATCAGAAGCAACTGAGGTTAAATATCTCCAAACTAATTCAAGCTCTTCATAGAAAAAGCTAGCATTTACCGAGTACTTCATATGTGACCTAACATACAAAGTGCTTTACATATTTCATTTTCACATAAGAAAGGAAAGAAACCTAATTTTTCAAAAGCTAACACAAAATAATAGGCAAATCTTTAAAATACAGAAAAAATGACTTATTCACCAATTATATAATAAACAAATATCCATTAACTCAAAACAACATACCAACTTCTCTAGACACCCAACTACCCACTCTTTGAGAATATTTTTCATAAAATAAAATATAATTGATATTTGTTTTTTGGATCATTCTAAAATTAACCTCTCCAACCAGGGATAAATTTCTAATATAACTCTGGGGGGGAATGTAATACCTTTCAAGGCAAGTGCTGACTTCTTGGACTCTGGAAAAAAAAAAAAAAAGAGGTAAACATTCTAACAAAAGAAAACCTTAAATCATCTCAGAAAAATAGAAACCAGTACTTACATGCATCCAACAAATGCTCCAACAGAAGATTTCTTCAAACAGAGTAACTTACTTTCATCTCCAACAAGGATAAAAGTAATTTCATACCAACAAAGCTTCCTGAGGGTCAGAAGTAACAGTCCCCAGCAGCTCTATGTAACTGTACTACAGTGGGCGTGCTATAAAAATAACAGTTCACATTAGCAATGACAATATTGATTTGTGGCTATAACTATTGCTTCGATGAACTACTTCTTCAATATACCTTTCTCTATTCACGAGATCCGGTCACAAGTCACATTTCAGTCTCCATGTGTGCTGTGCCTACGTTATTCACTCATTGGATTTCTAATAACATCACTACGTTCGTTTTCTTTTTAGAAAGATATAATTTAGTTATTTAAAATTGTGGCTATTTCTCATTTTACTGAGCAGTTCCAAACAAGTTATCTAGAAAAAGAATTCCAAAGCATCAGATGAACAGTTATAAGCAAAAGATAAGTTATTGTCAAGGTTTTTAAGCTTTTATTCTTTTTTATTTTTTAATGTTTTTATTGATTTTTAGAGAGAGAGGAAAAGAGAGGAAGAAGGGAGAGTTAGAAATATTCATCGGCTGCCTCCTGCACACCCCTTTCTGGGGATCAAGCCCACAACCTGGGCATGTGCCCTGACTGGGAATCAAACCACCAACCTCTTGGTGCATGGGAGAACACTCAACCAACTCAGCCACACTGACCAGGACAAGGTTTTTAAGCTTTTAAAAATAAAGAAAATACTGCTTTTGACTAGGACAACACTGCAGTACAATTTATGATGTAGCTATAAGAGCCATTCATGGAAAAAATGCACATCTTAAAAATGGCTCACTTGTGGTAAGGACTGTCTACTTTAACAATTGAAAAAATAAAACCATCATTCTTACAATATATCAGTAATTCCCACATCCAACAAATACTGAAGATGGCAACTACCATGGTGAGAGTAATTTAAAAGTCAAAACAAGCATAAATCCGACGTAAGAGTATCTACAGCAAATGTCCGGAACACACACATTTGCATGCATTTCCAGCTGAACTAGCAAAGAATCTACATATGACCAAATGACAATTTTGAATCAAACATGAACATCAAAATACTCAAGCTTCATGACGAAGTTACTCTAACAAGAAAAATAGAAGAGTGAGCAGTAACAGCGTCTATTTTTTGGAGGGAGAAAAATCACCCACTTCCTTTATCATAAAAAAGTCAATATTTTAATAACACTGGCCATCAAGTTATTCACTATTGGAGCATTCACTTCCAAGTTTTGTCTTTAAAATGTATTCACTCATACATTTGGATTAAGTTTATTCATCAAAAATCACTGTAGTCAGAATTCTAATCTTAAGTTTAAATCCTAACTATCAAAGCATAGTCCAACCACTCTATAATAATTCTACGCTTTAGTTTGTATATACCTCATCTGAAAAACTGATTTTACAAACAGGAGTATGACCCTGTTTCTCCAGAGTAAATGCGTTTGCCTAAAACTTTGTGGCAATCAAACAGGTAGATTCCAGTAGCTCCCACTAAGCTTCATCGGGCTTTGATAAAAACAGAGCCATCTGGGGCTGTGGCCCCATCTTCCTTCTCACTTACAGTCTCCACAGTCCCAGAAGCTGACACAATAACCATTGTTTTATTATCTGAAGCTGGCTTTTGTTTTTCAGCAATAGCTGCACAAACAGCAACAATCTCATCACTTTCAAAGTCATAGTCGGGAATGGACTTTGGTGAGACATGTGTGACTTCCGCTGGTGCTTCATTTCTTTTCATCTTCTGGGCTACCTTTTGCTGCTCTTGGAGCTTTCTTGCCCAGGAAAGGTCTTCCTTCCATATTTCAGGGTTCATTGGATAGATATGAAGGGCTACTTGGAAACTTCGAATTGCCTAGAGAGAGAAAAGGCCAGGTTTTTCTGCTTGCATTTTTTTAAATGACTGTATTTAGCATAATCCACAATATCTCCATGTATATATATAAAATATAGTACATTTTTTTTTTAACATAACTGAATGTAAGGATGGAAGTTAGGGTTGTGCCCTAACCATGGATGATGATTATGAAGAAAAACACAAAGGTTATAAAACTGTGAAAGGGACTGACAAATTGCTGATGAGGATTTTTAAAAGTCCATCAAAATAGAGATACTGATATTACAGCTCAAAACAAGGCAAACACATTGTTTGGCTTCTGCAGATCAGCTAATACATGATTCCAGTGATTTCCAGGGCTAAATCAGGGTCAGAAAGGTACCAGAAACGCACAACGTTGAAGCCAAGAGTTTCGATCACAGTAACGCTAGCATGCACTGAGTGTCACAGGAGACCAAGGCAGACACTGCATAATGACAAATGGTCGACTCCCCATAATTATATAACACTTATAAAAACATACGCACCCAACATCAGAACACCTGTGTATATAAAGTAAACACTGACAGAACTGAAGGGAAGAACATCAATAAGGAAACAAGATTTGAGCAACGGATCAGACAGACCTACACAGAACCTTTCACTCAACATCAGCAGAACAGACGTCTTGGCAAGTACACATGGAACATTTTCTAGGACAGAGCACATGTTACATCACAAAACAAGTCTTAACAAACTTAAAAAGACATGTCAACCATCTTTTCTGACCAAAATGGAATAAACTACAAATCAATAGCAAAAGGATAATGGGAAAATTCACAAATATGCAGACATTAACACATTCTTGAACAATCAGTAAGTTCAAAGAGAAATTAAGATATTGACACAAATGAAAATAAAAATACACTAAAATTATGGGATGCGGCAAAAGCAGAACTAAGAGGGAAGTTTATAGCACTAAATGCCTGTTAAAAAAGAAAAATCTCAAGTAAAAATAAAACCTACCTTTACACCTCAAAAAATTAGAAAATGAAAAACAAACCAACCCTATATTCATTTTCCAACACATACACCCAATTCTGCATAAAAATCTAAATAATTACGTATAGAGATATACCAACTATTGACTTTTAATTTATTACCTGGTCTATTTAATTATGTATTTTCTTATATTTTTATTTATGAGTGGGGCAAAGTAGATTTATAGTTGTGAGTACACAAAATACAGAATTTGTTCTTGTATTAATGTTCATTAACTAGAGGCCCGGCACACAAAATTCATGCACAGGGGGGTGGGGGGGACCCTCAGCCCGGCCCGCACCCTCTCCAATCTAGGACCCCTTGGGGGATGGCAGTTAGGCCCACAGGGATCAGGCCTATACGGGCAGTTGGGACATTCCTCTTCGCAATCCAGGACCACTGGCTCCTAACCGCTCACCTGCCTGCCTGCCTGATTGCCCCTAACCACCTCTGCCTCAGCCCCCGACACCATGGCTTTGTCCAGAAGGAAGGCAGGATGACCAGAAGATGTCCAGTTGACCCGGTCTAATTAGCATATTACCCTTTTATTAGTATAGATTATTGTATTATTTTTCATACAAACAACTATAAACCTACTTTAGCCCACCCCTGTAATAAGAATTGTTATATGTCAGTAATTTTAGCTTGCTTTCAATATATTTTTCATAGTACCCCTTCATTATGACATTGAGTAATCTTCAACCATTCCAGTCTTTCAAAAGAATAAACTAAGTTTACATAAATATTACAAATTTAGATATTTTTTCAAATAGAGCCCTAAAAAACATTAAATGAGGACAAAATAACAATTTTAATTCCTTCAAGAATTTCACAACATAGTGGGCAAAACCTATCAACAGGAAAAAAATGAAATGAAACAGTTAAACAATGAGTACTCTTATTTAAAAAACTTAAAATTTTGCCCTGGCCAGGTGGCTCAATTAGTTAGAGTGTCGTCCCATACACCAAAAGGTTGCAGGTTCCATTTCCAGTCAGGGCATAGACTGAGACTGGTTTCGATCCTGGTCAGAATGCATACAGGCTATGTGAATTTTTTTATTAATTTCCGTGACTGCAATTACAATTATATCGGGGTCAGAAAAATATTCTGTGTTTGACCTGGGTTTGTGGCTGAATACCTTTAAGGGTTGATTGGCTATTTTTTGCACAGATTTGATAAATGACTAACTTTTGGGTTGAGCTGATCAAAGCATGTCAAAATAAAATTTTAGACCTGGATAAATCATAGCCCTGGCCAGTGTGGCTCAGTTGGTTGAGTTGTCCAGTGCACCGAAAAGTTGCCAGTTCAATTCCCGGTCAGCCGATCCATGTTCTCTATCACATCTCTCCCTCTCCCTTTGTTTATCTTTAAAAATCTGTTTTAAAAATCTTTAAAAATAAATAAATATTTAAAAAACAAAAACAAAATATTAGCATTATAATCATCTGACTTCCTTACCAAGACTATCTCTCCTAATCCAAGCTGAGCACGCCCCAGAGTTTGCCAAGACTCCCACGAATGTGGATTTCTCTGCACAGCCATTTCTGCTGCATGAACTGCAGGGAACATTTCATGAAGTGACATTAGGACCTATAGTCAAAAAAAACACACAAAACCTGTCAGTAACATTCATAAACTAGCAAACTACTAATATATAACCATACATAAGTAACTCTTTTCATTTTTAAAAACCTATTTTTAGTCTGGCAAACACAGTATTTCAGTGGTTTTGACTCCCTCCACTGCCATTCAGGGTCAGGAATCACATTCTTCTTCCTTCTCCTGAAATACTATAAAAATGTAAACTATTCCCTTTCCAATGACTGAACACTATTGTCCATCAGTCAAAACCATGCAGTCATACTCTAGCCATGGTAGCTCAAAACTATTTGATCTCTCAATTCTACTTCTATTTATTCCACTTACAATGTGGATTTTAGGGTACCCCAGGTCTTGCTGTTAAACTAGGTAAATTTAAATTTGTTCAACCATCCACCCTAGCCCCAATGAACACCTTCCAGCTATACAAGCCATGCAAACATTCCACAGGCCTCCCCACAACTGGGTTCTTCACACCACACACCAGAAAAATCATGGCACTCCTGAACCCTTCACCTTTGAAAAAGGGGCTGGATATTATCAAATATCTTTGGGACCACATGCATTTCACAAAATTTGTGAAACAATCATCAAGTTCCAAATTAAATAAGTCATTTCATACAGTTCACCAGAAACACTGCCTTTAATATGTATATGCAGATTCAAGCTTGAAAATGACTTATCTAGCCCGGCCAGAGTGGCTCAGTGTTTGAACACTGACCCATGAACCAAGAGGTCACTGGTTCAATTTCCAGTGAGGATACATGCCCACCTGGGTTGCGGGCTCAATCCCCAGTAGGGTGTGTGCAGGAGGCAGCCAATTGATGTTTCTCTCTCATCGATGTTTCTCTCTCTCTATCCCTCTCTCCCCCACCCCCGCAGAAAAAAATCAATAAAAATATCTTTTTAAAAAAGAAAACTATTTATCCAAATGATGGTCCTCATACCACTTTAATTCAGTAGATGTAATTTGGGTTTTTCCTGGATAAACTAAAATCACAGCTGATAAAGAATGCCTCCTATGTTTGAGCTCATCATCAGGAAAGATGTTAGGTATGTGGATGAAGGAGGCATTGCAACTATCTCCCGCCAAACATATGCTCAATGCTTTGAGATTTGAAGTCTCTTAGATAATTTAATCTAAGTGCTCAGAGGTTTTCTTTATCAACTTTCCCATAAAACATTACAAATGTATTTTTAAGTACAAATGTTATTTTTAAACTATTAATAAATTGAGCCTATTCTAACTTTTTGCTAAGGACTAGGCCATTTTCAGAGAAATATCATCATCTAGAATCCAATCCACTGGAAGAAAGTTATTGCAAAACCCACTACAATTAATTTCCAAGGAAGGCAAAAGCGTTTCATTTATTTACGAGATCACCAGAGACTTTTTAAAAGATGCCCATCTGCTCATACCATAGTTAGGACGAAATAGCAGTTAACTGCATTATGAAGGTGAACAAATTTCTAATTTGATACATAAGAAAAAGTCATAAGTAATATCATAACAACTTTCCCCCAAAATAAATTGTATTTTAAAAAGAAAATAGCAGGAAATGCTATTTTGGTTCATCATGCTCACCAAACAAACACAGTGCAATTTCATAATGAAAGTGGCCTTCTTCATAACCCTTACCTGTGACTTCATCTCATATAGGGTAGCATCATCTGGGGTTAACTGTAGTGCTTCATCCCACTTCTGAATTGCCTCTCGATATCTGTGGTTGTTAAAGTCACATTTATATCATATTTCTAATGAGTCCTTGAGAGCACATGACCAAATTTAACAACCAGATGCTAAGGAATATTGTTTATCAAGCAATCTCTCTATTCAAGAACTGATAGTAATGATGTTACAAAAAGTAGGAAAATTTAAGGGATAAGGGAAAGGAGACCAAAAGAGAAAAAAAGCAAAACATAAATAAAAGAGATCTTGAAAAGCTTTCTCCAAGATTTTATTTCCTGGGCTGAGAAATCACCACAAGAGTTTCTCTTTTCTCATCAACCTCAATGTCGGCACATGTTAGCAGTCATTCTAGATGTCTTACAAAGAACTTTTCTGAGGACTTCGCAATCCAGATGCAACGCTGGGCTCTAGACTGCAGCCATGTAGCTGACAGACGGCAAGAAGGTGCCAGGAATGGTGTACAGACTCTTCAGGGTTCAGTGTCCTTGTCTCGGGGGCCCATGAACACAGAAACACTGTCCTATCCATCACCATGGACACAGGCACATGGATAAGATGGGGGCTGAATAAATGCAGCAGGCATGGAGGTCATTTCCACTACCACCTTTCACTGATGTTCTCTTAATCACGTCTCTGTGTTCAGCTCCAAAGCCATTCAGTCAACTATTATCTCCATCTCGATGTCCCAAAAACATCTCAAACTCAATGTGCCCAAAACTGATCTTCGCACACTCCAGGCCAAATCGGCAGAGCACAGAAGCACTCTTCCTTTCTAAAAATAAATTAAAGGAATGACCAAGTCCTACATGTTATCCAAAGCAGTCATCTTCATAGCATCCTTCACAAAAGTTAACTCATGTAGACTTGAGTATTTCTAGGAGGAGAAAGTTCTAATTACCAGAACATTTTTCATTGTACCTTTCGCCCAACGGTTCTAGTTTCTAGAGCTAAATAGGAAATATATAATATACCAGTTTTCATTCCTGGCTACATACAGAATGATCTACGGACATTATGGAGGAAAAAGGCACACGTGCATACACAAATACATACACACACAAGCTGGTCCCTGCCTCAGATCCATTAAAACAGAAGTTCTCAGAGTAGGACTCAGGCTTCTGTATTTTTTCAAGTCCCCAGCTAATGCTAATAAAAACCAGGTGGGATGAATCAATTTTAGTATCTCTCATAGTATATTAAGCCCCATCATGTTCTATCTTCTCTTGAATCCGTTCTTGTTGCCTATTTTCCAGTTTCTTCATGTCCTCTGTATGTGTTCTTATGTATAATTCCCTACCCAGTATGAGAAGATCCAAACCAAACATAACTACAAATGTACTGATTTGTAAGCAGGGAGCAGAGAACTAAAAAAACAAGAGGCAGAATTTGGCAGAAAATACAAAGTCAAAGAACATAAACAAAATTACATTCTCTCTATATTCACCTTGCTATAGAACAGTTCCTCTACTAGGAAATAATATAAGTAGGCAACACCATTTCCAGGGTCTGATGCCACCTGGGCACATGGCCAATGAGCTACAGCCAGCTGAGAATGTTGGCCGGCAGTGGTGAGGGCCCTGGAGGGAGTGTGGCAGTGGCTGCTGTTATCTCGCAGCAGCAGACTGTATGACGAAGCTGAGACGCACCCCACAACGGCTGGTGGTCCATGCAGCACATCCGCATGTGCAGCGATGGCTGCCAGATCTACTGCAGGGACCACTATGTTCAAAGCCTTTGTAAGGGACAAAGATAGAACAATTTTCCTTCTAAATTTTAGAAATAAAAATAACAAACTCTAAACAAATGTTAATGAGGAGAAATTCTCTATAGGCGAAAAACATGACAAATATGACAGGAATATTACAATTTTTAAAATTATCATTTATTAAATAATACCAGTAGATGCAGGCAAGACCATCAATGGGTGCTTTCCTTCTCCTGGCCTACAAATAAAGGGTAACACTGCTTTTGGGTCACGGGAAACTTGACACCTAATAAACCAAGGGTCTCCCATTATTATGCTCTCATAGAGCATGATGCAGATACGCTCCCCAGAGTACCTACTAATTCAGCTTCAGTTTGGAACACACTGAGCAGGCACAGCCCTACTGCAGCTGTTGGGTAGGAGGCATTAAAAGATAAAAACTTGGCTTAGAGTCACTATGGTTAATAAGTGAGCAAAGTCTGATTCAGCCAGTTTATAGGCAACCTTCACAGTATCCAACTGAACAGCACAAGGAAGGAAGCAAAGGAACAGCCCAGGGGCTGCACAAGGGCGGGGAAGATAACACCTCTACTAGGCAAGGACCAGCTGGTGACCAAGCCAGTCAGTGAGATAGCACACCCATCCACCAGATAGAAGTATCAGTATTTAGCTACTCTGTTCCTAATTAAATGTCTCATTTACTATAGTTCCCAGTTTAATGAGCTCTATAGTTATCAGCTTATTCACTTAATAAATATTTATTGAGCACCTACTCTGGGCCAGGTAGGATTCAAAGAACTGAGGATGCAGCATTCAACAAGATATAAATGGGCCTGGGGGTGGGAGCAGGTGGAAGAGGGCAAAGGGGGGATAAATAGTGACGGAAGGAGACTTAACTTTCTGAGTGTTGAACAATACAATATAAATGATGTATTATAGCACTCTACATTTTGAACCTATAGTTTTATTAACCAATTTCACTCCAATATATTCAATTTTTTAAAAATTTTAAAAAGATATAAATGGACCCTATTTGTCTAGATCTTACATTCTAGAGCATCTGCATGTGGAAAGAAGGCAGAAAAAGATAACAAACCTAGAATATGGTAAGTGCCATGATGAAAACCAACTGGAGTGATGTGACAGGTAGTGACCAGGTGGCCACTGAGAATGCATGGTCAGGACAGGTCTCTAGGAAGACATCTGAGCCGAGATCTGAATGTTAAAAAGTCCTCAGCCAACTGAAGACCTGCAGAAAGTTCATTCCAAACAAAGGGCAGAAGGAGCCCAGGGCAGGAAGGACTAAGCACCCATGTCCTGAGGAAAGGGAAGAAAACCAGCATGGCTGTAGCAGGAGGAAGAGGAGTGAAAGGTAGCCATGGCCACAATCACTCAGGGATCAGCAGGCCAGTGGTTATGAGACAGATTTCACTGTACGTGTGATGGGGGTCTCCAGGGAGAATGGACCGTGGGGGTGTGAGAATGAGCACAGGAGACAGCTAGGAGGCTACACGAGGAGTCATCTAGGTAAGAAATGACAGCAGACTAGACAAGGTGAAAACAGAAGGGAAGATAAAAGAGAGTTAGACTCTGTTTAAAAAACAAGTCAACTCAACATGGATTGGATTTGGAAGGGGAAAAAAAAAAGGAAAAGGAAAAGGAAAGGAATCCAGGATGGTGTCTTAATTTGGGCTGCCTGGGAATGAGAGTCTGAGGCCTAAGGTAACTAACTTTTTGTGGGAGCAGGATCCCAAGGAAGCCAGAGTGAGGGAGAAAAAAAGAAGTGAGGCAGGAAGGCGGGGGAATAAATACAAGGTGTATGTTAAGCTGGCAACAGCTTCAAAAACGAACCCTGATGATTGCTTTTCTTATAGACCTTCCTCAGAGAGACGCAATGAAACGTGTGTTTTGGAAGCAGTCCAGTGGTGGAAGGAGGAAAAAGCTTTGCCTGTCCCCCATCACCGAAGTCTTCCCCAGGCTTTAACCCACTTACACTCTTGCTGTGCCATCAGTCCCTCCAGAGAGCCATAGGTCCAGTCGGACCACTGTGGAGGTCTTTCACTGTAAGTTAGCACCACACATGGGGCTCTTTGGTCTGTGAGGACAGCAGCTGCCAGGGCCTTATGCTCTCAAAGGCAGGGAGCTGGGGGGACTGGGGAAGATGAGCTCTGGTCCGCACAGAAGCCAGCAGAGTTGACTCCTGGCGTTTGGGCTTAAGTTACTAGGTAGAGGGTGGGGCCTTCCACTGACATAGCGAAGACTAGAAAGGAGCAGGTGTTTGGGAGAAAAATCAAGGGTTCTGCTCTGTACATGTTATGTTTGAGACACTAACTAGACATCCAAGTGGGTATAAAGCAAGCATCGAATATTAGCAAGTCCAGGACTCAGGTGGGAAGACTGGTGCTTGTCAGCATCGATCTCGAGGTGGTGCTGAAAGCAGGAGGCCATGGAAGTTTAAGAAGGCAAATAGTGTATCTGGAAAGCACAAGAAGCACTTTCTAAATACTGTGGCCCACCAACAGTTAGAAAATGAGCAAAAGAAAAGACCAAGCAAAGAAAATGAAGGAGTGGGCATTGAAACAAGGACAGGCAGGACAGAGCTCTCTCTTTAGAGAGAGAATGGAAGGGAGGGATGAGGGGGAGAGAGAGAGAAACATCAACATGAGAGTGACACATCAACAGGTTGCCTGCCACACATGCCCTAACCAGCACCAGGGATCAAACCTGCAACCAAGGTACATGTCCTTGACCAGAATCAAACCCAAGACCCTTCAGCCTGGGCAGGAGTTGGGATGGGGAGGTGGTGCTCTAAGCACTGAGAAAACCAGCCCCAGCTTTTAAATGGATGCTATTAGAGTATGCTTGTATACCAGTGAGGAGGAGCCGAGAGAGGAACAAATGGCATCGAAATGAAGATCACTGTCAGTAAAGATAGCCAGGCTGGCACTCAAGACCATGTGTGTTACATGGCCAAGTCACCCTCCAGTTCACTCTGATGGGTATACTCTTCTAGACAAGAGACAAATTCATGGTAAATTCTAATTATATTCCTGCTTCACACAAGTACACACCAATTCTCAAAGAAAAAATTAGACTACTTAGCTACACAATCAAATATCACCATCTAGTGGCTGAAATCATAAAAGCCAAATATCGAAGTTAGGACTCGATAACTACTGAGTTATCGAGTAACTACTGAGAAGGTATATCCTAGTTAGTAATAATTCTAGAAAACAAAAAATGTCTGAACAAACATCTTACAAACACATTAAGACTACATGAAATGTACCAATCATGCATAACAGCCTAAGATATAGTATCTGAAGTGCAGGTGCTGAGGGTTACTAGGTGCCAGGTGGCATGCTCAGCTTTTATATGCACTTGCTCTTTAATCCCCCAGGGGCTATGAGATAAATCTCTCCATTGTACAGCTGAGGAAACTGGAAACCGGAACTTAAAAAACTAGTAACCTGCCAAGTTTGTGCAGATAGAAATGATAAAGCTAGGATCTGAACAGAGGTAAAATAACTTCCATATGCAAGTACTAGCAGGGGCTGAGCTTTATTTTTTAAAATTAACTTCATTATTTCTGCTTATATTATTTTCAACCAAGTTTAATATTCTCTTAGATATGGTTAACTATTATTTCTACATATTTTGGCATAGAGTCACCAAACTACTCCATTTCCCTAGATGCCTTTAACTCTGTTTAGTTATTTCCTAAAGCTCTGTGTACACTATTCTAAAACAAATGCCAATGAGCAAAAAAACTTACTGATCTCAGCATCCTTTGTTCAGATAGAGCATCTAATCCAGCTGATTTTAATGAAATGACTCAATGTTTTGACACGCAAGCAAAAAACAAGAGCTATTTTGTTTATCAACAAAGTTGGTATCTCTCCTCTACACAGGAAATTCAGAGGGAATCCCACGGAATAACTGAATAGCTTTTCCCTTCCACACACTAGTGTGGTCCCGAGAAAAAGGCAAAACAACACAGTTAATGAACTTTTAACAGACATTTACAGGAATTTCTAAAGATGTTTTATGGATGTTCTGAAAGTGATTTCATAAATGACGGAAATTTACACTTAGTTTTCTTTTGACTAAGAACAGAATGATTAATCTCACCAAGTTATAAAAGACAAACTTTTGTGCCTAGAATACCACAAATGAGAATTCACAATCTAACATTAGGCTGTTTAGCTGTTAATTGTCCTTGATTGCTATTTATTTTCTACCATTCTTTCCCAATTTGAGGTACTAATATACCAGTATTAGAGCTTAAGCAACATTTTGTTTTATATTAAATTCTATAATAATAAAAGTGTAATATGCTAATTAGACCTGACGTTCTTCCAGACGACCTTCCAGATGAAGCCTGGGCTGCGAGGGCGCCAAAGGGAAGCCAGTGCCTGCTGCTGGGGAAAGGAAGGCCTACTCTTACACGAATTTCATGCATCAGGCCTCTAGTATACTAATAAAAGATTACACCCAGCCCTAGCTGGTTTGGGTCAGTGGATAGAGCGACGGCCTGCGGACCAAAGGGTTCCAGGTTTGATTCCAGTCAAGGGCATATGCCCAGGGTTGCAGGCTTGATCCCCAGTAGGGGGCGTGCAGGAGGCAGCCAATCAATGATTCTCTCTCATCATTGATGTTTCTATCTCTCTCTCGCTCTCCCTTCCTCTCTGAAATCAATAAAAATATGTATTAAAAAAAGATTACACCCAGAATGAAAAATAATAACAGACCTAGAAACTAAACTGTTTGCTTTTTGAACTTTGACTCATTTATGACAAAAATGATTAACAAATCTTCTAACCACCCTTACCAATTAGGAAAAATTTAAAAAAAAAAGAAAAAGATGTAATTTTGTTCAGCACTACTGCTTTCAATTTCTCAGACTCTTCATTACCACATAGCAGATACCAGTCACAAGCACGAGGCCTCGTTTTAGATCTCTAGACGATCTGAGAGTATTCTGTCCTACCAATAACCTACTCCTAGACTATTCCTGCTCATCATACAAAAAATCGTATCTTTAGGACAAATAAATCAACAGTCCTCATGATGCCAAGTGTACTTTTCCTAGTATATTTCCTTCACCAAAGATAAATGTTCCAAGATTTTTATAAAAATATGGCTTTCAGCAAATATTCCACATAGCGAACAGACTGACATGGGCACAATGTCTTTCAGTGCCTGCACTAATAATAACCTGATGTCATTTATCTCCCAAGAGGAGGCAGTGGAAAGCATAAACATTACATGAAGTTTTCTTACCCAAAATGTTTAATCAGAATCTAAATAAAACCTCAACACAACTTTCAGTTTACAAGAAACACATGGGATAGAGGAACAAAGTAAGGAAACAATCAAATAGAAAACTGGTCTGGACTCTTCAAAATGTCAGTGTCATTTGGGGATAAAAGTAGGGGACCCAAGAAGACACTAAAGAGATACAATAACCAAATGCAAGCTGTGGACTTCGTTTAGATCCTAATTTAAAAAAAACAAAACAAAAAAAACACTATTTAAAGACACTTAGGTGAAAGCTGGAGAAACCTAAATGTGGATCAGATTACAGTTCATTTTCATAGGTTTGACAGCTCTTATGTTTGGTAAAAGACCATCCTTACTCTTAAGAGAAGCATGCTGAATTAGGAACCAGGGGTCATAATGCCTGCAACTTACTTTGAAATAAATCAGCAAAAAAATTCTAATAAACAGTTAAGTGTGTATATATGTGTAGGAAAATAAATAAACCAATTATTAATAATTTTTTAATCTAATGTATGTAAAGTACAACATAGAAAATATAGTCAATAATTCTATATACTAAAAGCCTAATATACTGTGTCTGGTCATCCGGTCACCCATTCAACCAATCAAAGTGTAATATGCTAATGATATGCTAAGGCCCGCTCAACTGCTCGCTATGATGTGCACTTACCACCAGGGGGCAGACATTCAACCATTGACCAGTTGCTATGACATGCACTGACCATCAGGGGCAGACACTCCAACCGGGAGCGTCTGGGGGTCCAGGCAATTTGGACTGAGCGAGACAGGCTGGATATGCCCTGGAGCCCTCCCGCAGTCCTTCCCCGGCTGGCCAACCTCCTGTATCCCTCCCCGGCCCCAAATCGTGCACCGGTGGGGTCCCTTGGCCTGGCCTGCGCCCTCTCACAATCCAGGGGATGTTGGAGAGCTGGTTTAGGCCTGAAGGCAGAATAACTGGTCACTATGATGCGCACTAACCACCAGGGGGCCGATGCTCAATGCAGCGGTCCCCTGGTGGTCAGTGCACTCCCACAGGGGGAGTGCTGCTCAGCCAATCAGACATCCACAGCAGCGTTAAGGATGTCCGACTGCTGGCCTAGGCCCGCTCTCTGGGGGAAGCAGGCCTAAGCCGTCAGTTGGACATCCCCCAAGGGCTCCTGGACTGGGAGAGTGCAGGCCAGACTGAGGAACTGCCCCCCCCCCCACACCCCAAGTGCACAAATTTCGTGCACCAGGCTCTAGTACTGTAATAACTATGAGTGGTGCTAGGTGGGTATTTGAAGTATTGGAGGGATCACTTTGTAAAGTACACTGAGTGGCCAGATTATTATGACCACTCCATCAGTACTTCGTTGGGTCACCTTTTGCCTTCAATACTGCAGCAATTCTTCTTGGCATTGACTCCACGAGATGTTGAAAGGTGATGCGAGGAATCTGACACCAGGCCTAATGAATAGCACTGTCCAGTTCTGTGAGATTTGATGGTTGTGGAACCAGCTAACTGATGGCTCTTTTAATTTCGTCCCACAAATGCTCAATTGGATTGAGATCTGGTGAGTGTGGGGGCCATCTAAACAAGGTAAAGTGTCCCTCGTGTTCTTGAAACCACTCCTGCACAATACGAGCACTGTGGCATGGCACATTGTCTTGTTGGAAGAAGCCATCTCCGTTGGGATACGCCATCAACATGATAGGATGAACTTGATCAGCAACGATACTTAGGTATGTTGTGCTATTCAGACGTTGTTCCACACGAATTAAAAGGCCCAAATCATGCCAGGAAAACATGCCCCAAACCGTAACACTGCCCCCACCAGCTTGAAGGGCTGTACTCATGCATGTGGGGGGCATGCTTTCATGCTGTTCCCGCGAAATTCTCACTCTGCCATCTGCATGATGCAACTGGAAATGTGATTCATCGGACCATGACATTTTTCCAATGCTCAACTGTCCAATCCTTGTGTTCCTGTGCGAACTGGAGACGTTTTACCTTGGTAACTGCAGACAGCAAAGGTGTTCGAACAGGCCTTCAGCTTCCATATCCCATACGATGCAGTGTACGGCTAATTTGCCTACAAACGTCAGGTGGTCATAATAATCTGGCCACTCAGTGTATATGACTGTCTAGCCACTATGCTTTGCATCTGAAACTAATTTAAAAAATACTGAATGTAAAATGTAGCTTAAAAATTAAATTAAGCCAGGCCAGTGTGGCTCAGTGACTGAGTGTCAATCTATGAACCAGAAGGTTCCCGGGCACTTGCCAGGTTTGCGGGCTCAATCCCCAGTTTGGGGCATGCGAGAAGCAGCAGATTAATGATTCTCTCTCATCAGTGATGTTTCTATTTCTCTCCCTTTCCCTTCTTCTCTGAAATGAATAAAAATATTTTTTAATTAAATTAAAAAATAAAATTTTGAGTCTAGTCAGAGGAATATGGGGGATTCAACTATTCTTTCAACTTTAACATAGACTTGAAATTTTTAAAAATAAAAAAATCCTTCTGCACTTCTAGGTTATAGAGATACCTTTGTATATTTTATTTTATTCACACTGAGATTTTTTATTTCTCTGGAGTTCATTCCGTATCTGGAATGAGATACAGATCCTTTTCTTTTCCTCTATACAAAGTTCCAACTTTCTCTACACAACCTATTAAACAATGTCCTTTCTCCACTGATCTGTGGAAGAATGATTTTTGGTTCCACTGAAAGAGCTAAGCAGAAGAAGAGGAAAAGGAATAAGAAAAGTAGGAAAAACAGCAAAGGGAAAGGAAAAAGGATGCATATAAGGAAAGAATAAGTGTTTAGCTGAGGAAGGGCTAAGAATAAAGAAACTATTATCAAACTCCATGTTTACTAAATTTTGTAAGAAGTTAATGGGGAAAAATAACTGAACACCTATAACATATATATACACACATATATACACATATATATGTACACACACACACACACACACACACACCCTCAAAGCTGTTCAGGAAAACATCTAATTTATCTGGTCCACAATATCACAAAGAGAACATTCCCAGAAATTACACCATCTGCTACCAACCAGTAAGCTGGATTACATTTTACTGAGCTTTTACTCTATTTTATTAAATCTATATATTTAAACACATTTTTATTGATTTCTGAGAAAAGAGAAGGAGAGAGAGATAGAATCATCAATCAGCTGCCTCCTGCACACCCCCTACCCAGGAATGTGCCTGGGATCGAACCATGACCTCCTGGCTCACAAGTCAACGCTCACCCTGAGCCCCGATGACCGGCACCTTTACTCTACTTTAGACAGAACAGAAAGGCTGGAAGAGCAGAGACGTTGTAAGAATCTTGAAGGCTTTTTACAAACTTTCAGATTCCATGGGAATGGTTCAAGGTGACTTTAAAACCTATTTCTTTAATTTAGCACCTAGATCAGATTTTAAAACATAAACTTATAGAATTCATAACTCTTCATCCCACTACTGACAGCAAGTCGGAAGACGTACGTGTCCTGTAAAGGAAAACCCTAAAAACATACCGTTTATTTTCAGCCAGGCTGGCTCCTTCATCCTTCAGCTGCTTGCTTTTCCTGGCACAGCCTTCCAGGAGGCTTTCTTTCCTGCGTTTGGAGGCATGAAGCCCATTCCCTTCTTCACTCTCGGCTGCGTCCTTTTCATCGGCAGCTTCAGCTTCAAACTGCTGGGAAGTGACCTTTGAGACTTTCTCACCAATTTTCCTCTTCCATCCGAAGGAAGCCATTCTGGAAAATCACAAAAAAACAGCTTTAAATTTCAAATTTGGCCCTTTATAGAAATATTCCAACTAAGTGAAGAAGGAATAAAGGGATAACAGAATCAGACCATCATCATTTATTTATTTTTTATTTTTTCAGAGAGGAAGGGAGAGGGAAATTTCAACGATGAGAGAAAAATCACTGACTGGCTGCCTTCTGCATGTCCTACTGGGGATCGAGCCCACAGCCCGGACAGTGCCCTGACTGGGAATAGAACTGTAACCTCCTGGTTCATGGGTCGATGCTCAACCACTGAGCCACACGGGCTGGGCGACTGTCACCATTTCTTAACTCCCAATTAAACAGTGGTCCTAGGAAATAGTCACCAAATAACATCAAGAAAGACAAGTGGACATTATGCATCTTCTGATGGGACACACCAGCCATGATATATTCTTGACTAAAATTAATCCTAAATCATATCAAGCCTCTAGTTTATAAGAAATATGGGATCTGGATGAGCATGCAGAACAACATGACAGAGATGCCGACAGCAAAAAAATAAAAATAAAGCTAGCTTCTTCAGGAAATAAACTGCCAGGGGTAAAAGGAGGAGAGAAAGGTGGGAGGTAACCTCTAGATTAAGAGATGAACAGACATACTAACCAAATAGAATTTGTGGATCTTGTTAGCTCTGGGTTCACACAACAAAATGGGGAGGAAAAAGGGAAAATCAGAACACTGACTTGATACTGGATGATATTAATAAATAACTAGTTATTTTTTAGGTATGATAAATAGTATTATGATTACATTTATTAAAAAACCCTTATCTTTTAGGCATACATAATAAACTATTTCACATGAAATTATAAGATACCTAGGAACTGTTTCAATGTAACCAGTGAGGGTAGGGGTGCAGTAGAGGAGAAATACAGATGATAAGATTGCTGAGTTGATAGTTGATGAAGTTAGGTGATAAGAACATAAGATCCCTTATACTTTTCTCTCTTTTCATGAATGTTTGAAATTTTCCATAATAAAAAGTTTTTAAAAGATTCATTTGGCAGATTCACAGTGGGTGAATAGAAAAGATAACAAATGTTGTTTTATAAATCTGCAATGATATATAAATGTAAGGCATAAGAAAGAATAATTGATGAAACAAAGTTAAAGGAAACCCCAGAAGAATTCAACAAATATTTATTTAGAGAAGGGATTTACTGAGGAATCCAAGAACTCTTTCCTAATTACATGGATGTGCTTAAAAAATACTGAGAAACCTCTAAATTTTTTATATAAACTTTTATGTGCCTGTGTGTGTGTTTGCATTCTTAAAGGAATCTATGACCCCAAAGAGATTATGATCAACTTGATAGGAAAAGCGATGAACCAGAAGTCTTCCTAAAACTATCTGAGCATGGGCATTGTGGGAATAAGAAATGAAATAGTAAGTTCTAGCAGATACCAAGGTCTTCACATCTGAGGCACACAGGTGAGGTAAAGTATAAGTAGTCACTAGAAGGAAAGGGACAGAAAAAGTGAGACCCTTTATATGGAAAGGCCCAAGATATCAGCAGAAACTGAAGGGGTAAGAAAATCGTGTGTTACGTGCCTAAGTTCTTAATGAATATGAGTCAGTGCCAATAAATTATAGCAATCCAGAAATGTATAGGATCAGGTTTCAACTGTGTTTGCAATGGTTCACAGTTCAATAAATATTGAATGAGTTTAGATCAAAAAAAAAAAAAGTACAGGTTGATAAGGGTGAAACAAATGCTTTCCAAAGGAACAGGGATTTTTAGAAAAGCCTAGAGAAGCAATGGATTATAAACTATACTAGGGAATAAGGACAATGCCAAACTCTCTCCCCAGACCTGTTACAATAGGAGATTGTGAGATTCCTATGTTTGAAGATGACTACAAGAACTTAGGTGAAGAACCAAGAAATGGCTGCAAATGGAAATGTGGTTACTACAGAACAGAAGTCCAAAGGCGCAGAGTGAGGACAACAAGAGAGAGTGGATCGTTAGGCAAGTCTCACAAGATACCAGGATAATTCAGGATAATTCAGTGGATAGAGCGTCAGCCTGCGAACAAAAGGGTCCTGAGTTCGATTCCAGCCAAGGGCACATGCCTGGGTTGTGGGCTCAATCCCCAGTAGGGGGCGTGCAGGAGGCAGCCAATGAATGATTCTCTTATCATTATCGATGTTTCTATCTCTCCCCCTTCCTCTCTGAAATCAATAAAAATATATTTTTTTAAAAAGAAATAAATCTTGTGTTTATGACTCTCTCTAAAGGTGACTAGAATGAAGATGATTTAGTTTTCTGGTTTCACGTTTCCAAATGCAACTTGGTGAGGCACCCTATTAATGGGTGGGAACCTTGTTAATACTGATAGAGTCTGCTGTGGTTACTAAAGGCAAATTACATACTTCACTGGCCAGGCCTGTAGATGATTGGGAGCAGGGTTTAGGGTGGAAGGAAAGGATAAAGGGACAGACCTATATGTATTTTTAAAAAATTAATACTTCAGCCCAGCTGGTGTGGCTCAGTGGTTGAGCATCAACCCATGAACCAACAGGTCACCAGTTCAATTCCCAGTCAGGGCACATGCCTGGATTGTGGGCTCCATCTCCAGTGGCGGGGGGAGGGGGGGACATGCAGGAAGCAGCCGATCAATGGTGCTTCTCTCTCATTGATGTTTCTCTCTATCCCTCTCCATTCCTCCCTCTAAAAATCAATTTAAAAAAATATTTTTTTATAGGTCAAGGCCCCAGATGGTGATTCTCAACCATGAATAAAGAAGCCACACACCCTACTGGCTCAGGTGTTTCTGCCATTCTCCTCCATAAATCCTTTAAGATCCCAAGAGACCAGAAGCAAGGGAGGTCAGGACACAGTGAGGTTTTAGGCGTAGAAACAGCCTGACAATCCCCATCAATTGGCAAGTTTAGCCTTGAAGAGAGGCACAAGAATACATTCCTCTCAGACAAGAACTAATATGGAATGAAAAGTTTAGGCAAGTTCAGAGGTAGAGGGAAAAGGAAATGACAAATTTCCTACCCCCAAGCTTCACATTTTTTTCAGAGAAATAGGAGGCTGGTCCTCTGCTCCAAGTAAAGGGGAAAGAAATGATCCTGAGACATGAGAAGAGAAAAGATCGGAAACAGTCACTCGGAAGAACAGACGGCTGAGTAAAGATGCCACAGAATCAAGGGTGCACTGAGGTTAAAAAGCGCAAATCTCTTACCAAAACCATGGTAAGCTTTATATTTTCTTCACAATTGTCTGGAGACCACAAGGTAACGTTAATTACAATACAGGATAAGTGCTAGAAGAGAGTAAACAAAGGATGCCAGGATGTCAGAGAAGAAACACTTCAGCTCCGCTGGATTTTGCAGAATAACAATTAGCCAGGCTGAAAAGAAGGGTGAGTCCCGCGACGTACACAACACACTTTCCGCCTTGGAGAATGTAACACTCCGACTTTCATGCAGGTATCTTCAAGAGTACGACTGTACTGTTCTTAAGGCTATCTGAACATTCAATCACAACTTCTTATAAAGAAGGCTTTCTTAAATCTGTGGTTACATTTCCCACCAGGATTTTTTTTAAAAAAAAACATCATATAGGTACATCATAATCAAGTGGGTTTCATGTTAAACTCGTGAAACCACACACATTCATTTTATGCAGAATTATACTTAATGGATGCCATGAGAATTCAGAACGACGACGTTGTGTTCCGAGTTCTTTTGCTGGAACACAACGACGTTGCCTTCCGAGCCCCCCAGCAGGCACTGGGCTCCCGCGGCCGCCGGACAGGCCCCAGCCCGAGCTGGGGAAGGCCGGTCCTCGCCGAGTCGGAGGACGCGACACCCCAGACCAGAACCCGCCGAGAACACGGTCAGGAAATCAAAACAGAATCCTCCCGCGAACAGAGATGGACTCGGAGGTGAGGCATTCCAGAACCATTTACCCGAAAACGTCACCGCGAGACTGAAACCAGCATTAGCGACTTCCCTTCATTTCTCACGATTTAAATGTGAGAAATTCATCAAAGCTGCCCGGCACGGCCCCGCGAGTTCCCAGCCCCGCCAGTTCCCAGGCCCGCCCTCAGCCGCGGGCACCTGCCCCCGGTCCCGCTCCTACAGTCGCTCAGGAAAGGTCAAAGCCGCGCACACCGCCCGGCAGGCGAGGGCCAACCCGGGCGCCACGGCAGGGGAGGGCCCGACTCCCATGCCCGCCCCTGGACACAGCCTTAGCCTCCCGGCTTTGCCACGGCCCCGTGGAGCCTCAACTCCACCTTCGGAAGCGCCTTCTCGCCTAACCACAGACCCACTCGCCTCCTTTTCCTGCTCTTCCTCCGGTTCCCAGCACAGACCAGGGAGCCAGTTACTTGAGCACCACTCCCCTGCTCCCGTGTTTACATTCCGCTTGCCCTTTGCCCACAGGAAGCGGAAATCACCATGCCCGACCTCCGACCTGCCTACTTTTAATACCCAAGATACAGGGTGGCCGACCCGCGGCTTTGGAAGCGTCCAGAGAAACCCGCAGGGAAGAGACGCTTCTCAAAGCTTTTCTCATCCGCTAATCCTGCCCCTGGACAGCAGATCCCAGAAGTCATTGCGACCGCCCCCCACTCCTTTACCCTCTGGGACTTGTAGTCCAGCCATCCGAGCTGGGGGGCGCCCTCTAGCAGCAGGCGGAAGCATCGAGTGCGCAGGCGCCGGCGGGAGGGGGCGTGGGAAACTGCGGCTGCGCGACCCAGCCGTGAGCAGCAAAGCAGGCGAAGCGCGGGAAAGAGCGTTTTGGGCAGTTTATTGCATAAAGATATGCTCTGCTTTAAAAGAGTGTACACTCCCGCTATGGAGGCCGGCCACACGCAGAGGCCAGAGGCGGACTCACTAAAAAAGGGTTCAGGGAAGCAGATCGGGGAGCGTCGTGCCTCAGCTGTGGACTTCGGAAGACGCAAGTTTGACAAAGGAGGGAAAATTACGTTCTCAACAAAGCTGTGGTTCCTGTCTTGAAAATAAGTGCGGGGAAGTTTTGGACAACTGGAAAATTGAGATTGCTGTCACTGTAGCTGTCCTGTGTGAAGGAAGGCCATTGCTGTGGACCAGGCTTCCTCGCCCAGCGCTGTAACTGGGTGGGGAGAGGGACTCACCTGGGCGCTGTGCTCACCTGGGCGCAGCCCTGGGCCTGCCCACAAGATGCCATGGGCGTCCACCACCAGCTGTGACCACCGTGTCGCCTCCAGAAGGCCCAAACATCCCCGGAAAAAAGGTCGCTCCGCCACCACGGCCCCATTGAAAGCCACCGATGCCAACCAGTGCTTCTGCACGCTGAGCCTCAGGTGGCAGGAGAGGAAGAAGCTGGGAAAACGCCCCAGCAAGTGGAATAGGAAAACGGACAAGAAAATTAAGGCCAAACCATTTGGACAACTTAAAGTCAGCTTGTGAATCACGCAAGACCTTATCTTCCCAACCAAGGACACCTGAAAGCAGGTGTTTATACCTCCCCACCCTAACCAGAGAACTTGAATCACCCTGGTCTGGGACATAGAGAACAAAGACCCAATGAATGCCATCTGTACCAGCTACCCCAAGGACAGATGAAGTCAGGGAACAAATAACAAAAACCCCATTAAAGCCAGACAGACAAGATAAAAGTAAAACAGACCAAAGAATAACTCCACTATACACTCATTTTGATGCATCATCATATTTAAAACGCACCTGGGAACCTGATGAATATTTTACTGAAACCCTGCGCTAAGATTTTCACCTGCAGGAAAAGAAGGGGGTGGTGGGGGTGGGGAATAAAAGCCCTCAGGACAGACTCAGCGCCGGCTCACTCGCTATATAAACTCACCCAGGCCCCTTCCAGGGCATGAACTTTTCATTCCTTCCTAAACTCTAGGGGTCCCCACCAGACTTGCAACCAGGGAGCAGTGGCCAGTGAAAGCTCATTCCAAGCTCACCCCCTGGTGCTGTCTCCAAGGCCCCCCTTTTTCTCTGACTTCCTAGAGAGCTAACAACAGCCCCTCGTGGCTAGCGTCTTTCCTATACCCTTTCAAAGCTCTGCCTCGCCTCTCCTGTTGCTTCTTCTACCCTAATTCCTTCCTTGCTTCACTGTTGCCGGCTTTAATAAATGTGCTCTCAAACCCACCTGGACTTATGCCGTGAAATCTTTCCTCTAGAGTTGAGACAAAAGTTAATGTTAGTTCAAGCTCTGTAATTATATTTAGGTACATTGTTTTTAAAAGGAAGGTGCAGATAGCTATAAAAAAAAAGGGTTTTTTTTTTTTTCCCATTCCGTTTTCTCAGAGGCTATAAAAAAAGTTAAGCACATTGTAAAGGATGAAAAATGATGGGTTTTTATTCACTTCTAAGTCAAAGCATTTTAAATTTTATACTTAAATATACTCCATTCAAAACAACATTGCACCACGAAGATGGATTTCTATCGCGCTACCATTTTGTTGGGTGTGGAATTTCATGCATCTGGCCAGCACTCACAATGAAAAAGAGACTTCTACTGTAGATGTGGGCAACAGGAGTTTAAGGGGGAAAGGTTTAAACAACACACGTTTTTCTTTCATTCCAAAGGTGCCAGTCAGCAGAGATGGGTGAAGTTCTACTCAAAGCCACAGTCCAGCACGCAGGGATTCAGTGTGAATGGTATTACAAGGTCAAAAAGGGTGAGGCAGGGGTAGGAAAGGACAGGACTTTTTGTATAAAACCATTCAGAACTCTGAAAAAAAACTATAAAAGCATCTCAAGAGAAAATATAATCAAAGTAAAAGCAATGAATTTTATTTCAGTGAAATTATTTTAAATTAGATATGATATATTAAGCTCCCATATCCCCCAACGTGGTAGAAAAGTTCCTCTCGGTGAGAAATCATTTATTTTAATGGCAAAATTTTTACATATCAGTAAAATCTGTTATATTTAAAACTATGTATATAGTACATTTCTGGCAAAAAACCTTATACATCTTTCAGCTGTCAAAACAAAGTAAAAATATGGTTGCATAAAATCACAAAAAAATATAAATTGCTGAAAAGATAAAAAAAAGGTTAAAAATAATTTGCATTGACTCCTTTACATCTTCAATTAGTAAGAATTTGCAAACTACAATAAATTCGTGAAAATTCTGGTGCAATCTTTACATTCTCAACGAAAAGCTGTCATTTCAAATATCCCAGCTTAAAAAAAGAACTTACTGCAATAGTCTGTGCATTTATCATACTATTTGTACAAGTGCAATAATTAAATATCTTCAAAATAAAACTCAGTAACTAAAAGGAATCACAATAACTTAAAAAGAAGCAAAGTTTACAAAAGTAACAATTTTTAGAAGGTCCTATTTAATTGGTTCCTCCTTTTGTCTCCCTGCCCCCCACGCCCCATAACAGCTTACAGAGACATTACAGCAATGTCTTAGTTCTATATACAACTGTGTAACTTTAAAAATACAGTCTCTGTTCTTAACATCAGGAACAATGCTGCATTTAGAGAGCCTACAGAATTCAGTATCTTCTAAACAGAGGGCCACGTACAATTTAAAATACAGTTTTGAACTTATACCTAAATGGAACTCCTACTATTTTATACAGCTTTCAGACTCTAGATTGAATAGAACAAGCCCTGGACAAAAAGAAGCCAAGCTTTTTCTTTTGGATTCAGTGCATGTTTCTAGGGGTGCTGGAGGCAAATCAACAACTACAGTACTATTGCAAGCTATCATGACATCTGAGTACGTTACTATCCAATTACACAGGGGCTCACTGTATTTGCAAAAAAATAAACCACACACACAAAACAAACCCTACATTAACAGTCTTAAACGAGAAAAAAAAAAAAGAGAGCTTTTACAATGGAAAAATGATTAACAGGAAAAAATATCCATTTTTTGAAGTTAAAATTGTATAAGGCGAATATGGGTAATACTTTTATTTTTTTATTAGCATACACATGATAGCAATTTTATCTGAGGTGACTTTAAATCTTCATTTATACCTGTTAGGTAATGCTATTGCTATGAGCAAGAAAAAGACTATAAATCAGAAATCTTAGGAAGATTAAGCATCTTTAGGCAGTTCCCATAATACTACCTTTTTAAAAGTAATTTAAAATTCAAAACAAATGTGACCATTTAGAACTATCCAATTATTTCCATATTTTACTGAAATAGTGTTTTACCTAACTAAGAGGACATTACCAAATGCAATGTGTAAACTTTAATTGGATTTGGTTTGAAATAACCAGCTATAAAAGAAATTTGGAGGACAACTGGGAAAATCTAAATATGCATGATTAAATGACATTAGGGAATTATTTTTATAACAGGATTATCATTTTTAGGGACAATATTATTTTTTTTAATAATTATGTTTAGAACATGCTTGACGTGTTGAGGGGTAATGAGTAGGTCTGCAACATCCAAATGGCCCAGGGAAAAGCATATCATATATACAAAAATATATGTATAACTATATCCACGTACACCATTAAGTATAAAGCAAATATGGCAACAGGTTAACAAGTGTTGAATCCAAGTGGCAGACACGCATGTATAAATGTTTATAATGAAATCTGGAAGCAGAAGTCACATCTGAACCTTTAAATAGTTTGTAAGAGGTGTTCTTTCTGTGCAGTGAATCGATTTAAAAGATGTATGATCGAACAACAAGAAGTGTTTCACACATTCAATACTGACAGGAGGAGCAAAGGAACAGGTAAGATTGGCAAAAACAACACGATGTATTCACAGTATATGCAACTCAGCTCTTGCGACAAAAGAGCAATGTATGTACAGGATATCGGGACAGATTGTTAAGATTAAACTCAATGCCTAGAAATCTAAACGTTGGTTCTGTATTTGGACTTCACCAAACTAGAGGGAAAACTTGCCTATGTCTGATCTTTGATGTGACTCACCGTACACTACAGAATATTAAGCAGGGGATATGGACGAGTCCTCCATGCTGTCCCTACTGCTGGAAGATACCTGCTGCCTAAGAAGTTAAGGAGCCCAGAGAACAAAATCACCCATCAAGTTCTCTGGGGATTCTAGGCAAATATTTATTGAATAAAGGTATGAAGCAAATATATAACACAACATGTAATAACAAATGAAGGCCTTTATGGTAAATTAATATTCTACAAAGCCCTGTGTACACTAAATATAAAAGAGCCAAAAATCAAGTGAGCCTGAGAGACCTATAATTCATTGTGTATATTTTATGATGCTACACGCCTACTGAAACAGTGAACAAAATTACCTTAATTCATTTTTGCACATTAGGCTTTTAACTAAATCAGGTTCCAATCCCTGTGCAAAATGCATTCCAAAAGGCTAATCCTCAGTTATAATTATGTATAACTTGATTATAAATGGAAGCATTTGGCTATAATTTAATATGCATGCTTATTGCTATCAGAGAAATAAGCAAAGTTGTAGGTTTATTGTGCAAGAATTTTAATTAAATTCGCACACATCTCAAAAAATTCTATTGTGTGACTTCCAGGTCTTGGAGTTAAGTCAACAGGAGAAGAGTCAAGTGAGGTCACAGATGAGGTAAGAGAAGCTTCTGCGCATTTTCCTTGAGCCTCCGCATCCGAATCACTCCTTTGGCAAGACCGATAGTTGCTAACGGATCCCGATCTCTGTGGCGTCGCAGTCCCTGATTTGGCTTCAGTAATTTCATCTGGGTAAAATACAGTTCAACTTATTATAACCCATTACCCACCTCCAAATTTCAATAGCATTTCCTTTTCTTTTTGAGTGCAATCATTGACCAGCTCTCAAGAGCATGTCTATTTTGAATCCCTTCTCAAACAGAAGCAAAGCATCCGTATTAAATTACTCACCTTTTTTACACATAGCATGCATTCTCCTGATGGCTCATCAAGATTGGGTACAAAATAAATAAATAAATAAATAAATAAATAAATAAATAAATAAATAAATAAATAAAATGAAATGAAATGAAATGAAAGAAAAAAAATTGGGTACAGTATGTAGCTAGTCATCAATCTTGCAATCCAAGATTAAGAGCCCAATAAACTAATAACTTGAGGCTTACTACATATCATTCCTTAGCAATAAAATTTAATCCCTCCATAATGAAATCATAGAATAAATGTACTTTTGGAAGATATCTCATCCAACTCCTTGTTTCATCAAGATGAAAACAAACCCCCAAAAGTTAACTGACTTGCCACTGGTAACCAATGAACAGGGAAGTAAATCTAGAATCCAAGTCTCCTAACTCTCATTTCATTGTTTCTCACTCACCCGTTTTCTCTTCATATTTGATCTAAGATCTCATAAAAGAGCAACAATGAACAAAAGCAGGAAAAAACCGAAGTTGGGAACACAATACAAAAACAAGAAATGATCATTGCATTGGTAAACCCAGGTGCAAAAGTTGAGAATTTGACCCAAAAACAGTGAAAAAAATAAAGTCCATTCCATGTCTCGGACTGATTTATTATGTGTTAACAGATAAGCACTCTTTGGACATAAAGATAAGCAGAAAAGTTTGGACAGCATTTCATAGCTCAAACCTGTGTCTTTCTGACACTATGTAGGTACTATCTTCGAGTGTTTAAAAGACAAAGGAATTCAGAGGTGAGTCGACTCACCTATTTCATACAATCTTAGATGAAGAGAAATATCAACACATCGTAACTCCATTGATTTGGCCAATAAAGAATTGCCATAAACATTTACCTAATTCTAGGCTTTGTGTATGAGAGAATTTTTATATATACAGCTATATCCTTTTATAGTGATGGAGTAGAGAAAGAATATTTACCTGAATTATGAGTCAAATGTGTTCCAACAGGTTTTTTAATAGATAAGGTAAATTGGTTTTAACAGCATATACACTTGGGAAATCTGAGTTAATGTAAATTTCAAACAACATTAAGATTATTGTACATTTACTATAGTATTATAGTCTATCACAGATATACCTTGGCATTTAAGACATTTTTTCCCATTTAAAAATAAAACCAACAACAAAAACCAAGTATCTGCTTTCTGCAATTAATTTTCTTCAAGTTAACTAATCTAAATATTTGAGAAGGAGGTATCCTGGCAAACCATACATAATGGTAATCAGAGATGTATTTTCTAAATAGAGATTTTCATTTTCAAACTAGTAAAACAATACTCAACATAATTAATGTTTCTTTAATAAAATTCAAGAAGGTACTTTAAGATCTTAAGAGCAACAGGGTCATTAATTTAATGACCAATTAAAAGAACTAATTTAAAATTCTAAATATTTCAGTGATTTGATCATCAGGTTGTCTATGATTTTTTGTAATAGTTGATAACTAGAAATGTTCAACAGTCTAGGTATAAGGTTAATGTCACTGTTAGCTAACTATGATAGTTACCATGGACATAAAATGCTTTAGTCTCAGGAATCCTTCTACAGTGCATTTTACACAAAAGTGATCTCTTATTTAAGCACACTTATTGAAAGGTAAATAATACTGGAAACATGTAACTCTCAAAAAATGATGAAAGATGCATATCTCTGATTATGTCTGTAGTGTCAAGCTTGCAGGAAAAGGCTGGTTCCGAGGAGAAAAATAACCAGAAATCCCTACAAAACATTTCTCAAGGGCCCCGAGAGAAACCTGACCCAACAAATAATTCCTTGTCCTCTGGAGCTACTCATCAAATCTATTTACAGTGCCTTGTCACTCAGCTCTAAAAGCTACTACTCACCATTACCTAATCCTCAAATGAAAAGTAAAGATTTTATTAAGTATCAGGTAAGAAATTATTTAATAAAAACTTACAGAAAAATAACCATTATTTCTAAATAAAACATTTATCTTACCAGAATGAACCACTTCAAAAAACAGAAATGTGGCAGAAACTATTGCTTTAGGATCAGAGGATCAGACTGCATCTGGCTTTAAGAATTCTACAATGCCCTAACTCGTTTGGCTCAGTGGATAGAGCATCGGCCTGCGGACTAAAAGGTCCCAGGTTTGATTCTGGTCAAGGGCATGTACCTTGGTTGCGAGCACATCCCCAGTAGGAGGTGTGCAGGAGGCAGCTGAATGGGTGTTTCTCTCATTGATGTTTCTAAATCTCTATCCCTCTCCCTTCCTCTCTGTAAAAAATCAAAAAAATGTATTAAAAAAAAAAAAGAATTCTACAACATAATCTTAAAAGGACAATATAGTCTAAGACTACAAGAATACCAAGATTTACAAATGTTGACATGACAAAAGCACAAAATCTCATATTACTTTTTTTTTTTTCTATTGAGTTACCAGGAACAATTCAAGAAGCTTCAAAAGAATCAAAGACAAAAAAGCCAAGTTAGGTAATAGGTCTAATGTCATCTATCGTGTTTTAGGATTACATACCATCAATACTTCGGAAATCCAATAAATAGGTTCTACTATCCACTTGGTATAACTGCAGACTCATTTTGGAGTATGTACTTGTCACAGGATTCTTCCTCCGGACGCGCAAATAATACGGGTTCACAACCTAGCGCACGGTACGGACGAAAACAAAGTCACAAGCAATTCGTCTATAAAACACTACAGGCTTGCCAAACGTGCCCATCATCAGAATGCCCTTTCTTTCCTACCTTCCATTCATAATCCAGTTGTTTGATTGCTCTGCAAACTTCTGCCATGATGTCACTTGGTCGACTTTGACTTCTAATTCCCAAGTGCCATTTTGCTTTCCTGACGCCTTGGTGTTTGGATTTCTGTGGATTTAATTCATCGAGGGTATGGCGTGCCCTGGGAGTTTCGGCCACCAAGAAGGGCACTCTCTCCGGGTGGGGTCGAGTCAAATGGTGGTCATCGAGAAAGGAGTCAGGCGGGCTGGTCGCCAGGTAGAAATCTTTGGCCTCGTTCATTATTCTCCTGTTATCTATGATGAGGTGGTAGGCCACGGCCAGCGGGTCCTGGTGGTTTCTGCTGTACAGGCAGCTGAGCACCTCCTCTTCGGAGCATTCGAATTTTTCACACACTTCTTTCAAGGCTTCATCATCAATCATGGTTGAACTATATGATGGATCCTCAGGGAAGAGATACTTTGGAAGGTCCTGTTTAAACCATTCATGTTCCCTGAGAGAAAAAGGCAGGGCCAGGAGAAGGGGTTTTTAGTAGAGATGAGACTGAAAATAACAGTTGGGGAATTTAGGACATAAATTCATTTATATATATCATACTGTAGTATCTTTTATTTAATATATTTTATTGATTTTTTTTACAGAGAGAAAGGGGGAGGGATAGAGAGCTGGAAACATCGACGAGAGAGAAACATCGATCAGCTGCCTCCTGCACGCCCCCCACTGGGGATGTGCCCACAACCAAGGTACATGCCCTTGACCGGAATCGAACCTGGGACCCTTGAGTCCTCAGGCCGATGCTCTATCCACTGAGCCAAACCGGTCAGGGCAGTATCATTTTTTTTTAAACTGAGATTTTCCTCTTCTGGCCCACAGTTCATTGTATATATCAAGGGAAATGGTGTGGCTTCCCTCTGATTTTAAGAGGGAGAAAGCATTGCTGTAGTAACAAGAAAAAAAAAATGTGTATACTTTAGATTACATTTAAATTGGAAAAAAATACATAAAATAAGAAAAAGCATCCCCCACTTAGTTTAAAATATAAACTTTAGAAAATGATTTGTCTTTTTCATCAGCCAATGAAATCACACGCTGACCTCTGCGGTCTCTTTCTGGCTGGTCCACAGACATGAAGTAAATGGGAGGGAATCAAGCTCTAAATGATCTTTCCTCCTTCTTCGTTGCCCTGATGCATCTTGTTTACTAATCCCAGGTCTGCACCTCTTTCTTTCTTCCTTGTCCCTCCATCTCAGAGAAATGTGATGTCTAGCCATTCATTGTAAGACCAAAGAGAAATTCCCATGGGGGGGGGGGGGGGGGAAAGGAAGGAAACATAGTGGTAGAAGAAAGATAGTTTGCAGTGAATTTTAAGTCTTCATCACAAAAGGCTCGCCCAAATTTGAAAAGTAGATTTGTCACCATCACCTTTGTCTTAAATGATAGGTTGAACCCTAAGAAACTGGCAATATTGATGGATTTTGTGCCTATAAAACAGCAACTTCATATGTGATTCAATATCTACTACTACAAAAAGTATGTCACGGATTATACTAAAATGTTCTCATTCCTTGAGATGAACAAAAGGAAAAAGTATAATCATTCATGAGATCAGAACTCAAATAGCTACACATAAATGAACTACTAAAAAGTATTAATCCTAGTAAGAATACTTAAAAGTCACATATGAAGCATACTGTAGAAAAATCTCCAAGAAGCACTACAGAAAGGACCCTGTCAGGGTCCTTTTAATTTTCATTAGCTATTTTTTAAGTGTAAAAAGTAATATAATGTTCACTATTACAATTTCAAAACAAATAAAGATGCACAAGTAAAAAGTGAAAATCCTCCCTCCTTACCAACCTTACAGTACAGTATTTTTAAATAACACCATAAATTAATGTGTCTATCCACTGTTTTTTAACATAAAAACAGTACATACTGTCCCGCAACTATACCTTTCACTTAACTTACATCCTTGACACTATTAGACCTGATAATCTGCAAGTTGCCTTATTACCTGATATCCTTGATGGTGGCCCTCTTCATAGGATCCACCTGCAGCATATGTTTCAATAGGCTAATCACAGAAGGATTTAAATACTGAGGGGTATAAAAGATTCCATCACATATCTTCTTAAAAAGGGTTGGCACGTGGTCATCGTCAAATGGAAGGGTTCCGCATAACAAGGCATAGAGAATAACCCCACTGCTCCATATGTCTACCTCCGGACCCGCATACAGTCTGCAACAGGAAATACCCACTGGGTTAATAATCACTAGCAACTTAAGAGTCGGTCATTGAACCAAAAATGTTAAGTATGGCCTGGCTGGCGTGGCTCAGTGGTTGAGTGTCCACTTATGAACCGGGATATCACGGTTCGATTCCCAGTTGAGGCACATGCCCGGGTTGTGGGCTCGATCCCCAGTGTGAGGCATGCAGGAGTCAGCCTATCAGTGATCCTCTCTCATCACTGATGTTTCTCTCTCTCTCACCCTCTCCCTTCCTCTCTGAAATCAATAAAAAGATATTTTTTTTAAAAAATGCTAAGTATGGATAGTTCATAAATAATTATTAGAATATAGTTTGTGTAATCAGTGCTGTATACTACATATATTAAGATTTTGTACTAATTCTATCAGTACTTTTTTTGAAAACTAAAGTCAGAAATTTGTCTTTTAATTTAGAGACTAAAGCTAAAATTCTGTTCTTACTACCTACTATGGCCTTCATGAGATTCAACCAATAGTCCCAAACCTTGAGCAAATACTATATTGTCAGTGAATTTAAAACCACTGTTGTTTGGTTACAGAGGAGAGAGGAAATGATCTTTCATCAACTGAGAATCTTCTCTAGTGACGAACTCTACATCCAGTCTCCCGAGGAAGCCAAGACCTTCTCAAGGTAAAGGGGCCTGAGACTGGAAGGAAGCCACGCTAACTGTCTCACAGATTCTATTTGCAGTGCACTGTAGCCAGCTGGCCAGCCTAGCTGCGGACTGGTCAGGTACCCCATGCAAAGTCTGGCTTCAGAGAAAGGATTTCTTTAAATTGGTTCAAGAAATTGTTGTACTGATCGATAAACACTGTTTTTCTGTTTTTGTTTCTTAAATCTTTATTGTTGTAAGTATTACATATGTCCCCCTTTTCCCCCCATTGACCTCTCCTAGCTGTCCCTACCCCCTACCCAGGCCTTCACCACCCTGTTGTCTGTGTCCATGGGTTATGCATAGATGCATACAAGTTCTTTGGTTGATCTCTTCCCACTATAAACACTGTTTTGAAAGTAAAGGTTTCCATTCATCCAGACCTTTCAGAAAGACCTTATGCAAACTAGGAAAATTAGACTTCAGTCATGGCCCATTGCATACATGCATAATTACAACACATTTATTTTTTTTTTTATTTAACCCTGCCCCCAGTATCTAGATACTGAATTAGATAGCACAAATGAAATTTTTTAAAGAATTTTGGACACTAAGTTAATATAAAATGATAAAACTTGCTAAATCTAAAATTAGGGTACTTCTGCCTTATTCATAGCCATGACTTTATAGAAATATAATTTCTCTCTGAACAGGTTAGACAAGTAAGCTGATGAAAATAGGAAGAAGGTACTACAATATTTCTGCATTACAAATTAATCAGGATCTGAAACATTCAAACAAAGACAAGTGGTTTGAATAAAAGTTCTTAAAAGTTAACTATAGCCCGGCCAGCATGGCTCAGTGACTGAGTATCAACCTATGAACTAGGAGGTCACAGTTCGATTCCTGGTCAGGGCACGTGCCCAGGTTGCGGCTCAATCCCCAGTGTGGGGCATGCAGGAGGAGGCCAGTCAATGATTCTTTCTCATCATTGATGTTTCTACCTCTCTCCCTTCCTCTCTGAAATCAATAAAAATATATTTTTTTAAAAAGTTAACTATAAAAAGTAGTAAACAAAATCAACCTTCTGTTTTTAATTTCAGTGAGACAGTGAAGAACAATTACTCTTTTAAAAAAATTAAACTTCCATGTCATCTAAACTATTCAAAAAGGTGCACCTTACAAAGATTCTCATTGTTTCAAACATGAATTTAGTAATTTGAGAGGTTAGCATTCTTACAGTATTGGTCTCTAAAAAACTTTTTTAATGAAAATTCAAAATAAATGAAGTTTGAAGATTTTATTAATACTTGAGTCCAATTCTCCAAGATACTTTATCATAAAACCTTAAGCTACTACAAAATACTATCTATTTGAAAAACTAAAGCTACACATTACAATTTTAATTCTTCATCTAAATTAGGGGCGGGAAACATCTGGCCCACAGACCTTATAAGGCCCATGAAATCGTTTGGGCTGGCCCTGCCAGGGCCACTGCAGGCAGACTTGAAGTTCAATAAATCTAGGAGCTTTTTTATAGCAACAGAAATTTCTATTAAGTGAATCATAACTATCCAAATGGCCATTGGCAGAAAAGTGGTTCCCCACCCCTGATCTAAGTAAACAGTTAGCCACTTCTAACTACTTCTGTATTAACCAAGTTTTTAAGGTCTTACCTACCTTTAAAACTCACTAGTTTTAAACCTCCAATTTCTTCCACCAGGGAGTAAAAATGTTAAGTACCCTCATCTGATTACTTTAATGTAACATTGACTTTGCATACCAACATTCTCCTCTATAAAGGGAGGCCTTAATTACAATGTTTTATTCTTAAAACAGAACACTTTCTGGATAAGAAAAGAGTAAGCCTGAAGTTCCGATCCTTTCACTGAATTGAACACTATCGGCACCACAGACTAACAAAATCTAGGAGAAAAAGGCAGTTACAGATGTACTGAGGGCAGGGAGCGTCAAATACTACCTTCCTGAAATTACTTCTGGTGCAGCATAGTTGGGTGAGCCACAACTTGTTCTTAAGAATTCACCATCTGACATCATGTTTGAAAGACCTGAAAATGCACAAAATCCACTACTCAAGATTTCCCAAGGATAAAAATAAAAGCAAAACTCCATTAAACAATACCACTGAGTTTGCATTAATGTAATATGTCATTTTATTCTTTACGCCAACAAAATCCTATAGTCTTTACTATTCCCAAATTCTTGGCCACTACGCCCTAAAATTTATAATCTATTTCAACATTTAAAGTTAGTGCATTTTTTCAATTTAATGAGCATATATTAAGCTATTAGTCACTGTGTTTATAAAATAAACTTGGCATGTTTAAATTTTATTAGTACAGAAATTACTACAAAAAGTGTAGAACAGAGAAGAAATTGGAAATTTTCTCTTAATCCCTGTTCTGATTCTTTAATAAAATATAATAATTTTGAAAATCAAAGTTCCCTCATAGTTTTACTACAAAAAGACCCTGTATCTTCTCAAAAATGTATTCGATTCATTTTTCTGTTAGATTTAATTAACAATGGCAATGGCAGTTTCTATAGCAAATAAAAGGAACTTCAATTCATTTTTGATAATTTGTCAAAATGTACAATTTCAGGCTGAAATTGTATTTTTTTCAAGTTGAAATTGTTTTTCTATCATTTAAAACACCTTACCTTTCTTTCCCTAAATAATTTTGTTCATATAGTTCATCTTCTGGCTTCTAAAGTTTGAATAACTCCATGCCAGTCTCCTACCTCTTGCTCCATAATTGATTAAAAGAATACACTGGAAATAGGTCACTAACTTCTTCTTCACACATAATGGGCTCCTTCAAGCGATGTCTCTTCTACCACTGTTTACCTACTGCCACAAAACTCCATTTTAAAGACATAAAGCTAAGAAGAGAGAATTCCTAGCTCTCTCCTCCTTTTTGCGTGCTCAGGAACAAAACAGTGAAGACACACTCCTTGGGCATACTCAGTCTATGACATAAAAGTGAGTTATCTGAAGAGTGCTGCCCATGTGCATTGAACGTGATGAACAGATGAAACTGTAAAAACCCCCTTACCGAAATCAGCGATCTTGGCATTCATGTGCGCATCCAGCAGGACGTTTTCCGGTTTCAGGTCTCTGTGGACCACCATGTGCCTGTGGCAATAGTCCACTCCCGAGAGGATTTGCTGGAACAGCCGTCGGCTTTCTTTTTCATCCAGCTAAGAAAAGGGGAGAGGCATCTTAAAGGTGTGTCTTTCAACAGAAACGAATTCTCCAATCTATAAAACTACATGAATGCAGGGACCTCATTTACAAGATACTTTTGAAATGCAGAGGAGAGCTATGCAGCACAAACAAAACTGCTCGGAGGATCCTGGATCCCAAATCAGTGACTCAGCTTTCTAATGTGACCACTTTCATGACTCCATTGTGACAGCTGGCTTTCCTTTATATCTCATGGGCTATTTCAGACAGTTTCAATGTCTGCCTAAAACTAGACATGTTTCTCCTATAAAGTCAAAATGTTTCATCTTTCATTCCTTTAAGAATTACTTACTGAAAACCTCATGGACAGTTTAATGCTATGTAGCAACAGAGGGACTAATACAGTTGAGAAAATAGACAATAAAATAAATGAGTGATAATGCTCTGAAGAAAAGTAAAGCAGGGTAAGGACACAGTTATGCTGTGGCGGGGATACTATGTTAGACTATATGGAGGGAGTAACATTTAAAGCATTGTTAGTGAATTACCAAGCAATCATCTCACTTTATGTCCTGAAATAAAATACGTTTTCATTTTAACAAAAGAAAAACTTTAATTCCATTTATTTTATAAAATATAAAAGCATTTATCTTTAATTGAATTACTGAAAAGATTATCTTTTGCTGCAACTACATGTTTTTAGATATTCTTTTACCAGTAAAAATTCTTTCCATTTATCCATATTTTGTTTTTTCATAATTATTACTTTGACATGCTTGCTCTCAAGAAGGGGTATTTAACTAATAAGCTATTAATACTTAAGGTGAAGAACTCTAATATGCAATTCTCTAACACGGCACAAATTAGCATTCTAAAATGAGGTTTTTATACCTTAAATGGCATAATCTGGGAGAAAAGATGAAATAACATTTTTGGAAGCAAAATTAAAACTATCAAGTACACCTGGACGGTGTGGCTCAGTCCTTGATTGCTGACCTATGAACCAGGAAGTGAAGGTTCGATTCCTGGTCAGGGTACATGCCCAGATTTTTGGCTCAATCCCCATTGTGGGGCATACAGGAGACAGCTAATCAACGTTTCTCTCTCATCCATGTTTCCATCTCTCTATCCCTCTCCATTCCTCCTAAAATCAATAAAAATATATATATTTTTTTTAAAGTTATCAAAGTACTGTGAGATACCCTTCCTCTAAAAATAATGCTACTGAATTAGCAATCTAACACCTTTATTTCTAGAAGAAATGTAGGTTCATTTTTTAAACAATCATATCAAATATACTAAATGAAAAAAGAATGTGTTCTAAATGTGAAAGAGAAGAAAACTTAATTAAAATATAAGAGGTAAAATAACTAGATAGGCTATAAAAAATGAAGATTATACTATATTAATAATAAATATAGTACAAAGGATGAAGGAGCGGACATTTTCAAAGGAAGATTTAGAAAAGTCAAAGCATATTTCCAGTCAAACATGGCAGACTGAACCTTTGGCCTCCACTCCTTGAGACATTACTGAAAGGATGTTTGCATATAAAGACAAAAAGAACCAGAGAAGAGACAGCAGGAATCAAGAGGAGCCACCAGGCTGGAGAGTGGATGAAAGTGAGAAAGACTTCGCCAGCCAGAGGACGCCGAAACCCACGCCTATAGGGACGGAAGCCAGTAACCACTTGTCTGTACAGAGAGCCCTGGAAAGGCTCAGAAATGGGGAGTCTGGGAATTCTTGAAGGTAGAAGTGAGAGGTGGGCTAAAAACAGAACATCTGGTTGGAGAAACAAGTTCTGAACCCCTCTGCGAGGGAGTAAGACCCATGATATGCTTCTTAGTAAGGCTGACCCAGCTCTGTCCTCAAGGCCACCCAGGCAGGGCTGAGGCCCCCGAAGGAAAACATGGGGATTACGTGAAAGTCAACATACTGACTAGTGTCACCTGCAGCCTCTTCCCTTTCAGCTTCCTGGCTGCTGAGAGCTTGCTGGCAGCTGAGCTTGGTGCCCAGGGAAACTGGAAGGTTTCTTCTGCAGCAACCATCTGATCCAAAGAAAGCTGTTTGCTGTTACTGACCTTTGGTGGACCCCAATAAAATGCTAAGTCCCTACCTAACCAACCTACGCGGGGGCCCACCCCATGAGCTCGGCCTTCCGTACCTCACTCTCAATGAGTGGATAGCCAGTAAGGAAGGGCCAATGCACAAGAGAAAAGAAAGACCAATAAAGTGAATTCTAAAAACCAGGGAGCAGGGAACTGGAGCACAGATTGTCCAGAAACAATGCCGGGAACACAAGAAAAAAATTTAACTATTTGTCATCTTCAGATAAGAGTATTACATCTAGGGAGAAAAAATAGGCTACTCATAGAAAAGAAAATTTCAGAAAACAAGGAAGACCCTTGAAATAGAAACGATGACAACTGGAATGTTAATCTGCAACAGATAAACACAGCAGAAAACTCTCATAATGTTAAGCAGACTGACAAAGAAATGGAAAAGCAAACAAGATGCCAATTCAACTTCCATATTTCCAGGCAGAAAATGGGGGGTGCGGGGAGATACAGTGAAGAGAGAAGTGGAATGCCTCGAATTTACATGAACCACATTAAGAAATGGCAAATGAAAATTAACTTGTTTAATGAGTTGAGTATGATGAAAAGAAATGAAAATAAACATATGCTACATACTAGTAGAACAAGTGAATGACATAAAGAACTTCATATTGGGAGGGGGGAATGGATTCCCGGTGCGAGAGATGGCTCCTATAGTAGAGACCTCAGCATGCCAATAACCCGGATGTGAGAAAAAGTATGGGCGGGGGTCAGAGTGCAGTTTTTGTATCTGTAACTTGAGATACTATTCAAAATGTCTTCTAAAGTTCCTGCCAACTCTAAATTCTCTAAGTCTACTTAAGTCCTTCATGCAGCCTGTTCTTACTGCTTCAGGTACATCAGATTTCGGAAACAGAAAAGTGAATGCAATTTAAATATGGCTAGGCTTCACTAGCAAGGCCTAGATCTGTAAGTATTTAATAATATATTTTGTAAGGATTAAATAAATACTTTATGATATATATTAAAAGTATCTGTATGCCCCCAAGGCATTGTCTGAGAATCATGAGTTCTGTGGTCTCATTCCAATTCTGTCATTAATAAGTCATGTGACCTTGAGCAAATACATAAACTGAGTCTCAGTTTCCACATCTGTGTAAGTAGGCTGAGAAAAATCACAAAGGGCTAAGGGAAATGGGCATTAAACAGACCTCTTAACAAAATCGCTTCCCACACAGTGTCCTGAAGCTGGTAAGGGGCAAGGAGAGTTACAAACAGGTACAGGAGTAAATCAGAACTGCTTACCCTTCCATTTTTACAGATATAATCAAATAGCTCTCCTCCTGAGACATACTCCATCACCATGAAAATATCAGATGGTGTACTGATGACCTGGTACCTGGTGAGAGAAAACATTATCTACCAACATTAAAACATGTATACTCATTCATTCAATCAGTATTTATTAAGCACCTGTAATAGTCTAGGTACTGTGCTGGGAGCTGAGAAAACTGCCGGACACGAAACTTCTCTGCCCTCCTGGGGTTCGTGTCCTAGGAGCCAGGCGACAAACATGAACTAAATGAGCATTACCCCAGGCGGTGGAACCGGCTCTGAAGAGAAATAAAGGGAACCGAGGGGACCCTTTCCATGGAGTGTTCACGGAAGGCCTCTCTGAGAAAGCAATATTTGAGCAGAGCCTAATGGAAGTGAGGAAAGAAGTGTGCCACCATCTAGGAAGGGGGTGAACCAGGCAGAGGGAGCAGCAAGTGCAAAGCCCCCCCCCACCCCCCCATGTGGAAGTCTGCCTGCCATGTTCAAGGACGGTGAGAAGGCTCGCAGAGTGAGCTGGGAGAGAGAAACAGGATGGAGTCACAGAGGTGAGTGGAAGCCCGAGGACACAGAACCTTACAAGCCAGGATGGAGCTTTGGCTTTTACTCTAAGACGAAGGTTTCAAGCAAAGTAGTCGTGTGATCTGGCCTATTCACAGGTTACCTGAGGCAGCAACGTGAAGAAGTGACCGTGCGCAGTAAAGATGGATGCAGAAGCTGCTGCAACAGACCATGAGCGAGATGAAGGGGGCTCAGCCCAGGTTGATGGCGATGAAGGAGCTGAGAAGGAAGCAATGGGATGGATGGGAGGAAGTGAGAGCGACGGGGAAGTGAAGGATGCCTCCAACGTTCCTGCCGGGAGGAACTGGGCATTCACTGACATGGTGACAACTGTGGGGAGAGCAAGTCTGGGAGAGGAATAGCCAGTTCTGTGTCAGCCGCGGGGAGTGAGTGTCACATGCTTCTCGGACATCCACATGGAGATGGAGAGCAGTGGGCGTGAGTCTGGGAGAGGCTTCAGAACAGGAGATGATGTGTAGGGTCATCAGCATATGGACAGTACTGAACACCAGGGCGCCTCATCAAATGAGAAAAGGTAAGAGGGAAACCAATTTGGAGTCAGCCAGTTCAGTACAAAAGTCTAGGCAGCTTTAACCACAGCCTGTAGAATAAAAGCTGAGCAGTAAATAAATGACCTAAAACCCCTATAACTGGCAACTACAAAACAGCGGTAACATTACTGCCCTTTTGCAATAGTGGGTTCCTGATATTCTGTTATCTGTCATCGGTCTTATCAGAAGTAAGCAGCATAGGGGGAAACCCTATTTGCTGCATAGCTCTAGTGAGGCTGACACGTGGAAATTTGGGGGTTAAGAGTTTGGACTAGCAAATTATTCCATTGCTGGTCCTGCAGCAAATAGGGCCCTGACCATTCTATCCGAAGGGCATTGCTCCAGAAGACAAGAAAGAATGAGAAAGGTAACTGCTGATAAGCACAAGGGCAATACAGGAACACAGGCTTAAGTGACCTTGAATGAGGCTAGATTAACACCAGTACATGAACAGGAAGACACTTCACACCCCTCAAGAACAGACCAAGGAAATGTCAGTCATCTTTCTTGCTCAGTGTATTAATTAGGTGAACAACAATGATGAAAAAGTGACCAGATTATATGAGGAATATAAGCAGATCTTACAGTTTAATAATATGAGGATGCCTGAAAAGCTTGAGGTTCTGAATTTCTCTGCGGATTTTTCCTACCACATCAAGGCTTCGAATCTTCTGTCGATTGAGTATCTTCACAGCAACTTTATGCCCAGTCAATTCGTGTTTGCCAACTGTAGGAGAAACCATTGTAACAGATTAGTGCCTGGCTTGATTAATACATACTTACACATATTCTAAGAGCACCAACTTTAGCAGTCTCAGAAAATAGTTGAGCAAATTTAACTTCCTTCCACTCTGCCTGCTTTACCCGTGAATGTCTGTATGAGTGACTAAGTGGGAGAATACATAGGTGAATGATAACAGCGGTTCCTTCCAAGAAGGAAGGCTGGAAGGCTAGGGAAAGAGAAAGAAAAGAGACTTCCTTTTTGCACTTTTAAATTCTCTTCATTTGTTTTTCCTTTTATTAAACTATCAGACATTCAAATTGAACGTTTTTCTTTTGGTGTACTGTTCTATAGGTTTTAACATGGGTAGAAACTGGTGTAACCACCATCACAATCAGATACAGAACAGTTCACCATACCAAAGAACTCCCTCATGCTACCAACAAACTTCCCCTATCTGTAACCCCCGGAATCGTTTAAAATTTGGTTCATGAGCATGCCATATCTATTTTTAAAAATAAGAAAAAAGTTAAGTGATTATTTTTTAATTTTGAACGCAATGCCCTGATATTCAATGGTGACAGAATTTAGACATTTTTACAGAGGCAAAATCACCAAAAAGTCCACCCGTTCTCAAGAATCTACTGGAGAATATATAGTCCATCAAAATCAGCAGGGAAACCAAGAAGATGGTACCCAATGTAGGAGAAAAGTAAGGGTAACCCCGACAGAGTAATGACGCAAGCCCTGGGTAAGAGGTGTGTGGAAGGCCCAGAGGCAACGAATCCAGACAGAGATGCTACAGGGGATCCAAGATGGTTATTTCTGTGGGGAAAGGAAGAGAGTAAATTGTCTTCCAAGTTTAAAAGTACAGAATGTTGTACTGACAGATTTTACAAAGACATTTGAAGATGTTGGGAATTTAAACTTAGGTCCAAAGAGAACAAAGCAAATGGAAAAAAAATGAGTTAAAAACTCAAGGAAAATTAAAAGTAAGACAATACTGCCATTGTATTGACTTACCAAAGAGTTTTTATGTAGTCACAATTATGGAAACACCAAATACGGATTTTTAAAGATTATATCATTTTATCAGGAGAATGAAGGTAAGGAAAAGGTACAAGAGCACTCACACCCTCATCTACCATAACAGACAGTCAACCAAAAAGCCTGTCCATAGGAAGTAAAAGAGCACTTATATGCATGCATACATCCACTAGACATGTGGAGATTTGGAAAAAAAAAAAAAAAGGTAAATACAAAAAGAAACAGATAAGAGTCGCAAGTGGAGATAGGGAATTCTATTTTATAAATATACCTCCGACCACTATTGGGACCTTTTAAAATATACATGTATTGCTTTACCAAAAAAAAAAAAAAGGTTAAGTAAGTAATTTAGGGCTTTAGCTTTACAGGAGAAAACGTTCTCCTCTCAATCAGAAGAGTCTGTAAGACACTATGAGAGAGCTGTCCCTGACGATCGAGATCATCATCAGCTGAAAATGAAGGCTCACGGTAACAGGAAATCCCTTCTAAGTCATCTGTATTTGCTATGGTCTGGATTATGTCTCCCCCTAATTTTATATATCGCAGCCCTAAACCCCAGTCCCCTAGAATATGACAGTACTTGGGAGACAGGGCCCTCAGAGAGGTGACGACGTTGAAATGAGACAGGACAGGTTGGCCCTCATCCCACCTGACTGGTGTCCCTGTCGGAGGAAATAAGGACACAGAGACCCCAGGTCACACACAGGAAGCCTCGTGAGCACAGGGGAGAAGGCAGCCATCTGGGAGAGAGGCCTCGGAAGAGACCAAAACTGCAGAAACTTGCCCTCAGGCGTTAGCCTCCAGACAGCAAGAAAATCACTTTGTGTTGTTAAAGCCATACGAGCCCGCTGTGTGTTGGTATGGCAGCCCTAGCCGATTAGTACAATGGGATCTGGGATAAAGCTGAGCCTCATTATCCTTTAAAAACCCTCCAGAGCCCAGCCGGAGGGGCTCAGTGGCTGAGCGTCCAGCTATGAACCAGGAGGCCACGGTTCCATTCCCAGTCCAGCTATGAACCAGGAGGCACATGCCCGGTTTCGGGCTCGATCCCCAGTAGGAGGCGTGCAGGAGGCAGCCGACCAATGACTTCCTTTCATCATCGATGTTTCTCTCTCTCTCCCCAGCTCCCTTCCTCTCCGAAATCAACTGTATATACACATGTATAGAAACAAGAGGGAGCCTGTCGGTGTGGCTAAGTTGGTTGGAACGTCCTCTCGTCCTACACACCGAAAGGCTGCGGGTTTGACCCCTGGTTGGGCTCTTAAGAGAAGGCAACCCATCGGTGTTTCTCTCTCACATCGATGTTTCTCTCTCTCTGCCTCTCTCTAAAATCAATGAAACATATCCTCAGGTGAGGATTAAAAAACAAACAAGCCCACGAGTGAGAACCTCCACGAGTGAGCACCTGATAGGTCACGGGGTCCAATGGTTTTCTACAAGCCAACATCCATCCGTCCCCGCCCGGCTAACCCAGACAGGGCGCGAGGGGCTCCTCTGCCCCCACAGCCCCTGCAGCTGCAAGGCCGGAACAAAGGACGGGGCAGTCCTCCGTGTTTGGAAATTGTAAAGCTAGTTTTGCTTAAATATTTTCCTGAGTAACATGAAAACCAAGGTCGGGTGATCCAGCTATTTCACAAGGGAGAAAAAAGCCCACCCGAGTTCAACGCCCATGCCGCCCGACCCTGTAACCTTCACAAAAACCTCTACAGCGACATCCGCCCAGCAATGAGCCGCTGTGGGACGGCGCGCAGCCCTCTGTCACCCAGAGGATTAGCACGGGATCAGGAGGTAAAATGCCATTTTAGAATGACCACAATGCAAAAGGAATCTCTAAATTTAACCACCCTTTATATAGCCCAACTAATCTCAAAACCATCCCTGGCTACGGAATGACAGCAGCTCCGGACAGATGGCACTGGGTCTACTTCTACCAAAACCTCACTTAAACGTGCCTGAGAGGAGTGAGGAAGAAAACCCGACAGTCGCAGCTGAAACGCACTGCGAAGTGCAGCACCTTCTTGTTTCTGATACACGGCTCTCAGGAAGCGTCCTCTTTCTAGGCCTAGTTCACCGAGGCCTGAAGAAGTCGTCCCATCTGTCTCAGCTACAGACTCCCCCAACCCCCGCGCCCTGGCTGACCAGGAGCCTTCCCCAGTAACTGCACGGCTGACGCAGACTGGAAACCGGCTCAATACTGGGAATACGGGCCGGCGGAGAGTGGGAAAGGATATTAAAGCGGAATCCACCTAAGTCTGACTCTTATCACAAGTCAACCAGTCTCTTCTCACATCACCCCCTGCTCAATGTCCTTTCAATCCTCAGTCATTTTAAGAAAACAACTGGGTTTATCCAAAACCCCACACTTAATTTTCTGTCATTAAACAAGGCGCTGCAAGAGGAGATCCGAAGCATTCTCAAACGCGTTCCACTGGCATCACGCACTGAGCATCCACCATATGCCAGCGAACGCCGCCAGGAAAGCAGTCCTGACCCAAAGCGACCTGGGTTCCTGGGACCGTCCTCGCCTCTGAAGACAACCAAAGTAACAGCAAGGTAAAAAATAAAAATAGCTGAAACCGGTTTGGCTCAGTGGATGGAGCGTCAGCCTGCGGACTGAAAGGTCCCAGGTTCGATTCCGGTCAAGGGCATGTACCTGGGTTGCGGGCACATCCCCAGTGGGGGACGTGCAGGAGGCAGCTGATCGATGTTTCTCTCTCATCAATGTTTCTAACTCTCTATCTCTCTCCCTTCCTCTCTGTAAAAAAATCAATAAAATGTATTTTTTTAAAAAATAAATAAATGAAAATAAAAAAATTACAGTGCAGCCCTAACTGGTTTGGCTCAGTGGATAAAGCGCTGGCCTGTGGACTGAATGGTCCCAGGTTCAATTCCGGTCAAGGGTATGTACCTTGGTTGCGGGAACATCCCCAGTAGAAGGTGTGCAGCAGGCAGCTGATCAATGTTTCTCTCTCATAGATGTTTCTAACTCTCTATCCCTCTCCCTTTCTCTATTTAAAAAATCAATAAAATATATATTTTTTAAAAATTACAGTGCAAAAGAATAAAAGGGGGGGCGGGACACACATGAAGATCACCCAAGAAATGGACGAATATTAACTATTTCAGAGCGATAGTTAAGAGAATGCAGAAGTTATGAAATAAGAGCAGAGCAAGACGAATCTTGCAACCAAAAAAAACATTATGAAAGCAATACGTTGTAACAGAAATGTGACAGAAACATTTATGTAACACACACCAGAAAATAAGGAAGAAATTAGTAATAATTAGAGAGATGGGACTAGGAGAAACCAAGTAAAATTCAACTCATCAGTAATTGGGGAGTAGAGTATCATTGCACCTGTTAATTTAATTGGAAGCAAATCTTGGTTAAAAGCATTTTTAAATTAAGAGGGTGTTAATTTTCACATACGACATATGGACCGGAAATTTTGTCCATTAAGTGGAGGTCCTCCAAATCGCGGGTTTACTGTATTCACATAGCACCAAATCCCTGACAGGGATTTTGCCCACTCCCTAAAAAGGACAGGAACCCTGGCTCGGTCACAGAAGAGCACAGAGGCAAAAAAAAAAAAAAACAGGTTCATCTGGCTTCAGTTTAAATCAGATTCTTTAAATGAACACTATTTTTAAAAATATAAATCTAGTTAATATGTAAAGCAACTTAGATATACAATTTACCAGCTAATATTCATGACATTCCCACTTTGTATCGGGATACACTGACTCTCTCACCAACCGTGCAAGATCTGTGTTATGAGCCACACTTCACAGGTAGCGTAGCACAGGAAGATAAAATGATACAGCTCGTGGCTTGCAAAGCCAAAACATGAACGCAGGTGTGTCTCAAAATGCTGTGCTTTTTCCAAAACTGTTAGGTGAAAAGTGATAAATTAAAAAACAATAATCCTCAAATGGACATTACTTGGTATAATAATACAAATATAAATATCCTTTTAATAAGACACAAATAGTAGAAATTATGGTATCAGAGGAATCCTTAATCTATAGTCTTAGAGTTTTAAAAAGAATAGACTGAGTAATCATTATTCTAAACATTCATTTGTTCATTTAAGAAATAGTTAATGAATGCCTGCAACTACCATACGCCAGGCACTGCTACCATACGTTTTCCTGGGTGAGAAAATGAATCAGTTGACCAAAATCCTGCCTTATGTCCATTTCAGTGTTTTAAGACAAGATGCCAAGAAGACATTTTATTTATTCTATCACAGCAATTTAAAAAGTCATTTTAAAAAATAGGGCGTTATTAAGGACAAATGAGGAGCATAAAACTATAGGCACATAAAATATAACGGCAAGCGTAGTGGGTTAAATGGTACTCCTCCTCCCCAAATTCAAGTCCACCCGAGGCCTCAGAAAGTAATCTGATTGGGAAATAGCGTCTTTGCCGATGTAATTAGTGAACTCTAGATCCAGTGTCCGGTGTCCTCATAAGAAAAGGAGACCCACAAAGAAACAACACCCCGATGCACACATACAGGCGGCGGCCGTGTGAGGGCCCAGGAAGGCCAGCAGCCGCCAGAAGCTGCAGGAGGCGAGGGACGGACCCCCCCTCCCCCACACCCCCGCCCCCCACTTCACCCCACTTTGAAAAGGGCTGTGGCCCTCCTACCCCTTGCTTCTGGGCTTCTGGCCTCCGGAACTGTGAGGAATACCTTATACCTTTGTGGTTTTAAGCACTTTGTCCCTACAGCCCTAGGAGACTGATACAGTAAGTTGATCAGTTTGTAGGTCAATTTTCTAAAACGATATTCACCAAAGACATGAACAAGCTAACAGAAGTAATCTCTTCTGAAAACAGGTTTTCTGAACTACTGCACATGCTTATGTTCTCTTAAATGGAGCGCACTGCACATGACTAGGAACCAGGCAGATGGTCGGTGTGTGAGAACATCAGTCACTCCCTGTGCCCTCACAGGGACATGCGTAGGAGTTACTTGGCCGGATAGGACTTTTTTTCCCCATCACCTTTTATCCCCTCTATGCCCTCTACCACCTCCCCCCCCCCCATACCCACACTCACCACCCTGTCGTACATGTCCATAAGCTCTCTCTCTCTCTCTCTCTCTCTCTCTGTTTTTTTTTTTTTTTGCTCAGTCCCTCCATCGCCCTCAACACCTCCCAGAGCTGTCTGCCTGCTCTCTATCTACGAGTCTGTCTCTATTTGGCTTGGTAGCTCAGTTTGTTCATTAGATTCCACATCTGAGTGAGATCATAGGGTGCTTGTCTTCTTCTGATGGGCTTATTTACTTAGCACCATGTTCTCCAGGTCCCTCCATGCTGTCCAAAGGATAGGCCTTCTTACCCCTAGACTGTATGTTCCAGTTCCTGAGGTTTTCTGCTTTTTGAAGTCCTGTCTCATCCTTCACACGCTATCAAGAGCCTGCTCTTACAGCCCTATTCCAATGCTCCAATGAAGGGATTCTAATTTTCTATGGGTTAGAAAAATGATAAAACTAAAATCAGTATAACAGATGTTATAAAGTATGTTCTACAAAACACTAGGACTAGAGACTCTCACAGAAAAAGATTTCATATCACAGCCACTGTGGAGAACAGTATGGCGTTTCCTCAAAAAACTAAAAATGGAACTCCCATTTGACCCAGTGATCCCACTTCTAGGTATATATATCCCAAGAAACTAGAAACACCAATCAGAAAGGATATATGCACCCCTATGTTCATAGCAGCACAATTCACCATAGCTAAGATTTGGAAACAGCCTAAGTGCCCATCAGCAGATGAGTGGATTAAAAAACTGTGGTCCATCTACACAATGGAATACTACGCTGTGGTAAAAAAGGAGTTCTTACCATTTGCAACAACATGGATGGAGATGGAGAGCATTATGCTAAGTGAAATAAGCCAGGCAGAGAAAGATAAATATCACATGATCTCACTCATTTGTGGAATATAATGAACAACATAAACTGATGAATAAAAATAGATCCAGAGACAGAGAAACATCAATCAGAACGTCAAACCTCAGGGAAGGTAGGGGACGGTGGGGGTAAGAGGGAGAGATCAACCAAAGGACTTGTATACATGCATGTAAGCCTAATCAATGGACATAGACAACAGGGAGGTGGGGGCATGAATGGGAGGTGGGGGTAATGGGGGAATAAGGACACATATGTAATACCTTAATCAGTAAAGAAATTAAAAAAAAAAAAGATTTCATATCTAGGAAATCTGTTCTGCCTTTTCAAAACTCACTCCGGGTAGCTTAGGTGGTTAGATCACCCTCTCGATATGCCAAGGTTGCAGGTTCAGTCTCTGGTCAGGGCACATGCAAGAAGCAACCAATAAATGCACAAATACATGCAACAATAAATCGATGTTTCTCTCTCCCTCCCGCCCTCTCTCTAAAATCAATAAATAAATCTTTTTTTTTAATCAGAGGTTCTCACATGATTAAAAAAAAAGAAACTCACTATGCATATGAACAATGCAAAGGCTCTGAAAAGCCCTAAAGAAACCTGTTAAAAGTGTTTAACCTGGCATTTCCCAGTCTTAGCTGGACATAGGTTTTTCCTTCTGAGGTTTCCAAATAATGTCCCAACACTCTAAAATATTTCCTCGCCCTAACCCATTTGGCTCAGTGGATAGAGCGTCAGTCTGTGGACTGAAGGGTCCCAGGTTCGATTCCGGTGAAGGGCATGTACCTTAGTTGCGGGCACATCCCCAGTAAGGTGGTGTGTAGGAGGCAGCTGATCCTGTTTCTCTCTCATCGATGTTTCTAACTTTCTATCCCTCTCCCTTCCTCTCTGTAAAACATCAATAAAATATATTTTAAAAAATAAATAAATAAAAAATAAAATAAAATATTTCCTCTATCAGAGAAGGCAGTGTCCCCACTAACCATCCTTTTCCTCCCGGCAAATGTTGGCAATTTAAGGCCATCAGATAATTACCTGTGCATTTTCCTTACATACAGGAACAAAAGTATTTGCCTTGAACCCAATTACCAAAGTACTTCAACATTAGAATGTCAGTAGCATAATACTTTTAAAACTATAGTGTCCTATGGCTTAGGAAACACACACTGTCACATTTAGCCTCACAAGAAACCTAATTTTCTCAAAAGTAGTCTAAAGATTCTCCACTGACTAAGCTCAGTAGCTTACCTGCTGCTCCATAATCGATTAATGTCATAAATGGACCTCGTCAGGTATGCATTACTAAGAGATGCCCCCCTTTTCCGAAGCTCAAAACTCTCCTCTTCAGACTCTCGCCGTTTTGCAGTAGTGCTAAGGTGTTGCTTTTGAGCAAAAGGGAAGACTTGCATTACCACTCACAGCAAAGGTTACCAGAATTCGCGTCTTCCTCACAGAACAGATTAGTCAACTAAATAGGAGCTAACAGCCTGTGCTTGCTCTCTAAGGAAACTGGTCTAACTGTGGAACACTGCAACAAATGATCTTCTAAGCAGGTATGTAATCCTGAAGTGAAAGAGGATCATACCTTGAAAGAGAGGATTTTAAATAGGAAAGAGATACTCCCCGCAAAGTTAGAAATATCTACTAAAGATCTTCTAATCACCTAACGATTTCATCCCCACTCTAAGAGTAAAAGAATAAAAATCTCTCTTCTAACAATATTATCAAAAAATAAAAATCCTGGAGAGGGGTTATCTTTAAAAGCTATAGGTGGAAATTTGAGAAAGCTACCTCTATTTTTTTAATCCTCACCTAAGGATACGTTCATTGATTTGAGAGAGAGAGAGAAACACCGATGTGAGAAACATTGATTAGTTGCCTCCCGTATGTGCCCCAACCTCGAACCTGCAACCTTCTTGGTGTATGGATGACGTTCTAACCAACTGAGCCACCCAGCCAGAGTAAGAAAGCTCCCTTTTAATAAAACACTTCAGACATCCCAAAAGGCATACCAAATATCCCCGTCCCACCCACCACTATCTTAAGCAGTAAAACAGTACAACTGAAGTCCAGTATGACTCATCACAGATCTTTCTCCTACCTCTCTCCCTGAAGATAACCACTATTTTGAATGTGGTGTTTGTCTTCCACACAAGTATGAATCCATAGGCAATATAGAAACATTGTCTTCCTATGCTTACTTTGCAAATTTAATGTTGTATAATCTTTTAAACACACAATACCTACAGCACACAATTCAAAAGTGCGAAAGGATACACAGTGAAATGTCCCCTACTACCTAGTTCCCCTCCCCTGAACAACTAATGTAACAATTTCATGTTCATCTTTAAAGAGATACTTTATGCATAAGCAAATACTTGCCCTGCTTTTTATATATAAACTAGAGGCCCAGTGCACTAAATTTGTGCAGGGGGGCGGGGAATCCCTTAGCTCAGCCTGCACCCACTCCAATTGGGGACCCCTTGGGACAGGGATCGGGCCTAAACCGGCAGTCGGACATCCCTCTTGCAATCTGGGACCACTGGCTCCTAACTGCTCATCTGCCTGCTAGCCTGATCACCCCTAACTGCCCTCCCCTGCCAGCCTGATCACCCCCAACTGCCCTCCCCTGCTGCCTGAGCTCGCCCCCAATGGCCCTCCCCTGCCGACCTGATCTCTCCCCTAACTGTCCTCCCCGCCCGACCTGCTTGCCCCCAACTACCCTACCCTACTGGCCTGATCTCGCCCCCAACAGCCCTCCCCTGCCAGCCTGATCTTGCCCCCAACTGCCTTCCTCTGCTGGCCAATTTGGTTCTGATTGGTCAGTTTCTATGCCAGCATCAAAATCTCCGCCTCCTAGCCTAGGCAGCCATTGGCTCCCCACAACATCCAGATTTGGTTCTGATTGGTCGGTTCCTATGCCAATCAATGTCAGAAGACCTGCCTCGTAGGCAGCCATTGGCTCCCCACAGCACCCACATTTGGTTCTGATTGGTCAGTGTCTATGTCTGTCAACATCAGAAGCTCCGCCTCCTAGGCAGCCATTGGTTCTTCACAGCACCTACATTTGGTTCTGATTGGTCGGGTCCTATGCCAATCAGCGTCAAAAGCTCTGACTCCTAGATAGCCATTGGTTCTTCACAGTACCCACATTTGTTTCTGATTGGTCAGTTTCTTTGCCAGTCAGCATCTCCAGGCCTATCTCTGGGCCTGATCAGAGAAGCGGGGCTTGACAGCAGCCCCTGCAGAGGCTGGGAGAAAGAAAAGCCCGGCTGCTGGCAAAGCTCAGAAAGAGGGAGAGAAAGAGAGAGGCAAGTACTGATCAACAGCTGCCACTGAGGCTGCAGATCAGACCCTGCCTCTCTCTCTGGGTCTTAGCCCCCTGGGCAGTCAGTGCTGGGTCGCCAGGCTGCAGCCGAGTAGTCAGTGCTGGGTCGTCCCAGTAATCCAGCGCTGACTGAAGGACTTCCGGATTGGTCAGCCTCCGGTCGTGATCGGTCGTTACAACCCTGGCCTTTTATATATCAGACTAGAGGCCTAGTGCACAAATTCATGCATGGGTGGGGTCCGGCTGGCCAGCCCCCATGGGAGCCAGGGGGGCCGATCGGGGGCAGGGCTGGCCGGGAGGAGAGGCCGTGGGAGGTTGGCCAGCCAGCCCCATCCCTGATCAGGGCAGTTGGCTGGCCACAGTGGGCATCATAGGGACATAGCGACTGGTCGTTCTGGTCGTTCCGGCATTCTGGTTGCTGGCTTTTTATAAATATAAATGGTAGGTATATTATAAACATTGTTCTACTATCCCCTTATTTTTTCCTCTTAAAACTACACCTTGAAAATTGTTTCCTAAATTGCATAAGTCTCTTGCTTTTTTTTTTCATGTTTGCAAGGCATATCACTGTATGGATAAACCATAACTTTTGTCCTATAAGAACTTACTTCCAATCTTTTGCATTTACAAACAATATGGCAATAACTCATTATTTCACACATGAGTGCAACTACAGGATAAATTTCTAGAAGTTAATTTTAATTTTAAAATTTATATAAATAACATGAGTGTACATATCCTTCTACTTCTGCTTCAGTGACCTATCCTATATAATAAAGAGCTAATATGCAAATGGTCATCATGCCCTCGCACCCTTGCGCCAGGGCCGGGGGACCTGAGACCGGGCCGGGGGACCTGAGGCTGTGCCCTCTGCCCCAGCACCGAGGGACCTGTGGGCAGACCAGGGGACCTGAGGCGGTGCTCCCCACCCTGGCTCCAGGGGACCTGAGGCCACACCCCCACCCCGGGGCCGTGGGACCAGAGGCTGCGCCCCCCACCCAGCAGGGCTTGATGGAGTACCTGAGGCTGTGCCCCCCGCCCAGCACCAGGCCAGGGGACCTGAAGCTGTGCCCCTCACCCAGCGGGGCTTGATGGGGTTGGGACCGGCCGGGTCTGGATCTTGAGTGATTTTGAGGCGCACATGGATGGGTGGGGACTTGACTCTGGGTCCCATGGTATGCCCCAGACTCTGACAGGAGGGAGATTTTCATATGCATTTTACTAATTATCTTTTATCTCTGACACTTCTATTATAGAGAACAGGCAAAGAGCATTATTAAAATATTTCCTCTAATTAATCCCCTTTTAATATGCATGAATTTCGTGCACTGGGCCACTAGTTCTTTTTTTTAAAATATATTTTATTGATTTTTTACAGAGAGGAAGGAAGAGGGATAGAGAGCTAGAAACATCGATGAGAGAGAAACATCGATCAGCTGCCTCCTGCGCACCCCCTACTGGGTATGTGCCCGCAACCACGGTACATGCCCTTGACCAGAATCAAACCTGGGACCCTTCAGTCCGCAGGCCGACGCTCTATCCACTGAGCCAAACCGGTTCCGGCTGGGCCACTAGTTCTTACATATTTGTGATTCATACATGCTGATATATATAGCTCTAGTTCATAGATAAGATTTTTTACTTAAAAGAAATGCTTAAATAACTTCCACTGTGATTCATTCACAAAGAGAACAGTCACCTTTTAACCTGAAATTGCCGTTTTATGTAGAAATACTTGCCAACTCAATAGATTCTATGTATAAACAACTTATTTGCCAAAGACACACCCAGCCCACTAAAAAGGAAGCCTTCTCTTGGAAAACTAACAAAAAGTGCCAGTTTAATTACTGCTATAGTCACATGACTCTTTGTTCACTCCTGCTTTTATAATTATTCTACCTGGGAGGGAAGGAGAGTGGACCAGCAAGGGAGTGGAGACTAACATCTTGGACTAACACCTTAACAACCAGGAAAAAAAGAAAAACCTTAGAAGTAAAAAACATCAATCAGAACGTCAAACCTCAGGGAAGGTAGGGGAGGATGGGGGTAAGGGGGAGAGATCAACCAAAGGACTTATATGCATGCATGTAAGCCTAATCAATGGACACAGACAATAGGGGGTGGGGGCATGAATGGGAAGTGAGGGGTAATGGGGGAATAAGGACACATATGTAATACCTTAATCAATAAAGAAATTTTTTAAAAAAATAAATAAAATAGCTAAGATCTAGAAACATCCCAAGTACCCATCAGTAGATGAGCAGATAAAAAAGCTGTGGTTCATTTACACAATGGAATACCATGCAGCTGTAAACAGAAGGATATCTTACCCTTTGAAATAGCATGAAGGGGCCTGAAGAGTATTATTTTAAGCAAAGTAAGCCAGTCAGAGACAGAGAAATATCACATGATCTCACTCATAGGAGAAATCTAACAAAATGAACTGATGAACAAGATAGACCCAAAGACATTGAAGTATGCAACAGACTATTTTCAGAGGGAAGATGGGGGGCGGGGGGGCGGCAGGAAGAGATTAACGAAAGAACTTGTATGCATATATGTATAACCCATGGACACAGACAATAGTGTGGTGAAGGCTTAAGGAGGGGGCAGGAGTGGGGTGGAGGGGTTAATAGGAAAAAAGGGGACATCTGTAATACTTTCAACAATAAAGATAAATTTAAATAAAATTCTTAGAATGACTAAAAAAACCCAAAAAACCTTGGAAGTAAAAAACCTAAAAGATAATTCAAGCATATTTCCAAATTAACCCTGTTGTCTGTTTAAATTTTCCCCTCAAAATGTTACCATTAAGTTTTCTCCTTGTATTAGGAAACAAAATAATCACTATAAATTTACAGTCCCCTCCCTCCCCAAAATTACATTTCATCTAAACAAAGAATATGATATTGGGTTAAATTTACCACTGTGTTAACTAACTTTCAAAGCTCTATCTACTCCAAATTGTCTCCACTGAAATACAGGGTGTCCCCAAAAAATGTATATACTTTGAATGATAGTAAGTCAGTGTTTATTAACATACTGTTCATTTTCAAAATTTAAAAGAATCTACAGAAATGAGTGTGTATACATTTTTGGGGACACCCTATATATGCTAATATTATTCCCAAGAATTCTTGCCAAATTAAAGCTAGTTAAGTTACCAACGTCACCTCTATAGTAGCTATCTTGGTCTGTCCACTGAGCAGCTATATCCCACTTTCTCCCTATACCCACTTCTGTGTAGCTATCTCCCTGTTTCCCCCACACTATCCAAGTACTTCATCAGATTCCCCTCCCCACCCCTACACACACACACACACACACACACACACACACATACACACACACACACGAGTGGCCATATCCCTCCAAGGGTAATTCCATCTCCCTTGCTGTGCCTACTTAGGAACACAGCCTAAGCCAGTTGGCACAAGGCATTCCTGGCCTGAGGGACTGGATGAGCCAACGGGATTCGTGACAGGTACGTTAGCACTTCCTCTGGAGAGAGCACTACAGGAAGAGATGTTCTTGGCTCAGTTGAGTTGGATTTTCCATTACTTGGGGTAAAAAGCATCCCAACTGTTTAACAACTTAAAAATGTACTGGCTGAGCCCTGGCCAGGTGGCTCAGCTGGTTGGAACAGGCATGGGTTCGATGCCAGGTCAGGGTACGTACCAAGGTTGTGGGTTCGGTCCCCATTGGGGCCCCTACAAAAGGCAACTGATGAATGTTTCTCACTCCAGTGTTTGTTTTTCTTGCTCTCACTCTCATGCTCTCTCTCGTCCTCTCCCTATAAAATCAGTAAACAAGTCCTCTGGTGATGATTTTTTTAAAAAATGCACTGGTTGAGGATTCTGACCAACATCGACTAATGCATTTATGAACAAACTGAACCATATCTATGAAACCTATGTTCCCTTGGCTAATAGAGGCCTTTCTATATTTGGTGAAGTTGTTGACTTATTTGATGCTGTTGACTTTGACAGTGTGAGGCACATGTGGAGGAGTGAAGGTTAGGGAACAGCAGTCACTGTTGCTCATGGCACACAACCACATCACAGAACAAATCCAGAACACAAAGAATTTCCTCTTGCTTTCCTATCTGCCATGCCAAAAGCCTCCTAGCAAATAGAGAGGAAGAGAGAGAGAGATCTGACTCTGACTGCTCAGGTCTGCATTAGGAGAATGATGAGCATCCTAATCCAAGCAGAACGGTGGGAGAGTGAGGACATCACTGTTGTCATCACTACTTGGGGGTCGTTAATGAGCATTCCTGAGCAATACTTGTAAACTAAAGGCAGTTTGCAATTGCTAACAAGTACAGAGACAGCACAGCCAAAATAAATAGATAACTTCAAGGGCACAGAACTGCCTCACTGACCTAACACAGACCCACCCTACCGGACCTTATCACCCTAGCCTGGCATTTGCTTCTTACTTTCTTACATTGTTGGCCTTGCTGATTCTCATAAGAAGGTTTAGGCAGCTGGTTCCCTGTGTGCTACACAGCACTTTTCCAGTTCTATGACTCAGAAAGGGCAAGAGAAGGAAGGGTTCTCCTCTTCCATCCCTAGGTAAAATCAGAAAATGTTTATTTAGCTCTGGGAGAGCAAGACTCGGTTAGTTCATTCACTGCACAGACTTTCACAAACTTTTCTTTCTTTCAAGTCAAATCTTTATATGCAAGTCATAGGCTATTACTTGTCCAAAGCCAATGCATGAATTAGTATCCGTTTCATACTCTTTTCCTCTGGAATCCCTCATAACACAGTCAAATGTCTTAATGAAAAAAGAAAGAAAGAAATTATGCCTCACAAAGTTTGCAATTAAACTTCTTGTGCCAGAACTGGTGGACTGGAGAGCACGTTTCTATTTCCAGAACACTGTATTGAAACACTTGGGCAAGAGAGTCCACGCTTCTCATTTTAAAGAATGTTTTCTAATGACGTACACTACACTGTTTATTAAAATGTAAATACCCCGTGAAAGTAAATGGAAATGCATGAATGAACTAGTAAGTACTGTCTGGAGGCAACACCCGCACTACCTACCAGGTTTGGCACAGAGACTGCGACCTGGTCCTTCGGAAACCCTGGAGGCATGAAGTCTGCATTCGGAACAGAACCCGTGCATCGCAAATACAGGACCAGTTCATTATTCATTAGCTCCTCCGAAAACCTAGGCATCCTTCCCGACGAGACGGCCTTTCTGTTTGTTTGTTTCAATTCCGTGAGCCACCCCCAACGCACCCTGACTTGGGGAGGAACACACCTCACACTTGGGAATCGGCCAGAGCAGGTAGGTCGCCAGCTCCCAAAGAGGACGGAAATGCGGACAATGCCGAGGACTGCCCGGGGCGCGATGGGCTGGCCCCGAGCCCAGGGAGCGCGGCCGGCGAACGGGGCCGCCTCCCCGGGCTCCGCGCCGGGACACCGCGCCGCAGCCGCGCCCCCCGCCGCTCGCCTGGGGACCTGGGCACCGCCGCCCCCCGCGCGCACCAGCACGGCCGCGGCGCCGTCGCCATGGCGACCGGCCCCACCCGCCCCCACCCGGCCCGCTGGCCGCGCCGCAGTCCCGCCGCCTCGGGCCCCGCTCCCGCCGGACGCACGGCGAGCCCGGAGACGGGTATCGCAGGGGCGGGGGATGCAGCGGAGCGAGGAGCTCAGCGGCCGGTCCCGGCCGGGGCCCCGCCTCGCCCCGGATCCTCACCCTTCACTTTGCCGAAGGTGCCCACGCCCAGCGTGTCCCCCAGGATGTAGTGGCCGATCTTCACCCTCCCGTCGTGTTTCTGCTTCTCGGCTGTCGCCATCTTTCTCCAGGAACTGAGCCTGCGCATGGCGCCGGCAGGGGGCGGAGGGGGCGGGCAGCCCGGGCGGACGGGAGGAGGGTGGGGACGCGGGAGGGAGCCCGCCGCAGCCGCCGCCCAGCGCAGCCCGCCGAGGCCCCGCCGCCGTCGGCGCAGACGCTCCCCCTGGCGGGCCGGGCCGTCCCCGCGCGCCGCGCCCTCCGCCCGCGCCGCCCACCTGCACGCGGGAGGGCTCGCCGGCCGCTGGGCAGGGCGGCCTCTCCTGGGCAGGGCGGCCTCTCCTGGGCTGCCCCCTCCCGCCGAGCCTCCGCCCGCAGCTGCCCCCAACGATTGCCGCCGGCGAGGACCGCTGTCCGGTGCGAGCGCGCCCGGGAGCGCACACGCGTGGCTCGGCAGGAGCGCAGTCTGAACTGAAACACGGTTGGGACACCGCCCAGCCGCTGCCTTCTAACCTTGCACGTTCCCTGCGCGGGCGGAACGCAGAACCCCCCGGGAGTTGTCACTTGCTGCTTTGATGGAGTTACTCAACCCCCACCCCCGCCGCTCGGTTTGACTTGGAGCCAGTTAGTTGCGCTTGGGCACCGCGACAGCCCGAGCGGCGTGTGGGTCGGCCTCCTGGACCCTCTGCAGAAAGTCCCTCCTCAAAGCCAGCTCTGCGGGCAGGGCCAGGTTGGGAGATGGGGGACTCTGTGTGTTATTCCAGGCCTGGGTGTTACCCAGACATTCTGAGGTCCAGGAATTGATGTTTTAGATTATCCGTCAAATGTAGACTTTCACTGAACTGAAAACAAGACTTAGGGTTGCGTGCATCAGATCAGTCGACAATTTGTTTTTAGTCAGTAGAAATGACTAGCATTTAAAATATGCTGTTTCTGTGAGAACGCTTTCTCACCATCTTTAACTAAGAATGATTTGCACGTTTTAGTCTGAAACAGCTGTGGCGTTAGGACTCCATTGCTTCCCGGTCCAGAGGGCTTACATGCCACTGCACTCCCTCCCCAGCGCTCTGGAGGGACAGGTGAGCCATGACCTACCTGGTCCTTGCGACAACCTCGGGGCTTGATTCTTAATGTCCAACCACTTTCAGTATTGCCTTCGCCAGAGGGATATTCCTGTGAATTGAGGAGTATGCACTTTTTCTAATCCAAGCATCTCTATGACATCTTTTCCCCAATACGGACGTCTTTTTGTACTTTTTATTCTGGTCACACTATGCAGTTTCTGAGGATCCCACCGTGTTTTTCGTGATCTGCAGGTGAAGGGTGAAACACCTTCTCTGGAATTCTTGACTTGGTAAATTTATGACAGATCCTATTCTGAACAGGAGAGACACTCCACGCCTTTGGTCACTGTATGTAGTCTGCCTAGGGGCCTCTGAACTATTGAGTGCAAAATCCCGGTGACTGTCCTCTTCAGAGGTGCCAACAGGAAGCGGAACAGAGGGATGGACAAATATTTATTGTACTTGTAGAGAAGGGGTTCTCAAACTTTTTAAACGGGGGGGGGGGGGGGCAGTTCACTGTCCCTCAGACCATTGGAGGGCCTGACTATAGTTTAAAAAAAACAAAAAAACTATGAACAAATTCCTATGTGCACTGCAGGCCAGGGATGAGTCGGCTGCTAAGCAGGACAGGCAGCGGCACCCAGTGGGCCGGATAAATGTCCTCGGCGGGCCGCATGTGGCCCGCGGGCCGTAGTTTGAGAACCCCTGTAATATAGAGAATAAGATGTAGACTATTTCCTATACAAATGGGATCATGCCATATCACAGGGAAAATAGAGGGTGTATACTTATTTTTAATAAACACACTTTATTTGTAAAAAGATAATGTGAAGGGTGTTTATTACTCACACTGTTTATATGATTTCAGTTTTTCAGTGTCAGAGCATTTGGGCCAGTGTCAATGGGCAACGAGTTGGACTCTTTGTGAAAAGAATATTTAAAAAGTAAAAGACTAAAAATGTTACTTTCTTCCAAGGAAAGTTACCGAACTGTCCAGATTTTCCTATGCTCCTTGTTTATGAAATTCAAGGGGCATACACTAAGCACCGTTTTGTTCCCAGCAAGGCAGCACAGGGGCAGCACAAGCCTTTGAGCTTAGCATTACATCAGCGAAGCAGAGAACGGCTACAGCTAGCCTTGGCGAGATCACTCTGCTTTATTATGGACTGCTCCTATTTTGAAGGGCCAAAAAGTTGAGAAATCTTTGATTACTGAGATATTGGGGGGGCGGGGCAGTGGTTACTGTTGTGATTTTTGCTGATTTCTTCACCTTCACTGCTTTGCCTTTTTGGATCTCCACAAAGCAAAAAGAGCTCTCTAGATTCTCTTAGAGAAAAAACAAACAAACAAACAAACACTTTAATCTCCCCACCCCCGAAATAGCATCTTAAATTACTTTAAATGTGTATCATGGCTAGAATTTAGCCCAGCAAGTTTCTGTTATTTCTTTAAAAGAAAGGAAAAAAAAATCACAAGTTACCTCAGCTGTGTACGGTGCCAACTAAGCCACAGAGCATCTTACAAGGGAACAAACCAAAGCTGAGTTTTGCAAACCCACTGCCAATCTCTTGAAACTATAAAGACCCAGTCAAGAAAGTAAGGGGGGGAAAGGGGGACATATGTAATACTTTCAACAATAAAGAATTATTTTTTTAAATATGTTACAAAATTACAGGGGGGAAAAGGAAAGTAATACAAACTTACTTTTAGTGAAACATCAGTTTACTTCCACTTGGGTGTTATTTTAAAATAAGTTTTTATTTATTTTAGAGAGAGAGGAGGGAGAGGGAGACAGTGATAGAACATCAATGCATGCCCCTGGCTGGGCTGAGCCCTGAAATCCAAAATCCGGGCATGTGCACTGACCGGGAATCCAACCAGCAACCTTTCGGTGCATGAGCCAGCGATCAATCCACTGAGCCACACTGGCTGGGCCTTTCGGGGTTATTTGGGACTATAATTCTACTTAATAAGTATTTATTAAATGCCACTAAGCTCTCAAAAGCATTGTTGGAGAAATCAAACCTAAAATCATAGATCAAGTAATTGAATTGATTAGAAATCATCCTGTCCAGTCTCCCATAGTCTGTATAAGCAGCTTTTACTGCTGTTTCATTTTCTTGTCCCATTGAAAACTGAATCCAATTTACAGTTTCTAAGAAAGTAATAAGCCTTATTTGCTTTTCTCTTTCCTTCATTTTTTTTTTTTAATTGTCACATTTTCTTCCACTCTCTTCCTTTCATTCTCCCATGGATCCGTTCCCCAAACCTTGGCTCTCTTCTTCAGGCATCTGATAACCTGCCGACACTGTGGCTAGATGGGGAGTGAGGGGCATGTTCCGTGCTCTGGAGGAGCTCCTAATCTCGGATGGCAGTTCTCCGAACCCCCTCACCCCCCAGAACAGATAATACTCATGTTCAGCATCTTCTGGTGTAGAGGCAAAGATAAGGTAGGCTGTGGCTTCTACCCTGTTTCCAGACCCATCGGTTGTAACTCTGCCCCTAGCAAAACATATTGGAATATAAGTGGGCAGGAGCGACGCTACAGAAGCAGCCTTGAATGCACTATAGTTTAAGGGGAGGGAAAATGTGAATTGTTTTCAGTACTTCGGCTTTTATTAGTATGAATAAGTTACAGTACATGTCAGCGCTGATGAAGACATACCAGTGACCCAACACTGGCGGAGACCTCGGGTCTCAGCAGGCACTTGTCAGCTGCTTCCTCTGTAGCCCTTCCGAGGTCCTTAGGGAGCTGAGCACTCAGCCTTTTCTTCTTAAGGACGTCACAGGGTTAGCGCACCTGACACTGTCAGGTGGACATTGCACCTCCTCAATGTCTACCTCTCAACGTGGCAACCAGAACTAAACATTCTGAGCACGCCACTGCTGCTAATGCAGCCTACCTAATATCCCCTTAGCTGAGCCGTACTTACATGATAACTAATATTCAACATTTACGAAACGTAAGTAGGTAGGTATTAGGCAGTTTGCTAGATTATGGTAGATACTCTAGTAAACACACATATATGGTCCTAAAAGGGGTACCTAAAAGACATTCAGGTAAAGATATCCCGGAATATACTTGTAACACAGGTCTATTGCTCCAAAGGAAGTTCAGCTTCAAGATTGGGCATCATCCACCAAACAAATGTATCAGTGATAATGGATGAGATCTCCCCAGTTTGTAGAGTTAAGGGTTCCAAGGACCGGACACTTACTTAGAGAATATGGATAGTCAATTTATATTAGAATATCCCTAGGAAATGACAGTGATGAAAATGAGTTTGTGGGTAACTGTCCCTTGTTAACTAGTGTAGGCGATTCCTAATTCTTGGTCTGAGTTCTGGGAGCCACTCTATCAAGTTAAAAGAGCCCCCAGGAGGGAGGTTGTGGGAACTTCTGTTTATAACTAGTGGGTCCGTAACTTAGTGGGTTTGCAGCTGGTCCTGAAGTGATGTGGGGGTAAGGGCGATCGTGTAGACTGAACCTGTGGAGTTTGATGCTATCTCCAGGTAGTGTGGGAATTGAGTGGAATTAAAGGACACCCTGCTGATGTCTGAGAATTGCTTACTGGTGTGTGGAAGACCCCCCACCAGCACCACCACCTACACACACACCCACACCACAATTATATCCAATTGTTTCAGGACCATTTGTTGAAAAGACAGTTCTTTCTCCATGGAATTACCTTGGCATCTTTGTTAAAAATCACTTTACTCTATGTGTCTGGGCTTACTTCAGGGTGCGATTATGTTCCACAGATTTATGTCTATTCTTATTTTTTATTTCAGAAAGGAAGGGAAAGAATTTAGCCCAGCAAGTTTCTGTTATTTCTTTAAAAGAAAGAAAATCACAAGTTACCTCAGCTGTGTACAGTGCCAACTAAGCCACAGAGCATCTTACAAGGGAACAAAACCAAAGTTGAATTTTGCAAACCCACGGCCAATCTCTTCTCGAAACTATAAAGACCCACTTAAGAAAGTAAGGGGGGGAAGGGGACACGTGTAAAACTTTCAACAATGAGAATCGTTGACCAGCTGCTTCCTGTATGCCCCCGACTGGGGATGGAGCCCTGAGGACAATTGAACTGTGACCTCCTGGTTCATAGGTTGACATTCAACCACTGAGCCACACAGGCTGGGCTTTGTTTATTCTTATACCGATACTACAGTATATTATTGCTTTATACAAAGGCCTGTGTTTTGTTTTAAAAAGTCTGTATTACTCTTCCATTGTAAGGAGGTACTTTAATTTCTTTAATTCAGCCTCTGCTTAGGGGGTTTACTTGTTTCTATTTCATATTACAAATACAACAAATGCCCACTGGCATGTAAGTTTGTGCCATGCTATAGTGCTTGTGTGGGATACGTGTTTAGAATTGGCAATGCTGGGTCAGTGTTTCCCATTTTCCCCTAGTAATTGGGTCTAGTTTCAGATCCAGACTACTATTAATATGGTACCCCTCTTCAAGGAATGATACCTATATAGTAACTAGAGGCCTGGTGCACGAATTCGTCACAGGTGGGGTCCCTCAGGGTGGCCTGCGGAGATCGGGCCCCAGCTCGTGCCCCCAGCCTCACAGCCCCTGCAGCCCTGCCTGGCACCTCGCCTTGGCCTGGTGCCACCCCTCACCTGCTCCACCATCCTGCCTGTGGGGTAATGGATAGGCAGCATTACACCCTCCCACGCCCCAACACCTGGGAGGGGAGAGGGTGGCCTCCTCCCCCAGCAGTCTCCATCTGCGGGGCAATTAAGCCCTGCTCACACCTGCTTTGACCTGGTGCTGCCCGCTCATCTGCTGCACCATCTAGCTGTGGTCCCATTCTCATGGGGGCCAGCAGCCCTTCCACTGCTGCCTGCTGCTAGTGCCACGTCGCTGCCCCCTGGTGGTCAAGCGCACATCATAGCGAGCAGCTGAACTGGTCAAATGACCGCCCTAGGGGACAATTTGCCTATTAGGCTTTTATTATAGAAGATAATAATTGCAAACACTTCAGACTCTTACCATGTGCCAGGCACTATGCTGAGCACTTTGTATGCACCATCTTACTTTGTTCTCAGAACATTTCACAATCAACAATGTTATGTAGATACAACCGTTTTAAAGGTAAAACACTGGGTTTAAATTAATAACTGACCTAAAAGCTAGTAACTTTTGTGTTTTTTAAAATACATTTTATTGATTTTTTACAGAGGGAGAGGGCTAGAGAATTAGAAACATCGATTGAGAGAGAAACATCAATCAGCTGCCTCCTGCAAGCTCCCCACTGGGGACGTGCCCGCAACCAAGGTACATGCCCTTGACCAGAATCGAACCTGGGACCCTTCAGTTCGCAGGCTGACACCCTATCCACTTAGTGAATGCACCGTTATTTGTGGTGAAGACTTTACCAAATGACCACTCAACCCAAAACAATAAACTTATTACTGTATAGGTTTGTGCTACCCAGGAGGGTAACCACTAGCCACATATAACAACTGAGCATTTGAAATATGACTAGTCTGAATTGAGATGTGCTGAGTTTATAATATACACTGTATATTGAAGACTTGATATGAAAGAGAATGTAAAAGATCTCAGTAATTTTTATACTGATTGCACAATAAATGTTGGAAATATTGTTGAAATAACACATTAAAATTAGCTTCACTTTTTTACATTTTTAAATGTGGCTACTGGAATATTTAAAAGTACTTATGCAGTTTGCATTTGTGGCTCACATATTTGTTAAAGACAATGCTTCTCTGGCACATTTTACACTTTTATTGGCCAGGTCAGATTTATGCAGGTTGAGTCTCACTCACCCCTAATGCCTAGGCAGAGCCAGACCAAATGATTTCATAGGCCTTATACAGCCAATGGGCCGGACTTTCCCCACCCCTGGTCTAAACTCAAGACAATGAAAAATACCACAAGACAGAATGTGATACTGTCTTTAAGTCTATTAGTTCATCTATTCAGACTCTTAAGAGTTGTCTCTTTGATGAAAAAATTCATTCAAAACTGTTAAAAAATGTAAACCTATTGAAGACTTTATGATATATCCTCATAATTTTTTTTTTGAGGGAGGGTATCAGGAAAGGGCAGATTTGCTCTGATCAGTATGACTGGAAAATGGCTTGCTATTACCTTATAAAAATTTAATCCAGTGATAAAGTTGAGTGGTACCTTGACCTCTATATATTACAAGGTATGATTAGCACTGAGGTTCCGTGTCCAGGCCATAGATGAGTAAGGATTCTATTCAATGAAGACAAATTTGCTACAAAATTCTACATTGTACCATAAGGTCCTAATTAAAGGAATGCATTCCAACAACATTCACTGTTGTCCAAATCTTTATTACCAGCAAATGCACACCTTTAACAGGTAACCTGTGCCTTAGCTGTCTCCTCTCCAAAGGAGTTTGCTTCCACCACCAGGAGTCTCGTGTCGCCCTAAAAGCACTGTGCCATGCAGTGCCTCCTCCCAGCCGGTTCCCAGAGCTCTCCAGAGCAATCCCTAATTGGAGAGCACTTCCCTGAGGCCTCCTGTTTCCGGTCTGTCTTCCCTGGAGAAGCTGCTTACTTCTGAGGGCTGCTCCCCTGGGACCATAAACAGTTTGCACCGAGTTCACCTTCTCTACTGAGGTGGCTGAGCCACATACAGACAACTCTCTTGCTCCAGTTTGCCCAAGGTGGCTGTTTGAAATGCCATTTGTCACCTGGTGTATTTGCTACCTCCTCAGTCACTTCTCCCACCTTGCCCAACTAGAGGAAGCTAAACCTTTCTCCAATACCGTTTTATCAGTTTTTTGTGTGCTTTTTAAAGATCTTTCCTTTAAAGGACTTATTTTCTCTACATAACAACTCAGGAGTTCAAATCATTAGACATTTCGGAGGGCAAGTACTTTTTACGTTTGCTAGGTATCTATTTGCAAAGCCATGTAAGTCTAACACTTTCAGAAAGGGGCTTTTCTTGCCTCAGGGAACTACATTTCCTCCATACTGCGTGCTATCTCTCTTAATGAGCCCTCCATTACTCAGTCATCAGCCATTAGTAATACTGAAATTTCAGAAAGACCTGAAGAGCAAGTCAGACTTCAGTTCAGCAAGCCAAAATACTTTCACATATTGGGAGGCCGCCCAACGTAGATTCCCATCAGCAGGGGCTTCTATACAAGTGAATATAAGCTGAGGGAAAAGCAGGATGAGGGCAGGAATTAGTATCCTGGGAGAGCGCCCTAAAGACCGAGTTTGTGAGGCAGTGAGGATGGCAAGAACCCACTGAAGGCCAGGGTAAGGATGCTATCCTAAATAAGAAGCTGCAAGTTAGACAGCAGTTCAGTGGCTATTTCATGGTGACTGTTCCAACACGTGTGCTGTGTCATCTTCTGGCCTCACTCAGCAGTCCAACAGTTATCTCATTTCCAAACTCTGGCAGTAAGCCACCAAACTGGCAAAGCATGGCAAAATATTCCAGAGCACCTTAACACAGAAAAATCCTTGATTACCCAGTTGAAGGCTAAGTTCTACCAGGGGTCAATTCATCAGTGCTTTTAGTCTACAGTGAGTTTATACTTGGCTTTCCTTTCCTACTCAATCCACGCATTTGCATATGGCCCTAGCAAATTTCACACACCTAACAGGTTGCTTTAGTTTTTCACTTAAACCCCAGTCTACAATGTTAAATGCCAAGCAAGCATTTTGGATCCCGGTATGAGAATTCATTTGACCCCTAGCCGGCTCGTGTGGCTCAGTTGTTGAGCAATGACCTAGCTACAAGAGGTAGCTAGTTCTATTCCTTGTCAGGGAGCATGCCCAGGTTGCAGGCTCAATCCCCAGTAGGGGTCATGCAGGAGGCAGTGGATCAATGACATTCCTCTCTCATGGATATTTGCATCTCTCTACTCCTCTCCCTTACTCTTTAAAAATAAAACCCACAACATAAAAAAATTCATTTGACCCCTACAAAATTAATCCTACATTGTACCATAAGGTCCTCTAAGCCATACTGTATAGGATTGACAACCACTCCCTAAAGTCATTACCCTATTGCAAATGAATGTTACTAAATTTATGCTTTAATTTACTCTTAACATGTGAAGTATCCATAAGCCACATGAACTGTGTAACTTTACCTCTTACTATATTTTTTTAAAATGTATTCCTATCGATTTCAGAGAGGGAGAGATAAGAACATCAATCATGGAGTCTCATTGATTAGCTGCCTCCTGCACACCCCACAGTGGGGATCCAGCCCCAAACCCACTCATGTGCCTTGACCAGTAATGGAACCGTGACCTCCTAGTTCACAGGTCAAAGCTCAACCACTGTGCCAAGCCAGCCAGACCTCTTATTATATTTAAAAAAAATATATGTACTTGCATGTGCCCTGACCTGGAATCGAACCCAGGACCCTTCAGTCCACGGGCCAATGCTGAACCAAACCAGCTAGGGCTTACCATAGCCTTTACATCTTCAAGTGTTGTCTGCTTGAAGGAACCCTGAAATGCCACTTGGCTCGCATCCTTACCAGGATCGCAACCCGGTGTAAAAGTTATTACTCCCAAGTCACCACTGAACAAGTACATCTGATAGTAAGTTGCCCCACACCAATATAGCTCATTAACACTGCAAGCCTACTAAAAATGCCTTAGCACACCAGATATTTTTTAAAACCGAGATTTATTGCGCGACTGATCATCAAAATCCTTAAGATGAACTGGACGCAGCGACAGCTGCCCTCTTGGGTTTAGGTGTTGTTCCTTCACGGAATCCATGCCTGCACCAAATTAAAAACAAGAACCGTTACACCTCAGCAATGCCATACATACGTCTTAATTTTGCTAAAACAAATTTTAAATGAGCTTATCTCAGTTATATGCTGAAATCAGTATTGAATTCATATGTTCAGACATTTATTTGTACATCACTGATAAGCTCCCACAGTTTATTTACATCCTTCTGCTTCCGGGTATCTATTTCAGGGATATAGTTAACTGCACTTGAAAAGTAAACTCAGCAACGTATTTGGTTGTACTGAGCACTGGACTAGTATTTATTCCCTCACGTCTGTTAAGAGACCCAAGGTACTTGTGAAAACGGATCCCTATGCTGAGGCAGAGATATGAACTACCTTCCCTTAGCCAAGGAAGCACAATGAGCACTTTATAAATGCAGGAATTTCCTAAACTGCTGGACAATGCTTCACATTCTAACATTCACTATTCACACTTACTCTAAGGAAAGTGTGCTGTTACCCTCCTTTAACTTGTGAACTGAGGCACAGAAAGGGTCAAGGCTGGCTTCAGTTTGTGCTCTTAACCCCTGCATCGCACCAGCAGACCACTGAACAGGAAGTCCACACCACTGTGCAAAATAAAGATCACCTCAGCACAGGGCAGACACATCTAAGAGCACTGTGTTTACAAAGCCCCTGCTTCCTGATCATTAGAAAATCGTGGAGCTGAGTGGGTAGAAAAGCCAAGGACTCTGCTAAAATCTTACATCGCACAGGGCAGCTGTGCACAACAAGCAATCACCTCAGTTGAGTCCTTGCATCAGTTAATGCGTAAAAACCTACCGTTACAATGCAGTTTATAAGTCTAGGCTGGGGCTGAAATCCCTGCATTTCTTAACCAACTTTTAAAGCCTGCCTTTCAGCAACAAGACTGGAATTTCTCTCTACACAACCGCAATAGCAACTGAGTTTTCTACAGCGGACTTCCCAAAGCCACACAACCCAAGGCCGGGCTCCAGACCTCATTCAGAACCACTGCCACGACAAATTCTGGCAGGAATGTGAGAGGTAGGTATTACTAATAAATACCATCACATCCTGCGACTCTAGCTCAAATCATGCCCTAGACATTTACAACTCACACTACAGTTTACTGACAGATTAATAAAACCTCAATTTAATGGAGCCGAAGATTCTAACCCCACTCATCAGGACAGCATCCTCATGTTACACCCCTACATGAACGAGATGGTTCCTATCCAAGCTCGCACAACCCACGAAGCTGTACCTGAATCTGCGGTACACAATTTTCAGGTGCCTCATGCGACCGGTCCCGGTAGTGTTTCGTCGTTTAGCCTTGGCACTCCAGTTATCTGAAACACAAAGCGCGGGTAAGGTGCCTGCACGACTCTTCCCCGGACACCCGGCCGGCGCCGCTGGCCAATACAGGCCAGAGCCTCCCTTGGGTTTCTCATCGGCGTCCCATTCGCACCACTGCACCGGAGGCACCCCCTGCCGTCCACAGCCAGCCCCCCGCGGAGCCCCGCCACCCGCAGGCCGCACTCACACTTCCTCTTGCGCTTGGCGGGGTAGCCGCACTTGCCGCAGGTGGACTTCTGCAGGTGGTAGGCCTTCGAGCCGCAGCGGCGGCACAGCGTGTGCGTCTTGTTGCGGCGCTTGCCGAACGATGACGTCCCCTTCGTCTGCAAATGGAGGGGGCAAACAATTCAGCAACTAGTCACGCCGGGCACAGAAACTAGAGATGAGACAGTCCGGAGGGCTGGAGCCGCGGGACTTTCCTTAAAGGCTCAATCGGACATCACTACCGGACATGTCTCGGCTGGTGGGGAAGAGCAATAACTGGACCAAAGATTAGAGCAATAAAAACCTTTAAACGGAAAAAAAAGAAAAAGAAGTCACTACCGGCCTTTCACGTCATCTCAAGCTTTCCCAAGAGTTGCTGTGTTTTAAAAATCTGCTACATTTGAGAGAAGGGAAAGCGAAATAATGTGGTTCCTACCTACCCTCACCCCAAAACCTTCGGGAGCCTGCCCACACCGCCACCAACTAAGTCCTTTGCTTACAGAGCCTAACACTCCAAACCAAGCTGCTTCTTCCGTTAGTGCCCATCCGAGGACAGGGCGGTGCGGGACTCCAAAGCTCTGATCGCAGCATGGGACCTAAAGCAGCTCCAGTTCCACGACTACAGGCTCAGCACCCCAGGTACAGTCAGGAGACATTCTTCTGGTTCTTGAAAGTCACAGCGTGTTTCTTTCCTGTCCACCCGCTGCCCTTATCGGGAACCTTCCCAGGACCCCCACGGAGAGCGAGGCGCGAGGCGCGAGGCGCGGGGAACGAGGATGGAAGGCGATTATAACAGCACTTGCAAAGAACTCACCATCTTGCTTCTGCCGCCGAGACCAAAGAGGCCGGAAGAGAAAACACTTCCGCTATATCGCGCAGAGAAGCTTCCGCTCAGGGAAGTACTTCCGGCGGGCGCGGTGCGTCGTTCTCAAGTGTCCGTCGCCGCGGTGAGCTGCGGTCGAAAGGCGGTTCCGGAGCCAGACGGGGCCAATAGGAGTTCAGCTCCCGGCAGGCGGGCGGGACCAGAACTGGGCTTTGGGTGCTCCTGCTCCTCCCTCTGCTTCTGCTGCTGGACCTGCTCCTGGGCCTTCGCGTGAATTTGTCAGAGTTGTGACCACATCGCAGATTAACGGCGGAGCTTCTGGGGAAGCTGGAGTGTGACGCTGGCCCTCCGGGGGTCCTCGCACCGCCAATCCGCGCTGGGCGTGTGCAGGGGGCTCTGGTAGGACTGGGACTCCGATGCGGAGAAGCCGGGTTCCCCAGATTGCTCCCACTCTCCCTGGAGCTGAGTTGAGGTCGCTGTATGGATCGAGGCTCAGAATCTGAAAACCCGAGCAAGTCGTGTGTTTTATAACTAGTAGTTTAGAGGCACAATTTTGTTTCCGAGTTTCATTGTGCCCAGGAATCATACCTGGATCTTTTTTTTAAAGAAAAAAAAAAGTGTTTTATTTATTTCACAGAGAGAAAGGGCGACAGGGAGAAAAATAGAAACATCAATGAAGAGAGAATCATGGATCAGCTTTCTCCTGCGCCTCCACATTGGGGATCCAGTCTGCACCCCGGAAATCCAACCAGGACCTCCTGGTTCATAGGTGGAGGCTCAACCACGGAGCCACGTGGGCCGGGCCACAAGTGGGTCCGAAGTGTAGTTTCCTGCGCCCCGACCTGCAGAAATCCGAGTCAGCAGTTTTGGGTCTGGAAGTCTGTACTGAAGAAACGCTTTCCAAATAGTTTCTAATTGGTGGTTCCCAGACCTCCATAAGCGTGAATCCAGTTGTAACCTCTTAGCCAACTAAGCCCCAACCCTCGCAAAAACGGTATAAACTGTCCAAACATTTAAAAATCACGGGGAAAAAACGATCCCAAATAACCATAGAATGTGCCTTCTAAAGCAAACCAAGAACCCTATACCTGTCCTATGTGAAATATTGGCAAAGGAGACTGACGAACCGCTATCAGAACAAGATGAACTCTAGGGATCAGATTTAATTAGGACAGGTGAACAGTTGGTTAGTGTCTACAGGCTCAGCCTAATCACTGGAGGTGGAGAGGGAGAGAGAGGCCACATGCTAACCTGACAAGCTCAGGAAAGGCCTGCATGGCAGTCTTGCAAACGTAACGACCTAAAGTAACCACAAAGGGTGGTGTGAAATTAAAACTAAAAACAGTTATAGTGGTAGTCATGTCCTAGGCCAGTATTTTCCCTGACAAGGTCAATTTCTACCTTAACTGAGCCTCTGGTCTTTTTGCAGCCTATGAAATGCCAAGAGTAACTTGTAACTTCCCTTTTTCCTGAGGCCTCGGGGCACAACCAAGTGCACCTGGATGCAGGGACAGAGACCTTGAATTCCTTCATTGTTATTGTTATCCTGTTAATTATTGACAATTAACTATCCAGTACTCACCTGAGTAAAAGAAGTATGTGTCTTATCATTTTAGTTATCCACACTAATAAAAGAGAAACATGCAAATTAACTGACACTCCACTACTCCCACCAGCCACGCCCACCAGCCAATCAGGAGTGAGTATGCAAATTAACCCATCCAAGATGGCTGCGGCCACAAAACTGGAGAACAGGAGGATTGGGTTGCCCCCAGTGATGGAGGAAGCCAAACTTCCTGCCTGCCCTGGCCTCCGCTCAAGGCTACAAAGTTTCAATTATAGAAGGCAAATAAATCCCAGATACTTGCTTCCAGGCAGCCCTGGCCTCTGCTCAAGGAGGGGCTGAAAAAAAGAAAAAGAAAAAAAGGAGGGCCTGGGAGCCTGGATTGTGTGTGTGTGTAGGGGGGGTGGGCGTGGCCAGCCTGAAAACAGCCCTCAGTTCCTCACCCAGGCTGGCCACACCCCCCCAGCAGGGACCCTCACACCATGGGGGCGTGGCCCGCCTGCAAACCACCACAGGCCCCTCACCCAGGCTGCCCCATGCCCCAAGGGAACCCCCACCTGTGCACCATGCCTCTATATATACTAATCAAAGTAATATGCTAATTAGACTGGGAGACCTTCCAGGAGCCCTTCAGAAGCCATGGTGGTGGGGTCAAAGTAAAGGCAGGACAGTTGTGAGTGGGGTCAAGAGGGGAGGACAGTTGTGGGTGATCAGGCTGGTGGGGGTTGGGGCCATTGGTAGTAAGCAGACCAGCAGAGGGGCCAGTTGGGGGTGAGCAGGATGTCAGTGGGGGTCAGTTGGAGGTGATCAGGACAGTGGGGGGGGGCAGTTTGGAGTGTGCAGGCCAGCAGAGGGGCAGTTGGGGGTGAGCAGGCCGGCGGGGGGTAGGGGGGGCAGTTGGGGGTGAACACACTGGCACTGGAGGGGCAGTTGAGGGTGATCAGGGCGGCGGGGGGGGCAGTTGGGGGCGAGCAGGCTGGAAGGCAGAGTGGTTAGGGGAAATCAGGCAGGCAGGCAGGCAGGTGAGCAGTTAGGAGCCAGCAGTCCTGGATTTCGAGAGGGATGTCCAACTGCTGCTTTAGGCCTGATCCCTGTAAACTGGCAGTAGGACATCTGTCGAGGGGTCCCAGATTGGAGACGGTGCAGGCTGGGCTAAGGGACACTCCCCCCCACCCCCATGCATGAATTTCGTGCACCGGGCCACTAGTTTTTAAAAATTTATTTGTATTGATTTCAGAGAGGAAGGGGGAGGGAGAGAGATAGAAACAATGATGAGAATCATGATTGTCTGCCTCCTGCACGCCCCCTACTGGTGGTGAGCCCAAAACCTGGGCATGTGCCCTTTACTGGAATCAAACTGGGGGCCCTTCAATCCAGGAGGCCGACAGGTCGACATTCTATTTACTGAGCCAAACCAGCTAGGGCTATCATTTTACTTTTTATCCAATCCCAGAATTTCTCCCCTTCTTCCTGCCTTTGTTTTCTCCCGCCTCCCTAATCTTATCGCCAGTGGATTTCATGTAACCCACTTATGTCTTCTCTTTTGATTGTAGTGTGTAAAACAAGGTGAAAAACCGCCATTCTCTGGAGCTCTATCCCAATCCAGAGAGTCTGCTTCCCGGCAACTGTCAACAGTTTGGTTCAAATAAACTCACAAAAATCATTTACAGGTTTGGATGTTTTTACGTTAACATAACTACCAGGCTCTTTTCTAGGTGCTGGGAAAAGAAGCAAAGATAAACCTTCTACTAAAAAGTTACGTGCTTGGGCGTGACCACCCACCTTGACCTGCCTACTTAGGAATTTAGGATCAGATAACCGTGTGAGGTTTTCAGGTTCTTACGAACTGCATCACTGTAAGTAAAGACCAATTAAATAGTTTTTAAAAATCAAAGTCTGCTAATAAAAACAAAGATTATTACGTAGTAATTTTTAAAGTGGAAAGTTTGACCCCCCTCAATAGTGTAATAGTGTTACAATTGGGTATCTTTTGTAGCTGTGCTCTTTTAAGTATACCTATATACACACATGTACACTATACACATTAATTTTTATAAACAAAAATGGGACCTAGGGCTTGTTTTCTGTAACAGTATATCCTGGGCATCACTACTTGTCAGTATGTACAGGTTTACTTCATCTTTTTAACCACTTTTTGGTGTTTCATTGTTCATGTATCAACATGTATTCCACAATTTATGGAAATTTTGGTTACTTTCAATTTTCTGTTATAAAGAGTTTTGTAATGCAGACATTGTACATACATATTTGGGCATTGGTCTGCAACAATTCCTTTCTGAAATTAGTAAAAAAATATGTTTTAAAAAGACAGAGAGAGAGAGACTTCTCAGAGAAATTGACCCTGGGGCCCAGTCATGCTGAGACTGAGTCAAGTGATGGGAAGAGCAGATAAATAACCCACCGGAAGATGGGCTGGGAGGGCTCAGGGCCCGATTCTCCCACTGCCTTTCCTTGTTTGTATCTGCTCCTCCAACAGGAGGCAGCATTGACATATTTCATCTTTGCCAAATAGAATGAATCCTACTCTTTTTAAAAAATTATTTTTCTTTCTTGATATTTTATTGCTTGTTCTGAGGATAAGTACACAAACATTTCCATTTGATCCTTTAAAAAATATTTTCAAGGACATGTTTTTGATTTCAGAGAGAGGAAGGGAGAAGGGGAGAGAGAGAGAAACATCAATGATGAGAGAGAACCATTGATTGGCTGCCACCGGCATGTCGACTCCGAGGGACAAAGAGCCCTGGGAAGCCATCCTGCCCCGGGGAACACCTCGTGTTCCCGTCCAAAATTTCCGTATCAATATGAATCAGACCTGTCTTCCTTCTCTCACGCTTCCTCGGAGGCTGGACTCCGCTCACCCTTTTAGTGTCTCTGTTTTCTGCAGTGAGATGTTTAGTCATTAGCCAATCCAGCCTGTTTTCCCTCTGCTTCGCTTTGCCCTGCTTGCCCTTCCTCGTCTGCAGCTCGGCCTCTGCTGCCACCTTTTCTGGCGCTGTTCCCTCTTTTGCAGGAGCAGGTTTCCTGACAACCTCGCCCACCTCCTCCGGGGCTGCTCCTCCGCTGCCCTCGGAGCTGACCTTCCTCTGGAGCATGTGGCAATGACCAGCTGCTGGGACCCGCCTCCGCTTCTTACCCATTGGAAGGGTTTCGTAACCCAGTTCCTGCTCTAGAGAAAGCTTAGAGCTATGGCCACGGAGAGGGCCCCGTCCGAGATTATAGAAAGAGAACGAAAAAAGTTACTGGAAATCCTTCAGCAAGACCTGGACTCGATCCTAGATTCATTAACCTCTCGGAGGCTGATTTCTGAGGACGAGTACGAGGCGCTGGAGGGCATTCCAGACCCTCTGAGGAAGAGTCGGAAGCTGTTGATTTTGGTGCAGAAAAAGGGAGAAGACAGTTGTCAGCATTTCCTCAAATGTTTATGCAGTACTTTTCCAGAGTCAGCGACCACCTGGGGCTTAAGGCACGGTAAGTTGAATTTCTACACTTTTTTCGGGGGGGGGGGGGGAGTGGGGTGGGGGGGATGGTGAAAGGGGTGAGGCAAATTTCCTGGAAAAAGAAAAAAAAAGAAACGGATCACCTTTTATTTTTATTTGTCTTTCTCAGGGATAATTCCCAGGGATAATTTTTCACTGAAATATAATAAAGAGGAAGTGGCCAGCAGTTAAGAAGCAGGGGACAATGTCTCTTATCAGTTTAGGGGATTGATAATTTTTTCTTCAAACTGTATCCAAAATTTGCAATGGTTTTAGTGCCGGTATAGACTCCTCATTATTATGATAGACATCCCCAAATACTCACAGCTGGAAAGAGACTACAGGGATTTCTTTGTCTAGTAAGTGAATTCCTGAATATAAGCCATCCCCAAGCCACAGCCTGCATCGTTCACCTCCTGTAATCATTTGGAAAATGCAGGGAAATTGGGAAAATAATCCCCTTACGGGGTGAGTCAGTCACTTCCTTTTCTTCAGGGGAACCCTGGTGTTCTGAAGTAATTCCAATCCGAATTTTTCAATGTGCAGAGATAATTAAATGAGGGAGCCATCCTTCCGGAATGGATTGGTTAGCAATTTTGTAGGTTACTGCCAGGGGCTAGTGTAGCTCCTTTAATGGGACCCTAAGGCCTATTGAAGATTACTTTAAGAGGTGTTACAGAGGCGCAGTCTCAGGTAAAAAGGTTTATGTTAATGGTCGGTAATGTGTGACAAGACCCGTTTGCTTAAAGAATTAGGTCTTACTATTTATTTCTAGGATTTACTATTCCAAATTAGAGCTCTTTGCTTCCTGATTAGAAATTATTAGGATCAGACTGCATTACCAACAGCCCTAGGAGTTCTGAGCTGGTTTGGGGTCACAGTAAATCCACAAGTTAGCGCTGTTCATAAGATTCAAATTTTGTTTTGTTCATTTAACACTTGAGTTTGCTGTGAAAGACTCGGAATTTTGAGCAAGGCAGGAGTGTGTTCTGATTTTTTTCCAGTGGGAAAAGCAGGTTCTGACAGTTGACTTACTGCCATTTGTGTTAGAGGGAGTAGGTATTCCTATCCTCCAGTGACATGAAGAAGAGAGATAATGCTTTGAGGTCTCAGAAACACAAGTAAATAGAAAACTTCTTTTTGTTAACTTGGAAAAACAAAGTGAAAAACCCCATAACTTTCTTGTTCTTTTCAGAGTTTTTAAAACATGAAAATATAGACTCTCCTCAATCTACAGGGGTAAGCAAGAATTCGGAAGATCTCTTTTCCCCGGGAAAGGAGCAGCCCGAGAGTTCTGAGATCACAGTGTCCTTTAAAGGGAAAGAACGCTGGGATGTGGACACCTCTGAGCTGCTCATGGACAAGGAAAGCAGTTATGGCGAGATGGCGTGGTCCTCAGGGGAAAACGAGAAGGCATACAACTCGCCAACGGCCACGATGCCGCCTTCGGTAGAGAGTGTTGAATCTGAAGTTTCAGGAACTGTGGATTATTCACAGGACCAACAGAGATACGATGAGCCCAATGATTCTTTATACTTGGGAGAAGAGCAATATCTAGCATCGGCTGTATTCTCTGAAGGTGCAGAAAGCACCATGGAAGAAGAAGATTATAATGACCCAGAGTACCTTGTCTATGGTGGGGAAGAGGACCCTGTGTATTCAGAAACCGCAGAGTTCTCTGGTGACGAGCAGAGTTATGGTGATTCAGAACCCGGCATGCCCTTGGAGGAGGAGGAGGAGGAGGAGGAGGAGGAGGAGGAGGAGGAGGAGGAGAAGGAGGAGGAGGAGGAGGAAAGTATGGAAGGTATGGGATGACATGTGATCAACAACATATTTTCAGGTTGCTGTTACATAATGGAGAGGCAGGATGAGGGAGGGCACCAGATGTCAGCCGAAGAGCAGCCTCTCAGAAATTCCTTGTACTTCTCTAGCCTGGACTGTCCTTGGAGGTAGTGTTGACAGGGAGGGAGACCCAGCACCTAGGAAATGCTGGACAGGATAAGCCAAAGTAAGTACTGAATGCAGCTGTAGGTTTCTGCTGTCACCTCTGTCACACATATAAGAGTTGCTAGACACTCATTTTATTGTATTTATTTTTTATTGCTTTAAATATATTTTTATTGATTTCAGAGAGGAAGGGAGAGGGAGAGAGAGATAGAAACATCAATGATGAGAGAAAAATCACTGATTTGCTGCCTCCTGCACGCCCCCTACTGGGGTTCAAGCCCACAACACGGGCATATGCCCTTGACCGGAATTGAACCTGGAACCCTTCAGTCAGCAGGTTGACACTCTGTCCACTGAGCTAAACTGGCTAGGGCTGCCAGACACTCATTTTAGGTGTTACCTTCTATTCCTTAAATTAAGTCTCTTTAGTCATTTTAGTGCCTCTGTAACCAATGGGATATGGTGATTATGGGCCTAATTATTGAAGTGAAAACGAGAGGAGTTTGTGATGAATGGATAAAATCGCAAAATACTGTTACTTGGCTTGATCCAGTCCATATATTGCCATCTTGGGAAACTGTACTGGCATCTTCAATTAGAATATTTTTTAAATTTTTATTTATTTATTTTTATTGAATTTATTGGAATGACATTGTTTTATAAAACTATATAAGTGTCAAGTGTTCAGTTCTATATCATCTGTATATTGTAGTATGTTCACCACCCCCAGTCAAGTTTCCTTCTGTCACCATTTATCCCCCCCATGCCCTCTCCCAGCTCCCCACCCCTCTTTCCCTCTGGTAATAACCATGCTGTTGTCGGGATCTATGAGGTTTCTTCTCCCCCCTCCGCCCCCCTTAATTCCTTTACCTTTTTCACCCTGTCCCCCTGCCCCATGCCCTCTGATAGCTGTCAGTCTGTTCTCTATCTATGAGTCTGTTTCTATTTTGTTTGTCAGTTTGTTCATCAGATTCCACATAGAAGTGAAATCAAATGGTATTTGTCTTTCTCTGACTGGCTTATTTCGCTTAGCCTAACACTCTCTGGCTCCACCCACAAAAGGTAAGATTTCCTTTTTTTATGGCCGAGAACTATTCCATTGTGTAGATGTGCCACAGCTTTTGGAAATTTCACAATATGACAAATGTTTTATTTGGGGAGGTCTTGCCTAAGGACATAAACATCACCAAGTTCTGAGTAGAGAAGGGAAAGATGACTACCATCTCCCATTCCGTCCAAATCCTTGGGGGATTTCGAATCCAGCTCTCGGTGGGGAAAGAGTTATTTCCTCCTCACCATGCCCGGTATTCGTCTGCCAGGACTGCCCTAAGGAGGTACCACCAATTGGGTAACTTAGACAATAAACAACAGAAATGTATTGTCTCAACAGTTTGGAGGCTAGAAGTCTGAAATCAATGTGTTCACAGCCTTGGTTCCTTTAAAGGCTGCAGAGCAAACCTGTTGCTAGCCTTGCTGGTTTGCTGGAAATCCTTGGCAACTTTCAGGCAACGCAGGATTGTTTAGTTACTTTTGTTAGTTCTTAAAATGTATACTTTTCTCTCACTTCTATTGTTTCTCCTAAGTTTGTTTTTTTGTGTGTGTGTGGGATTCAAGAAGCTTATGCTAATTTGCCATCCATCAGGAGCCAAAAATGCTGTCAGATCTTCTTTCTCTACTAAGTACTATCTCTCTATTCCCAAGAAGTAGCTAGAAGGCACGTTAGGAAATGGGAGACCAGGAGAAATTAGGTGCAACATGTACATTTGGAGAAAACCTAAATGGCAATGGCATCTTCCTTTTCTCCAAACTTTAGCAAGAGATGCACTTGAGCAAGGAATCAGTATCACAAATTCCTCATACATGTGTATAATGAAACATTAACAAGGCTTTAATTTTCTGCATTATAAACATTAGCCCAAAAATTTCCAAACCATGGAATATGATGGATTAGATAAAATGAGTTAAGTAGATCACTATATATACCGGCTGGGGAGAATTTGTAAGGAATACTATTAAATGAAAACAGGTTGAAGAATCTTTTGTTTAGTAGAATATCATTTATGTGAAAATAAACTAGCATCCATTAAACCTAACTGTATATATCCATGCATACTTATGGACTTGCATAGGAAAAGGGTGGGAAGCAAACATATGGATGTCTCTTAAAAGAAACATAAATTGGCAGAGTTGTTTCATCTTTTTACGGTGAAAATGGCAATTACTTAGTCTTAGAAGTCAGTGAGGGACTTTCAATTTGAAAGTGACATTCATGGAGTGTCTTCTCTCCCACAGAAAGAAAAAGGGTGTTTCAAGATGTCCTGTCCTGTTTGAACTTGGATAGGAGCAGAAAGCTTCTGCCGGATTTTGTTCAACAATTCTCCTTAGATCGAGGATGTAAGTGGACACCCGAGACTCCGGGAGACCTAGCCTGGAATTTCCTGATGAAAGTTCAAGCACTGGATGTGACGGCTAGAGATTCAATCCTTAGACACGAGGTTCTGGGTGAGGATAGCAAAGGGGCGTCGCCGACCGGAGTCAAGAATCTGGAAATGAGGGACACACCAGCCATGAATCCCCTGGATGTGCTCTGTGCCTCTCTGCTGTGTTCAGACAGCTCTTTGCAGCGCGCAGTCATGTCAAGCATGTATCGATGCCGGTTTGCTCTTCCTCTGCTCCTGCCAGATGCCGAGAACAACAAAAGCATCTTAATGCTGGGAGCCATGAAAGGCATTGTGAAGGGGCAGCCAGCACTGCCTTCGGGAGGGCCGGTGGGGGAAACCGAGAGGTCTCTGACTCGCGCAAAGATGCCCGTCATCTCTTTTGTGCGTCTAGGAGACTGTAGCTTCTCCAAGTCCAGAATCCTCAACATACTGCTCAGGCCTGCCCAACCCCAACCACACAAAGTCTTCCTCCATCACGATTTGCCTGTTCCGGTGCTTCCCCGGCAGATCTCGGACGGCCTGGTGGAAATAGCGTGGTGCTTTCCGGATAGCGACAGTCTGAGGGAAAACCCTCCCTTTTTCCAAGAGCCTGTCGCTGTGGCCAACCTTCATGGAGATCTAGAAAGTGTTTGGACACAATTTGGTTTCTTGGTGGAGGTTTCCTCCGCTGTGTTTTTTTTCACTGACTGCCTAGGTGAAAAGGAATGGGACCTGCTCATGTTTTTAGGAGAAGATGCCATTGAAAGATGCTACTTTATCCTCAGTCCCCAGGCCAGGGAGAGTGAAGAGGCTCAGATTTTCCAGAGGATTCTGAAGTTGAAGCCATCACAGCTGCTGTTTTGGGAGGAGGAGGAGGAGGAGGAAGCTGGGGAGAAAGGGAGGAACTGGCAGGGCCTTCGAGCTGCCCTCCAGGAAGTGATGTCCTCATCACTCAGACGTGTGTCTGTGGAGGACATGGCCTCCCTGGCCAGAGAGTTGGGGATCCAGGTAGACCAAGACTTTGAGAACGTTCAAGGAATTCAAGTTTCCCCTGGTGACAGCTTGGCTGGAACAGTTGAAGATGAGGGGCAACGAAGACACAGTCGGCCAGAAAGCTCATCTGGAAGCCCCGTTGAGATGCCTGTGAAAGAGCCTGGCGGTGAAGGCGAGGTCACCCAGGCTCTTCAGAATTTCCACCTCACCCCAGTATTCATGCCGTATGTGCAAAACCTCGGTCCGTTCCCAGTCGGAATTGGAAGCCACTTTCACCGTGTTCCTGTGAAAGCCCCTAGGGTTACAGGCTTCCACCTTGGGTCAGAGCAGAAGTCTAAGTGGTTCCGTCCTCCACCCTTGCATAATTCAAGGGTCCATGGTCAAGGTAGAAGTTTTGGGGTTCAGTACTTCCAACCCCAGAGATTTTGTTCAGTTGAAAGTTTTCTGAAATTTTCGAGACCTGCTCGGGGACGTCACATGGATGGACCATTTGGGAGACCACCAAGACCCATTTGGCGGCATGTGAAGACTTGGCTTGGCAGACCACAGACAACGGGAGCTTGTGCAAGGTCTGCCCTAGTGGCCTCCCCGGGGGCTCACTTCCACTCACAGCCAGCAGGACCAGTTGGGAAGCCACCGCATAGGCAAGCCCACGCCCGGGGAACACAGCCACCTGAGGCAACTGAAAAACAGATGCGAACATCATCCCACACTGTGACTCCTCACCCTCGAAACTTTCAGCCAGCAGGAGTCACCCACAGACCCCTAAGACCTGCTTTTCAGCAGGGATTCAAGCTAAAGACACAAGGTGGGCCTTCAAATCCAGCTGGCCAAATGGGATCCCATCCTATGTCCAACAGACTTTTACCCAACTCTCTGTTCCGTCAGCCCACGCCACCCCAGGGCAAGCATTCCCAGCCCAAACCTTTCCAACCTATGGCCTCTCAACCCAAACCTACCCAAACAAAACCCACTCATCCCCAGCCCTCCCAAGCTAGATGCTCTCCATCCAAACCCACTCATCCCCAGCCCTCCCAAGCTAGATGCTCTCCATCCAAACCCACTCATCCCCAGCCCTCCCAAGCTAGATGCTCTCCATCCAAACACACTCATCCCCAGCCCTCCCAAGCTAGATGCTCTCCATCCAAACACACTCAGCCTAAGCCCTCCCAATCTAGGCCTTCTCAGCCCAGACCTACTCAATCCAGGTCATCAGGAACCAGCGCTTCACAGGCTAAGGCATCCTACTCGAGAGCAGGGCCCAAGAGGGGAGGGAAGCATTAAAGTGCTTACTCCAGAGACCTATGAAAGGTATCCTTTACCCAAGCCATTTTGATCACAGAATAGTACCCTAAAGCAGTGATGGTAAGAGACCACTACCATTAGCATGACACAGAAAAGGAGATATGCACAGCCTAATTGTTATCATTAAACTGTAAGAATTGTGTCCCTAAGGAAGAGAGAAAATATGAAAAGAATTAAGAATAGGCCCTCACTGGTTTGGCTTAGTGGATAGAGCATTGGCCTGCAGACTGAAGGGTCCCTGGTTCGATTCCGGTCAAGGGTGTGTACCTTGATTGCAGGCACATCCCCAGTAGGGGGTGTGCAGGAGGCAGCTGATACATGTTTCTCTCTCATCAATGTTTCTAACTCTATCCCTCTCCCTTCCTCCCTGTAAAAAATCAATAAAATATATTTTAGAAAAAGAATTAAGAATAGAATAAAGTGGTAAATAAATTAATTGACTCCAGTCTTGAGTTTTAGATAATATATAACCTGAACCCAGGGAATGGGTTTATGAGGCAGCCTCACTTGGGGAAGAAAGGGGTTGGAGTCTCCAATTGCAAAGAGATCATAAACTAGGGCTCAGGTTGCCTCAGCGTTGCAAATAAAATTGCCTTAGATGTTGGCTGCTCCAAAAAGTCTTGATCAGAATTTTTGGTTTAATATCAGGCTCTAACCAGATAACCCTGTTTGTTCAGGATAATCAGTTTGCTTGCGGTAACAGTCCCAATTTGCTTAGATGATAAAACTCTCTCATTTGATCCTTATATATAGAAATAATGAACTATCAACCAATAAAATTATTTTCATTAACTTTAATAGTGATCTGTGTATGTTTCTTTATTTTATTTTATTTATTTTCTTTCTCTTTTTTTAAAAAATAAATCTTTATTGTTCAGATTACAGGTGTTCCTCTTTTTGGTTTCCCCCTATAGCTCCCCTCCACCTGATTCCCCACCCCACCCTACCCCATGCCCTTACCCCCTGCCACTGTCTTCATCCATAGGAGTAAGATTTTTTTTGTCCAATCTCTTCCCGCACCACTCACACCTGCTTCCCCCTGAAAATTGTCAGTCCACTCCCTTTCTATGTCTCTGATTCTATTATATTCACCAGTCCATTCTATTCTTCAGATTTTTTTATTCACTTGATTTTTAGATTCACTTGTTGGTAGGTATGTATTTGATGTCATTTTGTTGTTCATAATTTTTATCTTTACCTTTTTCTTCTTCTTCCTCTTCTTAAAGAATACCCTTCAGCATTTCATGTAATCCTGGTTTGGTGACGATGAACTCCTTTAGCTTTTTCTTGTCTGTGAAGCTCTTTATCTGACCTTCAACTCTGAATGATAGCTTTGCTGGGTAGAATAATCTTGGTTGTAGGTTCTTGCTGTTCATCACTTTGAATATTTCTTGCCACTCCCTTCTGGCCTGCATAGTTTCTGCTGAGAAATCAGCTGACAGTCGTATGGGTACTCCCTTGTAGGTAACTAACCGTTTTTCTCTTGCTGCTTTCAAGATTCTCTCTCTGTCTTTTGCCCTTGGCATTTTAATTATGATGTGTCTTGGTGTGGTCCTCTTTGGATTCCTCTTGTATGGGGTTCTGTGCGCTTCCTGGACTTGTAAGTCTATTTCTTTCACCAGGTAGGGAAAGTTTTCTGTCATTATTTCTTCTAATAGGTTTTCAGTATTTTGCTCTCTCTCTTCTTCTTGGCACCCCAAAAATTCGGATGTTGGTATGCTTGAAGTTGTCCCAGAGGCTCCTTACACTATCTTCATATTTTTGGATTCTTTTTTCTTTTTGTTTTTCTGGTTGGGTGTTTTTTGTTTCCTCATATTTCAGATCTTTGGTTTGATTCTTGAGGTACGTTGATCTACAGTTGAGTTTCTGTATATTCTTTATTTTAGACAGTATATGCTTCATTTCTGACTGGTCCTTTTCCATTTTTTTGGCATTCTCATTAAGGTCCTTGAAGGTCTCACTAAGCTCCTCAGAAGTGTCATCAAGTTTCTCAGCGGTTTTTAGAAGATTCTTGAGTAACCTTATAAATGTGGTTCTGAACTCTATGTCGTCCAATAGTTTGCTTTCCTCTGTTTCTTTCATTCATGACATGTTTCTTTGTCTCTGCATATTGGCTGCTTCCCTGTGTTGATGGAGTGGCTTTGTGTGGTAGGTGACCTATAGGGGACAGTAGCTCAGCCTCCCCAATCACCTGATGTGGACGCTCTTGGTACACCCCTTTGTGGGCTGAGTGCAAAGTCTTGGTGTAGTTAAGCCTTAATTGCTGTTGGTACGCTGGGAGGAATTGACCTCCAGGCCAATTGGCTGTGAGGACTCACTGTGTCTATAATGGAAGAACTGCTGTGCTGGAGACACGCTTATGGGGCAGGACTTGTTTCAGTGGGGCTTTGGTGCTCGCTGAGTCTGCCTCTTGAATGTGTCACTTATGGATGTGAGGAGTTGAAATCTGGTTTCTCACACTGACCACTAGGTATACTGGCTTCTGGATCTCCAATGGGGTGCAGGTCAGCTATTGTCTGAGTCCACCCAGCAGGAGCTACAGCGAGAGCTACAGTTTTCTCCTCTTTGCTTGGGGTTTGGAGGTTTTGGAGCTGTGTGACCCAGGCTGCAAGTTTGCTAGGTTAAGCTGCGATAGGGCAGGCCTTTCTTATGCTAACGCTGCTGCTTGGAGCTTGGGTGGATTTGTAGGTTGTGTGGGGCGGGATCTCAGGGCTTCACTAGGCTAGGGCATGGCAAACAGCGATGGCTGCTAGGTTAGCCGGCTCTGTGTCTCCAACTGCGTCCCGTGCCCCAGCGCAGTAAACAATTATTCTTGCACGCAGCTCTGCAAGCAAGCCCCCCTCACTTTCCGACCCGATGACAGACAGTCCAGCTTCTCCCCGTAGGAGTTTGGGTCCCCTGCATCTCCCCAGAAACTGGATTTCAGAGTAATCGAGGGCTTGTCTCCCTTTAGGTTGAAAAAAGCAACGCCTGCCGCCAGCCCGGATCACTCGCCTCCGTACCTCAGCTTTTCAGCACTTGTGCACGTCTCAATGCTCTTTTCTCTTTCCTTCTAGTTGTAGAACTTCCACTCAGCCAGCTTTCCCGTGGTTCTGGGTGATAGACGATTTGTCTTTTAGTTGTAGTTTTGAAATTGTTGTGCGAGGCAGCAGTTTAGGTGTTTACCTACGCCACCATCTTGGATTCTCTTGTTTCATTATTTTAGATATTTGTAATAGGTAAGATAATTGGGCTTAATCTTAGAGGTTCTGATACATTTAACCTCATGATTTTAGCTTAAAATGTATACTTACCAGTAAGTTTTTTTTTTGTTTGTTTTTTGTTAATCGTCACCCTGCAAGTGCCCCACGTTGGGCTGCCAGTTGCGAGTGTCCCCCCCACCCTCAAGTCCTGCGTGGTTCAGGGTTCGGGCTCTGGAGGAGGCTGCACACAAATGAAAGAGAGTAGGAAATATTAATTTGGAAATATTGGGGGGCAGGCGGGAGCCCAACTTGAGAGGAAGGACTCCATTCCGCTCTGGCCTTGCTATCCCTTTTATTAAGACTAAGGGATACACCCATAGCCTTTAGGCAGGCAATTCCAATAATAGCCAATCAGCAAGGATTTACATAAAACTAAAAGGTGGAAGTTGCTTTAGCTACCATTGTCTCAACTAAACAGTGGGTGGTTGGCTCTGACCTTTCAGAGCTTCAAGGTTGACCAGCCTTCCAGGTTCCTTGTCCACACCTCTCTGTAGTGAAGACAATGGGTGGCTTCCAACATCACCCGAGGATATTTTTTCATTGATTTTTAAAGAGAGTGGAATGGAGAAAGAAAGACAGAGACATGATGTGAGAGACACATCAATTGGTTGTGGGGGGACCTGCAACCAAGGTACATGCCCTTGACTGAAATCGAACCCGGGACCCTTCAGTCTGTGGGCCGACGCTCTATCCACAGAGCCTAACTGGCTAGGGCTATACTTAAGCTTTTAATGTTAGAGTTGTTATTATTATTATTTATTGATTTCAAATGTGTTCAGAGGTCAGCTATTTTTGTTTATAGAAGATGGAGACAAACATATGTGGTTAAACATTACAAGTAATTTAGCAGCCACTTTTGGCCATTAATTTAAAACTCTTCTAATGACAGTTTTTGAGATTTATGTTTATAGAGGTGTTGGGTATAAAAGCATTTCCATTGTTGGTGGGAGCATAAGCTAGTACAGTCCTTTGGGAAGGCGATTTGACTGCATGTATAAAAATAAAATACCTGTAACTTTTGGTCCAGTAAAGTTATTTTATGAATTCATTCTACATATATTCCTGTTAATGTATGCAAAGATGTATATGTGTAAAAATATGCAATCTTTTTCTTTTTAAGAGAACATTTATTGGGTAAGTTACAGAGGTAGAAAAAGTAATTTTTAGAAGACATGGGCTTAGGAAACAAGTTCTAGAGGTAAAGAAAGGGTCTTTGGAAGCTAATGGTAACGTGCCTGGTGGGGTGGGTGGTAGGAGGTAGGGATGTGGGCGAGGGGGAGATGGGTGTGAAGGGGAAGGGAAAAGGAAAGGCATAGGCCTGCTCCCAGGAGGAAGAGTGCATTGGGTCCTCCATCCTAAGGGTTTTAAGGGCAGAGATTTTAGGGGAGGTCCCCGGGAAAAGATCTCAATAGAACATTCAGCAGTTTTCCAGGTGTGTCCTTTCAGGGAGCACTGAACCCCAAAACTTCTACCTTGACTATGGACCCTTGAATTGTGACTCACTGATTGATTGGCCAGCATCAGGGCAGGTCATTATTCCATGCTGCTGGTCCTAAGGCTGATTTCGTTGCTTATCTGTGCCTGGAGCTGAAGTACAACCACAATCCCCATGGTGGCCAGTCACAGGGAGGATGGACTCACTCCGCTCAGTCAGGTGGACTCCACCCCATGGGGGCATCCTGCCATCTGGGTGCCACCTGGGCCATACAGTTTTACCCCATGTCCTTGAAGAGTTAGAAGCAGCTAGGCAGCCAGGGATGGGACTACAGGAGAAGAATGTAAAAGGAGAAGTGCAACTGGACACTGGATTCCGACAGGAACGAAGGAGTTAGACAGGATCAGGCAGTTTAGGGTAAGGGCCTCAAGGAGGGACAATGTTAGATAAGGAGGAAATAGAGCAGACAGTCAGGATGTGAGTGAGATAGGTGGAATGTCAAAAATGTTCAATCTTACCTTGTTTATAAAGGACTAGAAAAAAACAATGCTTAAGTAAGTGATGGTACTAGACCTGTGCGATGTAGTTCCCTGAAGTTGATGAAAAATAATGGTGTTGTTCTAAACATGCTGGTGATAATAACTGAAATGATAAAAGGTTTGATTTAAATATTTTGGCCCAGATCTGGAAGATACTATGCAAAATCAGTACTCTTTTTATACTTTTTACTAGCACATGTTTATGTAGGAAAAACTAAATTTGGATTTTGATCACTAGTAGAGTGATACACTCCGATTTTAAAAAATGGAACATGAGGCATTAAAATATACTTTTAGCTTCATAATCTATGATACAATCCTGTATAATAAAGATGTAATATGCAAAGGGTCATTACACCATGAAGTGTAAGGACTGACTGCATAACGACCAGATCACGGATCAGCAGGAGGGTGGGGCAGCGAGCTACAAGCGGGCAGTGGAGAGCTACAGGAGGGGGCAGGGCAGCAAGCTATGAGGGGGGGTATGGGGCTGGGGGAGCTACAAGAGGGCGGGGCAGCAGGCGGAGAGCTACTGGAGGGTGGCAGCGAGCTACTGGCACACGGATTTGTGTGCAGGGCTACTAGTAAGATAGAAATAATTTGAGTGTAAGCTATATTGTGTGGTTTCTACTCAAGAAAAATTTAAACTAACAGGAAGAAAAGCTTAATGGTCTATGACATCAATGCCATGAAGCTAAATTTATAGTGCAACATCATGTACTTACATCGACTATAATAATAAAAGCATAATATGCTAATTAGACCTTCCTGATGAAGCCACAGCAGGTAGGGGCCAAGGCAGAGGTGGCCGTTGTGGCAGTTGGGGGAAGAGCCCCTTGCATGAATTTTGTGTATCAGGACTCTAGTTCTATATAATAAAGAAGTAATATGCAAATTAACCCTCACACCCTCACAAGATGGCTGCCTATGACCAGACCAGCAGGGGGGTTAGTGAGGGATGACCAAATGACTGAACAAGCAGGCTGCATGGGGTGACCAGGTCGGCAGTGGGGACAACCAAACGACTGAACAGCAGGCTACATGGGGCAACCAGGCCAGTGTGCGGGGGGGCAGTTGGCAATCAGGCTGGCAGGGGGGGAAGTTGGGGGTGACCAGGCCAGTGAGAGGGCAGTTGGGGGCCACCAGGCTGGCAGGGGAGTGCAGTTAGGGGTGACCAGGCCAGCAGGGGGAGCAGGTGGGGGGCAACCAGGCAGGCAGGCAGGTGAGCGATTAGGAGCCAGCAGTCCAGGATTGTGAGAGGGATGTCCCAGATTGGAGAGGGTGCAGGCTGGACTGAGGGGACCGCCTCCTGCCTTCACCCCCCCCGCCCCATACATGTATTTCGTGCACCGGGCCTCTAGTCTATATATATAAAAGCCTAATATGCTAAGTGTCTGAACATTCGACCAGTTGCTATGACACGCACTAAGCACCAGGGGGAAGATGCTCCGACCAGTAGGATAGCTTGCTGCTGGGATCCAGCTGATCAGGAATGGGCAAGATGGGCCAGACATGCCCTCCTGCGGTCCCTCCTCAGCCTCTAAAATATTTCTTCTAATTAATTTCCTTTCAGTGTGCACAAATTCATGCACAGGACTCTAGTTTAATAATAAGATATTAAATAGTTACTGTAACCATGACTGCTATTTGTTGAGTCTTTTCTCTGTCCTAAGTGCTTAACATGTGAGAAGTCAGTTGATCCTCTCCATGCCTCTGGAAAGACAGTTTAAAGAAAATATTCCTGTTTAATGAAATTGTGAGGGTGGAAAGGTAAGTGAGCTGCTAAAGATACATAACCAGCAAAGGGTCAAATCAGGAACTGAGTCCAAATATTCTGAATTCTTTTTTTTTAATAGCATATGATTATATTTAATACACAAGTTTGATACAAACAAAAAGTAAAACACGCAAGTAAAACAGTAACAAAAATGTGGTATTTCATTTGCAATGCATGAGAAATATTCTGAATCCTTATGCAACACTTTTTCTATTACACCCAAATGGGTCAAAAGGGGAAAATTATTGGTGCAAGTGCCTATATTAGAATGCTTAGTAATGTATATGAAGTGCCAATCACACACATTGTAACCATTCAACACACATTGACTATAATTCTTCTTATTATTACTAGAGGCCCGGTGCACAAAATTTGTGCACTTGGGGGGGGCGGTCCCTCAGGCCGGCCTGTGCCCTCTTGCAGTCTGGGAGCCCTCGGGGGATGTCCTAAGCTGGCAGTCAGACATCCTTAGCAGTGTCGTGGAGGTGGAAGAGGCTCCCACCACCACTGCTGCACTCACCAGCCATGAGCCCAACTTCTAGCTGAGTGGCACTCCCTGTGAGAGTGCACTGACCACCAGGGGGCAGCTCCTGCATTGAGCGGGATTGGGCTGAAACCGGCTCTCTGACATACCCTGAGGAGTCCCGGGTTGCAAGAGGGCGAAGGCCAGGCCGAGGGATCCCACTGGTGCACGATTGGGGACGGGAAGGGATGTGAGAGGTTGACCAGCCAGGGAGGGACCGAGGGAGGGCTCCAGGGTGTGTCCAGCCCATCTCGCTCAGTCCCGTTCGACTGGACCCCAGCAGCAAGCTAACCTACCAGTCGGAGCGTCTGCCCCTTGGTGGTCAGTGCACGTCATAGGGAGCAGTTGAGCAGCCTTAGCATATCATTAGCATATTAGGCTTTGATTGGGTGAATGGATGACTGAATGACTGGATGCTTAGCAAAGGATGTCCTTATTATATAGGATGTTGAGAGGGAACAAGATAGGTCTTTTTCCTAGGGACCCTAACAAGCATCCTTCCCACTTGACCCTTTCACTGAGAATTCTCAGGGGCATCGTCATGTTTTGACACGAATATGCAGTGGAAGTCCCCTGAGGATGGGAGTTTTGTCTGTTCTGTTCACTACTGTCTTTCTGAGGCTGCGGCTTTTCTGGGAAAGGTACATTGCCAGCAAAATACCTCAGGGACTCGGTGTGCTTGCCTGTTCTTCCCGACAGCACTAGCTTGTCATTGGATGAGCAGAGGGAAGGGCTTGCAGGGAAGTGTCTGCTGACACTTGTCACGATGTCCTCCGGGAAGGAGAACAGCTCCTGCTCTTCAGGAAGACAGAATATGCCGCCTGCTCTGCCTGGTACAAGGAGTCAGCAGCTGTCTGCTTGCACGCACGCTGCCCGTGCCACAGCAGCTTCACCCACTCCGTCGGCCACTGCAGTCTCAGACGGAGATGGCAGTGACGAGGTTGAGGTGGAGATGTCCTATGAAGTCCATTAGCTGTGTGGTCCAGACAGCAGAGTGGGCTGTAGGAGGGGCAAGGCCTGAGGGGAGCTTTGGCAGCCAGGAGGGCTGGCATCGCTGGTGGGGTCCTACCATGGACGGAAAGGCTAATAAGCTGCTTCATTTCTTTCTTTTTTATTTTTTTAAATATGTTTTATTGATTTCAGAGAGAGGAAGGGAGAGGGAGAGGAAGAGAGGGATGCAATGATGAGAGAGAATCATTGATCGGCTGCATCCTGCACAAGCTCTACTGGGGACTGAGCGCACAACCTGGGCATGTGTCCAGACCTGGAATTGAACCATGACCTTCTACTTCATGGGTCGAGGCTCAATCACTGAGCCACACCAACGAGTCACTTAATTTCTTTCTTATATCTTTTCCCTAGCTTTCTTTTTTCTTTCCCTTCACACAGTCAGCACTTTTTCCAGGCAGGACTTCTTTTGCCCACCCAGCCTGGAGGGCTGTTTGAAGCAAGGGATAAATTGTTAGCGCTGGCTTTCAGGCCTCACGACAGATCAACTTTTGGGGTATCTGGAAAATGTGCCCCAAATAAGTGCATGAAAACTGGCAAGGGGAATATTCTTGGTTGAAAGAGGAGTGAAAAAAAAAAAGCAGAAAACCGAGGCTGGGGCACACGAGAAGTCTGAAATGCATCGTGTGGGCCTGACCATGAGACACTGCTCCCCTGTGCTAAGTCCAACCAGAAGGGTCAGGCTTAACAGCTTCTCCCATCCCAGCACCTTAATTAATCAGCGGCATTCTCCTCATATATCTTGTGAAGGCTGCTCTCAGATGGAATAGAAAATGCTTTAGAAACCCATTTGAGTTATAGCAGCACCATATATTTTATATTCTTGTCGGAGGGACTTAGGGTGACTAGAGGGTCAATTTTGTCTTTTTTCTCTTTTTAACTAGAAAGGGCCCATCACTCAGCAGAGAAGTTAGTGGTTTTTGGGAGTGAAAAAAGTCCCTCCAGCATAAGGTGAACTTGTTGGGTTCGAAAGCATAATAAGCTTTCTTTCCTGAAATAGACCCAATCAACATACCTTATTGTATTTTATCGGGGCATTCATCAGAAACATATCAAACGTGAGGCAAAGCTTTTCCTGAGAGGCTTGGAAACACATGCACCTGGGATCTGGTGCTGTGTCTAGGAATGTTATTCATTCTGCAGAATGCTCTGAGCTCCCACCATGGGCCCAAATGCAGAGCGTCTGGGGCAACATTTAAATATTTCTGCTGGAGTAGGGGTCACAGAATCAGCCCATCATGCAATGCTCAATCATGAAGGAGTGGAGAACCCCATGTGATTAAGTGCAGGCTTGCTTCTCAGCAGAGTTTTTCAGGGCCATGAAGGCTGGCTCTTCAGATTCCAACTGTGAGTGGACAGGAAAGCAGCTGGTTAACAAGTGGAGCAGTTGGCCTCAATTAGGAGTGCAGAGAGGTCACCTATGGTAACAAAGGGTAAGGCGGAGTATTGGGGTGCAAATGCTGATAGATGGGTGGATGCACAATGAAAGTGTGGAAGTCCTCTTACAATGGATTCCATTTTATAAATGAAATAGCCAAAAGACACATGAAAAGATGCTCAAGATTATTATTAGAAGAATGAAAACCAAAGCCACAGTGAGATATTTCTTCACACCTTCTCTGATGGCTATAATTAAAAAGATGGACAGCAAGAAGTATCAGAGAGGATGTGGAAAAATTAAAGTTCTTGTACACTCTTAGTGGAAATGTTAAATGGTGCAGCTGATTTTGAAAATAATTTGGTATAGTTCCTCCAAATGTTAAGCAAAGAGTTCTTAGCTATATTCTCAAAAGAATTGAAGATATCTCCATACAAAAACCTTATATGAATGATCATAGCAGCATATTATTTAATAAAGAGGGAATATGCTAATTGACCCTCACACTATCACAAAGATGGTGGCACTCACAGCCAATTAGGAGGGAATATACCAATTGACTGCCCCGCCCTCAAAGATGGCAGCACCCAGTACCCTCAGCCCCACCGGGGTGCCTGCCTCTGGAGTCTCCCAGTCCCTTCAACCCTACAGCCACCCAGGGCCTGCCTGAGGCACAGGCAAGCCTTGGATGGCAGCTGCCCAGCTGACACCTGAGGCGTAGGCAAGGCTCAGGTAACCAGGGCCAGCCAAGGCTTGCACTGCCAGCAGTGGCAGCAGCAGAGGTGTGATGGGGTGTCGCCTTCCCGATTGCTGGGTTGCCTCCTGCCGGAGGGCTCCTGGACTGTGAGAGAGGGAAGGCCGGGCTGAGGGACCCCCCTCCAGTGCATGAATTTTCATGCACCAGGCCTCTAGTTATATATAATAGTCAAAAAAGTAAAGCAACTCAAATGTCCATCAGCTGATGAATGGATAAATAAAATGTGGTTTATCCACAGAATATTGTTCTCCCATAAAAAAGAATAAAGTACCTATAGATGAATCTTGGAAACATTATGCTACATGAAGAAGTCAGACACAAAAACCGACATATTGGTTGAATCTATTTATATGAAAGGTCCAGAAGAGACAAATGCATGGAGACAGGAAGTAGATTAGTGGTTGCCAGGAGCTAGGGGACATGGGGACTGACTGCTAATGGGGATGGGATTTCTTTTGGAAATGATGAACCTACTCTGGATGGTGGTGATGGTTTCACACTCATGTGAATGTTTAAAAGGGTGAGTTTTATGATGTGTGAATTATGTCCCAATAATCAAATATACTAGACAGGGGGTAAGGGAGCAAATGATATGGATGGCCTGGCTATCCATTGGCAGTAGGTAAAATGAAGAGAGGTATGCACAGAGGTATATTCTATGGTTCTTGATGGATTGTGTGTGGAAGGCAGTGAGATGAGTGAAAAACTCAAGAAGGATTCGGAGGTGCCCTATCACTTTGTATTCCCTTGATTTATTATGTATTTTACCACCCCATTAGCATATATATCCCTCAGTGTACATTGGCTAAAAACATAGTGTCTATTGTGGGGGGAGGAGAGGTGGCCATTTTAGGTATACTTTAGGTAAAACATCAAGTATGTCCATTTTCATGGATCTGTTTTTAAAAATATATTTTTAAAATTGATTTCAGAGAGGGAGAGGGAGAGATAGAAACATCAATGATGAGAGAAACTCATTGATCGGCTGCCTTCTGCACACTGCCTACTGGGAATCGAGCCAGCAACTGGGCATATGCCCTTGATAGGAATAGAACCTGGGACCCTTCAGTCTGTAGGCTGACACTCTATACACTAAGCCCAACCGGCTAGGGCATGGGTCTGTTTTATACAATTCAATTGCTCAATTTCCTGCCTTAATAGAGAGGTCACTCCCTGTGTTTGGGCAGTTTTTCAAGTTTACTTCCCATTTTGAGGTTTCCCCATTAGACTCTTGATGAGAGAGGCTGCGAATCTCTATTGACTCTATAGTAAGTGTTCAATGTTCTGCAGATGAGGTGCCTTCTTCCTTTCATCCTGAATTGAGGCCACATGTTTTGAAATACATTTTTTGGCAATAAAAACATTTATCAACTGCCAGGGCTGACCAGCAGACCCTGAGCAATGGATGAATGATTACTCTGACACGTTTCTGTGAAAGAGAGGGCTAAGGGACTGCCTGGCTAACAGAACCAGATAGCCCTGTCCACCTGCCTCCTTAGGCTTTTTTTGTAGCAACAGCTTGAACTAAAATTAACCTTTAGATACTATCAACAGGGTAAGTATCCTTGAGAAAACACATGTATCTGTAGTGCCTTTAAAACAAGGATATTTTGAAGTCTAAACATAAATATTCCAGTAAAACACCAGGGGGCTCAGACTTGTCTGGAAATGTCAAGGCAGGGTCTGCTGCCTTCGGCAAGAATCCCCTAGAGAAAAAAAGGTGGATAGAGGAGAATCCAAGATGGCGGCGTAGGTAAACACCTAAACTGCTGCCTCGCGCAACAATTTCAAAAATTCAACTAAAAGACAAAACGTCTATCACCCAGAACCACGGGAAAGCTGGCTGAGTGGAAGTTCTACAACTAGAAGGAAAGAGAAAAGAGCATCGAGACGTGCACGAGCGCTGAAAAGCTGAGGTACGGAGGCGCGTGATCCGGGCTGGCGGCGGGCGTTGCTTTTTTCAACCCGAAGGGAGACAAGCCCCCGATTACTCTGAAATCCAGTTTCTGGGGAGACACGGGGGACCCAAACTCCTACGGGGAGAAGCTGGACTGTCTGCCAGTAAGGGGGGCTTACTTGCAGAGCTGTGTGCAGGAATAATTGTTTACGGCACTGGGGCACGGGACTCCGGGACGCCCTTGGGGACACAGAGCCCGCTAACTAGCAGCCATTGCTGTTTGCCACACCCTAGCCTAGTGACACCCTGAGACCCCGCCCTGCACAACCTACAAACCCACCCAAGCTCCAAGCAGCAGCGTTAGCAGAAGAAAGCCCCGCCCTATTGCAGCTTAACCTAGCAAACTTGCAGCCTGGGTCAGACAGCTCCAAAACCTCCAAACCCCAAGCAAAGAGGAGAAAACTGTAGCTCTCACTGTAGCTCCTGCTGGATGGCCTCAGACAGTAGCTGACCTGCACCCCATTGGAGATCCAGAAGCCAGTGTACCTAGTGGTCAGAGTGAGACACCAGATTTCAACTCCTCACATCCATAAGTGACACATTCAAAGGCAGACTCAGTGAGCACCAAAGCCCCACTGAAACAAGTCCTGCCCCATAAGTGTGTCTTCAGCGCAGCAGTTCTTCCATTATAGACACAGTGAGTGCTCACAGCTAATTGGCCTGGAGGTCAATTCCTCCCAGTGTACCAACAGCAATTAAGGCTTTAACTGCACCAAGTCTTTGCGCTCAGCCCACAAAGGGGTGTACCAAGAGTGTCCACATCAGGTGATTGGGGAGGCTGAGCTACTGCCCCCTATAGGTCACCTACCACACAAAGCTACTCCATCAACACAGGGAAGCAGCCAAAATGAGGAGACAAAGAAACATGTCATGAATGGAAGAAACGGAGGAAAGCAAACTACTGGATGACATAGAGTTCAGAACCACATTTATAAGGTTACTCAAGAATCTTCTTAAAACCACTGAGAAACTTGATGAGACCTTCAAGGAGCTTAATGAGAATGCCAAAAAAATGGAAAAGGATCAGTCAGAAATGAAGCATACACTGTCTGAAATAAAGAATATACAGAAACTCAACTGTAGATCAACGTACCTCAAGAATCAAACCAAAGATCTGAAATATGTGGAAACAAAAAACATCCAACCAGAAAAACAAAAAGAAAAAAGAATCCAAAAATATGAAGATAGTGTAAGGAGCCTCTGGGACAACTTTAAGCGAACCAACATCCGAATATTTGGGGTGCCAGAAGAAGGGAGAGAGCAAAATATTGAAAACCCATTAGAAGAAATAATGACAGAAAACTTTCCCTGCCTGGTGAAAGAAATAGATGTATAAGTCCAGGAAGCGCACAGAACCCCATACAAAAGGAATCCAAAGAGGACCACACCAAGACACATCATAATTAAAATGCCAAGGGCAAAAGACAAAGAGAGAATATTAAAAGCAGCAAGAGAAAAACAGTTAATTACCTACAAGGGAGTACCCATACGACTGTCAGCTGATTTCTCAACAGAAACTATGCAGGCCAGAAGGGAGTGGCAAGAAATATTCAAAGTGATGAACAGCAAGAACCTACAACCAAGATTACTCTACCCAGCAAAGCTATCATTCAGAGTTGAAGGTCAGATAAAGAGCTTCACAGACAAGAAAAAGCTAAAGGAGTTCATCACCACCAAACCAGGATTACACGAAATGCTGAAGGGTATTCTTTAAGGAGAGGAAGAAGAAGAAAAAGGTAAAGATAAAAATTATGAACAACAAAATGACATCAAATACATACCTACCAACAAGTGAATCTAAAAATCAAGTGAATAAAAAATCTGAAGAACAGAATGGACTGGTGAATATAATAGAATCAGGGACATAGAAAGGGAGTGAACTGACGATTCTCAGGGGAAGCAGGTGTGAGGGGTGTGGGAAGAGCTTGGACAAAAATCTTACTCCTATGGATGAAGACAGTGGCGGGGGTAAGGGCATGGGGTGGGGTGGGGAATCAGGTGGAGGGGAGCTATGGGGGAAAAAATAGAGGAACACCTGTAATAATCTGAACAATAAAGATTTATTAAAAAAAAAAAAAAGAATCCCCTAGGGCAGTGGTTCTCAACCTTTCTAATGCTGCGACCCTTTAATACAGTTCCTCATGTTGTGGTGACCCCCAACCATAAAATTATTTTTGTTGCTACTTCATAACTGTAATTTTGCTACTGTTATGAATCATAATGTAAATATCTGATATGCAGGATGTATTTTTATTGTTACAAATTGAACATAATTAAAGCATAGTGATTAATCACAAAAACAATATATAATTATATATTGTGAAATATTTATTTCTAATTACAAATAAATGAAATTTTGTCTTGAAGCATGGTGTAGCATGGGTAACAGTGTTAATATAACAACAGTAAACTACATTGCTACATTTTGCAACAGTATGCTTAAAAAGCCAATGTCCGTGCGAAGGTTGAGATTGCTTCTTTCTCAGCAGATCAGAAATTCTCGGGGCAGTCTTTGCAAGAGCACAACAAAGATCATCTTCCACAACAAGTCTACTTCTGTTTTTAGACTTGATAACCAACAAGCTGGAAAACCCTGTTTCACAAAGATATGTTCTTGGAAATGGAAGAAGAAGGAGCAACACAGTCTCAGACAGAACAGGATATGACTGCAAACACTTGATCCAGAATTTTGTAACTGGCATTGTAGAGAAATCAGTTTTCCCTGCATCGCTGTTAATAAGTTCAGTGAACTCTCCTCTTGTGCTGTCTCAGGAACATCTTCAACTTTGACTGTGAATGGGCTTCTGGCAAGTGCAAATGGGGTGTCAGGTAGATTTGGAAAGTACGATGAAACTTTGTCTGCAAGCATGTGCAAGTGTTTTTTTCACAGAAATTATCATCATATTCCTTTTGTCTGGTTCAATGTCATGTTCCTCAAAGAAAGTAGATAAGGTAGGCAACATGTAAATTTTATTTTCATCCAATTTTTCTTGCCAAAGCTGAAGTTTCATTTGCAATGATCGGATCTTTTCAGACAAATCAAGGCATGTTGCATTTGGTCCTTGCAGTGATAAATTTAACTCATTCAAGATGGCAAAGATGGCAATGAAGTAAGCTATTTTCAGCAGTTCACTTTTATCGCTGAAAAGTGCTTTGAACTCTGGTCTTGCTTTCTGATTAAAAAACGTTTTGAGTTCATCACAAAGCTCAGAAACACATTTTAAAACTTTTCCTCTTGACAACCATCTCACTTCAGTGTGAAATAGCAGAGCATTGTTCCGCGCATCCAACTTATTGCACAGTTGCGAAAGCAGTGGACTTTTTAAAGTGCTCGCCTTTACAAAATTGACAGAACTTATGATGCTTTTCATTACTTCTTGTAACTCTTGTGGCAGCATCTTCGCTGTTAATATTTGCTGATGAATCATACAGTGAGTTCTGATGACTTTTGGTGACTCATTCAGCACCAAACTTTGAAATCCAGATCGACATCCTAGCATAGCACCATCTGTGCAAACACCACAAACCTTTTCCCAAGAGTTCTTATGCTCTTTCAGAAATGAACCAACTGTGTCAAATACATCATGTGCAGTAGTTGTTGTTTCAAGAGGTTTGCAAAAAAGAAACTCATCTTTAAAGTCACCATCATTAATATACCTCACGTAAACCAGTAACTGAACAGTTTGCAACGTCTGTAGATTCATCAAGCTGTATACTAAATATTGGAAGTGGAGCAGATTTAATTTCCTGGCTTACCTGATCAAGAATATCAGCAGACATGTCATCTATTCTTCTGCGGACAGTGTCGTTAGATAAGGAAATTGCACTCAATTTCATAACAAATTCATCTCCTATCATATCTCGAACAATGTCTTTGGCCACTGGCAACAGTAAATCCTCAGCAATGGTGTGAGGTTTCATAGCTCTGGCGATTCTGAGTGCCACCAAATATGAAGCTTCCACGGCTGCTACGTTTTGTTTGTGGTACTTGCCACCAGTCAAGTCTGGCTTTCTTGAGTCCATCAGCTTTGCTTCTAAAACAGTTGGTATCCTTGCTGGCAAAGCTCGGATGCTTGCTATCAAAATGGCGTTTTAGTTTGTTCGGATTCATAGATTCGGCTGATAGAACTTCACAACAAATAACATATTGTGGTTTCTCAATTCCTGCTGTAATTATTGAGGTAAAACCCCACTGTAAACAATCCTCACTATGTTTTCTTTTCTTAACGTTCTTCTCTACATGATCCATTGTCATGGGATGGTTTGCTAGTGAAAATAATATATAACAATAGCTTTAATAATACAAAAGATGATACATGGCATAGTTCAGTCAATACAGTTCATTAAAGTTTCCTATGATTTACCATTCTCCGTGTTGTTGTTTTTTTACATACCTGTTACTATCGCAAGGGGACAGTATTCACATCAACCACAGCTGCATATAAAAAGACAGATCAGCATCCAGATTAAGTTCCCATGCAACAGATATTTTTTTGCAGTAGTTGATGATTTTACAGTACATGATTTTACATTTACCTAGTAATTATAATTCATGAAGTGTCATTTTACCTCCAAAACTGCTGCTTTCTACACAGTAGCTGCTCTCTACACATGTGTGACTGGTCCGCATAAGTACATTATGGTGCCAGCCCTGTCACATACACCTGTATTTGTATGGGGTGTATGTGATGGGGTTGGCGTGATGATGTCATTACACTGGGTACTCATATTTGGGTGTATCTTCATGTGGGTGGACCCGCCTGGAGACAGATAGAGGAGCAGTGTCTCGGTTCCTAAGACCATTGGAAATATGTGTTTTCCGATGGTCTTAGGTGACCCCTGTGAAAGGGTCATTCGACCCCCAAAGGGGTTGCGACCCACAGGTTGAGAATGTCACATATGCTCTAATGTCACATAGTCGTTCATTAGTTATTAATCAGGCTCATTCTGGGCTGAGTGTTTGCAAGTTGGTATTATTGTTCTCAAAAAGTTTGGCACCCAAACTGTGTATCATTGGAGGTATATCTTAGGATAAACTATTTTGCTAAAATTTTTCTTTGGCTCACATTTGCTTATGCATATTTTTTGAAAAACTCATTTATTGCTCATGGGTGTGGAGGGTGTGGAGACCTATATGTGTTCAAGATACTGCAGTATGAATTCTCTGTATCTTGTATTTCATTTAAACCTATAGAAAGGTTTTATTTTCTTGTTTGTTTTACAGTATACAAATAAAATTTATATTCTCTTATTTTAATTTGATGGAATGCTTCCTGTTCATCAATTGCCTGCATGGTCACTAGATGGCACTCATGAGTCATGGAAAGTAAATGGCTTTTTTAAACTTCAAACTTTATTATTATTTTTAAATTTTTATTTTTATGGATTTTTTTGGTGACATTGGTGAATAACATTAAATAGATTTCAGGTGCACAATTCTATAACACATCATCTGTATATTGTGTTGTGTGTTCACCACCCAAAGTCAAGTCTCCTTTCATCACCATTTGTCCCTCCCTTTACCTTCTTCTACCTCATTATTTTTATTTTAAGTAAGAAAATTGAGGCTTAAAAGAATAATGTAGATAGTAAATGGGAAAGCCTGGATTTGAGATAAGACTTGCCTGATGCTCTTTCCGGCAAGTCGCATTTTCTCCCAAGAAGCAGGCCCACACAAGAAGAGAGTGAAGCTGATCTCTTTATGAGTATGGATAACTAAACACATCTGTATGTGTATTTAAATGCATGTAATTAGTGCTCTTTTCTTATATGCTCACTAGGAAGGAACGTACATTTGGAAACATGGTTACATAAAAATCTAGGAACTGTGTCAGAGTGAAGATCTATGAATCACTCGGTCTCCCTTGCATCCAGACCACCTGGCGTCCATGAATCCTTCAGTGAGATCTGTTATTGCATATGCTTTCAACATACCCCAGTTCCTCCAAATAAATGAATGAACAAGCAAGCAAAGGACAGAGAATCTTTAGGATGCTTATTCTATTGCACTCGGAGCAATATAATAATAGAGCTAACAAATTTAAACTGGATAATTTTGAATTTTACCTTTGAATAGGTAATATGTTCACTAATGTATTACAGAGACAAACCATTATAAGGTAAAAAGTCTGAGTCACATCTCTTTTTCTACTTATCCTGTTTTAATATTCTCATTCTGTTCCTTCTCACATGCATCCCGAGTCAGGTTATAACTTTATTAGTTTCTTGGGTATCCTTCCAGAATTCCTTCATGCAAATATAAACAAATATTAATACATATCTTTCTTATCCTTCCTCCTTTTAACCCCAAAGTAACTTACCATTCTGTAGCTTTCTTTTTTCTCATTAAAAGTGCATTTTGCAAGCCTTTTCATATCAATGCATAGAAAACTTCAATGTTTTAGAACTGTTTAATATTCCATTTTAATGTGCATACTATAATTGACTTAACCAATCCATGATTGGTGAATATTCGGGTTGTTTCTAGTCTTTTGCACAATAGCTTACATTTATTGAACTAAGCTTACTATAGCTCAGGCACAGAGCTAACTGCTTTACTTGGGTACATTTTATGAAACAACCCTTTAAGTTAGTTAATATTATTTCCATTTTTTTTGGATAAGGAAGCAAGAGGATCATGGTCACTAAGCAACTTGTCTAAGACTAGAACCTGGACTGTCTGCCTTTAGAGCACATTTGTATACTAGTGAAACATAATTAGTACTCCTTATTAATTTTAGAAAAATTTTTCCCTTTAAGAAGTTTCCAGTTATGTGTTTGTGGCTGCTCTTCACTTGTTTCCAAGATTTTTTTTAACAAACATTTGAAGAGTTTGTACAATGAGAATTTTACTTCTTTCTACCGCCCATGCTTTATTTTTTGTGGCCATGGACTATGTAATGATAAATCTGATACCAAATTATATCTGTTAGAGGGAATTTAAGGGGGAAAAGTCTAAAATTAAGGGATAGATTGACATTATCTGAGAGTGATTAATTTTTATTTTAGGGCTATTATAGGCATATTATATGCTGAAATTTGATCTGAAAAAAAAACCACAACAACCAACATCAAACAGACAACCCAACTTTGTTTGTAGGCACCACAAGTTTAAAGTGTAGAATAAATAAATGATCTTGCCTTTTGATATTTGCTCTTCCTCTAGGACGGCCGTTCTCAACCTGTGGGTTGCGACCCCTTTGGGGGTCGAATGACCCTTTCACAGGAGTTGCCTAAGACATCCTGCATATCAGATATTTACATTACGATTCATAACAGTAGCAAAATTACAGTTATGAAGTAGCAACGAAAATAATTTTATGGTTGGGGGTCACCACAACATGAGGAACTGTATTCAAGGGTCGCGGCATTAGGAAGGTTGAGAACCACTGCTCTAGGACTTAACCTAATGCACTCAGGGAACCATGGAAACTTTGCATTTTGTGTCTTCCTTCTCAGAGCTGTTTGACTTCATTCAAGTGTGAACCAAATGAAATATATCTTGCACTTGCAGGCTGCTGCTACTGTGCGCATTGCAGATAATGGAAAAACCCAGATGCCAGTTAGAAACCCAAGCAAACCGGCCTTCTCCTAAATTTAGCAAGGGCCTGCCCCTATTGAAAAACCATAACAGCAAACGACAAAACATCTCATCATCTCCTGGTGGTAACTGGATCCTTACCCTCTGCCGCCATCAGAATCCCTGGCAAAGGCCTGTGCAGGGCAGTCAGGGGCCATGACATCTGCCTAAAGGGGCAGTGTGAAGCCCCGTAAATATTTCTCTCTAATTAACCCTTAAACAGCATGCATGGGAAGCACTGAAGGCCAGCGCTTGAATGCACAGATGACAGAATTTAATGCAGTGCCACCAGCGGAGATGGGCAGAATCTTGATTGGGTGTGATGATAAAACATGTAACCATCACTATTTTGCTGAAAACTTCCTTTGGATAAGGCATTGCCTAGTAGTCATTTTTTCACTGTTTACACGGTGGCACTTCAATGGGAAAAAGCGATACCACCTGGAGTCTTTGTTAGCTTAACAAGCACTTGATCTGGAGCCTAAGAAGAGTCAATGTTTCTCGGCTCCCCAGTGGTTTCACTCCGGAGCCTAATGCTATTCTTTTTACTGGAGGGACTGGCGTACGCCTGCCACTAGGGGGTGCTGTTGCTTCTTTCTCCAACCCCGGACAGTTTCAAGTCTGACCTTACCGGTCTCAGCAGAAGAGAGAAAACGCGGCTTTATCCTTCCCCAGTGAGTTCATGTCTCCTCCGCCTCCTGAGTCAATGGAATCTGTTCGAATAACTCAGAACAAAACCAGATGGCTAGTCAATGAAAGAGGCTTGTTAAAATGTTTTCAAATACCTCCCCTAGTTGAGCCACAGTAGCTCCTTTATATCATCAGCGGCCTAATAGTTTTACTAGGGTCTGGGGATGTTAACTGCTTTTGAGATGCTATCAAGGGAAGTGAGGACTGACGGGGGACAAGGGGGTGTGTCATAGCAGGAGATGGGGAAAAGGCTAGGCTCTAGTGGAACCTTCCCCAGTCTGGCAGAAACCTGCTTTCCCCCTCTACCCATTCAGTTTTGGTTCAGACACCAGTTGCCAAGGCATGTCACATACCAGTTTAGGGGATTGTTAGAAATGCAAGTTCTGGGGTCACATGAATTTGGGAAACTCTGGTTTGAAAAAAGTTAAAAAGAAGTATTAGTTGGGCAGGACTCTCAGGACATGTAATTTGTAATGCATTGTGCACTGCGCTTTGTGACTCTAAGGCTGGGCATTGGCTGGGAGTAGACATTTTTCCAATGCTTCTCAATGGAGGGTGTGTGTGTGATTTTTGTCCCCAGGGGATGTTTGGCAATGTCCGGACATATTTTTGTTGTTGTTATTTTTTAAAATCCTTAACTGAGGATATTTTCCCATTGGTTTTTAGAGAGAGTGGAAGGAAGGGAGGAGTGGGGGAGAGAGAGAAACATCGATGTGAGAGAGACACATTGATTGGTTGCCTTCCTCTTGAGCCCTGACCTAGGCCAGAGATCGAGCTTGCAACTGAGGTACGTGCCCTTGACTGGGAATTGAACCCAAGACGCTTAGGTCCGTGGGCCGCTGCTCTAACCACTGAGCTAAAATGGCTAGGGCTGGACCGGGTTTTGATTGTCATGACTGGGGAGGGTGTTACTGTCATGTAGTGGGTAGAGACCAGGGATCTGCTCTGATTAACAGCACAGCTCCCTCTCCACTCCCTCCACCAACAAAGAGCTATCAGGCCCAAAAGGTCAGTAATCCAGCTGCTGAGAAACTCTGCTCTATAATTTATACAATCTCTTATACTTACTTAACCTCAACATTATTTTGCAAGGCCTTGAGCAGAGACTACGTCGGAAATATGCCCTCAGTTCAGCCACAATGTCTGCATTGCCAGGTGGTACGGTCTTCATCAGTACTCCTTCTCCTTGACCTCCATATGGTGCTCGTCATTGTTGACCGACCTCGCCTTGAGATTCTCCTCAGTTGGCCTGACACGCATTGTTTTCATTTTCTTTCTCCTCTGTAAACTTTCTCTCTCCTTTTTGGCTTTTCTTCGTCTTCTTGCTTTCTGAGTAGGAGCATTTCTGTGGTTTTATACTTCACTGTGATCAGTCTCCATGACTTCAATTATGTTTCCTCAGGCCTGTGGCTTTACTTATGACCCATTCCAAGATGCTTCCTCCCAAAGACATCTGCATTTCCAGTCCTACAGTGGTCGTTATCTCCCACTTAACACTTATGTCTCCTACTCACAGTGCCCTAAAGCAATGTGAGACTATTTAGCCAAACCATGCAAAGAAAACTGTAGCTCAACTTCATAGGAAACCTGAAAAATCTTACCAAAAGCAGTGTTTTCTGAAATCAATGACAGTGATATTGAAGAACTGCTAGAGTCAATGCCAAGCCGTGGGAAATGCGGATCTGGCAGAAGAAGGCAGGGCGACAACTGGAGAAGAGAAAATGAACAAGGATGATAACCATGATAAGACTTTTCCAACAGAGTGGTCTGGATATCTAAGGATTTAGGCAAGTTCTTGGGAAGATTAGTGATGCCTTTAAATATGTTTGCCCCAAACAAAAAAAGATGTTCTTTTTGATCATTCTATGAAAGTCAAGCATGAAGGGTTGGGTATCATATTGTTTTAGGCCGCGCACGCGCGTGTGTGTGTGTGTGTGTGTGTGTGTGTGTATGTCTTCCCTCCAGAATGTTCTATTTACATTTTGAGTGACAGAATTGCATTTAGATCTTTTCTCCCACAAAGTGTTTAGTCTCTAAATCTGGTCTGTAACATCCTTAAAAAAAAGAAACGCCATGAAAGCATGTACTTAGTTTAGTAGAGCGATTTTCAGCCGATGTGCTGTAAAAAAATTTAAAACATGCAATACTTATTTAGTCAAGGACACTGACATCTTTTCCCTTAGGTTGTCAAGTAAAAAAATGACAACAGCCGACACAATGGCTGTTTGATGTGAATGAATCAAAATTATACCTATTTTTTTGTCAGATGGGCAAAAATATATTTTTTTGGTGTGCTGCAGAATTTTAGTAATTAGTTTATATGTGCCCTGAGATAAAAAAGGTTGAAAATATCTGGTTTATGCCTGGCCAGTGTATCTCAGTGGTTGAGCATTGACCTATACTAGGAGATCACAGTTCGAATCCTAGTCAGGGCATACGACTGGGTTTTGGGCTTAATCCCCAGTAGCGGGTGTGCAGGAGGCAGCCAATTAATGATTTTTTCTTATCATTGATGTTTCTATATCTTCCTTCCTCTCTGAATCAATAAAAACATATTAACACGGAGGCATGGAACAGACGGACATACCTCGATGTGGGGTTGGGGGGATGAGAAGAGATAAACCAAATAATTTTATTTATTTATCTATTTATTTTAAATATATCTTTATTGATTTCAGAGAGGAAGGGAGACGGAAAGAGAGATAGAAACATCAACGATGAGAGAGAATCATTGATTGGCTGTCTTCTGCTGCACGTCCCCTAATGGGGATCAAGCCTGCAACCCAGGCATGTGTGCCCTTGACTGGAATCGAACCTGGGACCCTTTAGTCTGCAGGCTGATGCTCTATCCACTGAGCCAAACCAGCTAGGGCAAGAATTTATATACTTATATGCATAGCCCATGGTCATGGGCAATAGGTTAGTGAAAATATGAGGGGTGGGTAGGGACTGGGAGAAGTGGAAAGGAAGGGGAAAATGGGAGATATTTGTAATACTAATATTTAAAAAAAGAAAACAGCTGGTTTAATAGATTGAAACAGGATGAAGGCTTATTCCTTGTCTTACACAGCCTCCTATGGTTGAAAATCACTTAAACATTGAATTGAGAACATTCTCTGCCTTTCTTGATTTATAGATGTTTCTTCAGAGCTACACTTCCAAACAGCCCCAGTTGGCTGTGTGGATTGATAAGATGCATCTGGCTTGAAGACAGACTAGTCACGGGGCAGGCTAACCCCTAGAGAATCTGGTTGGGGTAGGAGCTGAGTCTCAGGAACCCTCTCTCTATATAAGAGGGCCAAGCAAAGCCCCGGGGCAGAGCCAGGAGGATGCAGACTGCTGGGCTCCTCAGCTGGTGAGTTCACCAGGCACTCAGCAGAAACTTTCATCCTCTCTTCAGCCCTGAATGTTCTCCCCAACATGGAGGTAAGATAATTGCTTCATTACTTCTGTAAACAAAGCTATCTCAAATGAGGGTAAGGAAGGCTTAATGGAAATAACACAAATAAGGAGAGGACATGGGAAATAGTGATGATGAGGGTGACTTTTTAAGTCCTTACTTAAATATTTAACAGTTCCGCTAAAGTGAATTCCTTTTTCTTATTCTGCAGTTAAAGTATTGGGTCAGAGGTGGGAATCTGAAACTGGAGACAATGTTTATGAAAGTCCTGAGAAAGCCTGTAAGGAATACAATGGTACTATTGTTTTTTCTTAAGGAAAAATTCCCTCCAGTGTATTTTTGTGTGTTTGATTTTGAGCTGAGCAATGCCCTCCCCCCACCCCTCCCCGTCTGATTTACCTAAGAGCTTTATAAAAAAGAGAGTTCAGAGACTTGGAACTTTAGGGGGTTAGCATTGTGACTTAGAAGGTGCAGGTAGTTGAAATGAAATGAAAGGTTTAGCAAATACACATGTTGGCCCAATGCAAAATGGCCAGATGATAAAAAAAAGTGACTATTCAATGAAAAACAGGACCAAAGACAGCAGACGCTATCATAAACTATATTTCTGGGATGCAAAAATAACGTGAAATTGCTACCTCAATTTTATTATTGAAAATTTTGGTATTTAAATGTTAAAAATTTTGCATAATAATGCTGAAACAATAATTTCTCAGTCCTGTCAGCTGCTAAGATGGCCTTAGTGGTCGCTATGCTGTCCATTTGTGATATGGAATCTATGTTCAGTTTCTGATGTGGTTGGAGGAGTAAGATGTGAGTCTCGAATGACTCATGCACAAAATTAAATAATTCAAATTAAACACAAATCACAATTACTAAGATACCACGTAACCCTATAAAGTTAGAATTATGATATAATCTAATGTTTATTACCCTGTCTTGTATTTTTATTTTAAAATTTAACCAGTGTCACCTCAATAAATTCAATAAAAAGAAAAATATTAGAACATTTGTTAGCTCAAAAATAATGATGCTTTTCTTAGGGTCATCGAGCCCTAATATTTGTATTAACCATCAACCAATTTCCTTATTTATTTGGTAATGAGACATCTTAATAATTGTTTTGAACTTAAAAACTTGTCCACTATCATTGATTATTACAGTATTATTTTACCATGATAATAAATATACCTTTCTCCTTCAATTGGCTGATAGAAAATAGAGAAATTATTTTGTTGAACATTGCATGCAGGGCTCTCTATTTCAAAGTAGATGTTCATATTTTTACATGAAACCTGGAGGGAATGCTTTTGTGATACGTTTCAGAGAAGAAAAACTTGGGTTATAAAGATAACAGCAAAGATGATTCCCAGGTCTGGCTGTTTAAGGGGGAGTATGCTTTTGTCCCCCGCCGCCTCCATTCATGTGAACTAAATTCAGAGGGATGCTCCCAGAATCTCTTTGGTTCTTTCTGTATCCCTTGGTTGGGAGATAACTTGGGTCTGAAGTGCTTCAGAATGATTTCAGAGCAGCAAGGGCTTCCCTCTGATCTGACTTTGGTCCAGCCTTTTACTCTCTCTTCCCTGGACTGAGAGGAACCTGGGGTCTGTGAATCTACAGCACAGTTCTCGCGGGGCTCCTCAGGCACATTGATGTCTCAGGTCAGGGCCTCTGCGTTTTCACTATGCCCAGAGCTGATCTGGTATTACCAGCTGTCTTCTATCAATGATACTGTGCCTTTAAAAAAACATGTCCTTTTCCAGATTACAATACTACCTGATTGGGAAAAATAAGTTAAAAAAATAAGACAATATCTATTATTTCTCCACCCAGTTGATAACCACTATTAACATTTTAATCTTTTCAGACTTTTATAGGAATATGTATAAAATATACTTTATTAAATTGCTATCACACTATCTGAATATTTTTACTCATTATATCATAAGCATGTTCTTTTGTCATTGGAACGTATAACATCCTTCTAATGGCTACAAACTATTTAGTCATATTACTTTACCATTGTGCATTTCTATATTGTTAGAAATGTTGCAACTACAGATGTAAGTAAATTGATTTCAAAATCTAACTTCTTCATTTGTATGATGCTCTATGTTCAAAATTCATTGATCAAGGCACTAATTAGGAAATGCCAATGAATTAAATTTGATTCATTTAAATTTCCTATTTAAAAAAAATTGGATATTGGAACCCAGTATTCTATAGAAATTAATATTTTATTTTTTACTCTGAACTGACTCATGGCTCAATAGACAAACACAAATGACCAGACCTGAAGAAATTAGAAGCATGGAAGACAGAAGAAATTGCAGCTGGAACATATTAGAAGAAGGAGGTAGCACTAATGTTTATTCAGAAAAAGAGAAGAGAATTCTGGGAAATGTAGTTCCCGCTTAGCTGTATCACACAGTATGACACCATACCTTTTTTTTTTTTAATGAAAGATGATACAGAAGAGACTAGTTCTTCTTTTTTTTTTTTTTAATGTATTTTTATTGATTTCAGAGAGGAAAGGAAGAGAAAGAAGAAACATCAATGATGAGAATCACTGATTGGCTGCCTCTTGCACGCCCCCTACTGGGGATTGAGCCTGCAAGCTGGGCCTGTGCCCTTGACGGAAACCCAGGACCCTTCAGTCCATAGGCTGATGCTCTCCACTGAGCCAAATGTAGGGGGACACCATATCTTTTCAACTAAGCAATTCCTTTATAAAGTTAACCCAGATGTGTGTCTGTCTCTGTCATTAATGTGCCTGTTTATTAATTTGTGATTATTCTACCTTTCCAAAGGCAAGATATGATAGCTGCTTCGTTTTCAGGTATCCAGCTAGCAAATTCTTAAGAAATTATTTTGGTTATTAGATTCAGCTTGCATAACTCATGAACAGAACTGGCTTTGTAATAAGCAGAGCTTCATGGGCTAGAATAAGGAGTTTGTACATGGGGAAGGTGGTGTCAAAGGCACTTATGATGAAAAAAAAAATCCCTAAAATGTAGTTGAAATTTAAAAAAATGCATGGAATAATAGAGTGTTAAAAATGATGTGTGCACGATGCCTGATTTCGCTGGGAGTCAAAGGCCAAGAACAGGTGCCCAGTGCCCCACATGTTATGGTGGAATGTTGACATCCAATACAGTATTACAGAGAGAAAAGCCCTAAACCTGTCCAGTGTCCCGTGGCCATCTCCATCCTCAAGAGTATGCAAGATTGTGTCCCTTTGGGGATAGAGAATGACACCTTTCTCACATGTGAGAATAGCTAAGGGCATAGGCTGGTTGGCTGGCCTGCCTTAGGAGGACAAATCAACACAACCGGATCAGTTGTACCCGGACATCAGCATTAGAGAGAACAAGAATGTGCCACAGTATCCCATGGACTAGACGTGGGCCTTTCTGTTGTCAGATGCTCTGCCCGAGGGACTGTCTGCTGGATAAAGCGATGCAACGGACGGCATCAGTATGGGTAGGGCTTGGGTGAGAGTCAGGAGTGATAGACAAAAAGATGAGTCATTTGTGCAAGAGAAGAGTAGTTGTAGATTCCCAGTGGGTGGGTGGGGCATCCAAAGAACCACAAAAACTCTGTGAGAGACAAAGAATTGGCATCAGTCATCCAACACACTGTGATTTACCATCACCAGAATCCTACTGAAGGAGTCAAGCAATGTCACCCTCGTACATTTTAAAAATATATTTTCATTGACTTCAGAGAGGAAGGGAGAGGGAGAGAGAGATAGAAACATCAGTGGTGAGAGAGAACCATCGATCGGCTGCCTCCTGCACGCCCCCCACTAGAGGACAGAGCCCAGACATGTGACCCTGAGTGGAATCGAACCTGGGACCCTTTAGTCCTCAGGCCGGCACTCCATCCACTGAGCCAATCTGGCTAGGGAACCCCAATACATATAATAATAATTTTTTAAAAATGTCCTTTTTGGCTCTTTCTCTTTCACTCCTGCTGCTCTGACTTGGAAGAAGATAAGAGGCAGCTTGGGGGAGGAACGGGGGAGAGAAGCCGGAGAACACCCCTCCCCTGTCATGAGCATCCAGGAACTGGGAGCAGGAGAGACATTTGAAATCCAATGATCAATTGAAATGTGACTGTTAACTTGTTTCAGAATTTTTATTTTCTGAAAATTTGCTAATGCCTGGGAGTGACTAATACAGCTCTGAGATAGGCTTTCCCCGGGGCAGGAAAAATGAGAGCTGAGAGACTGTTGAGAAAGGAAAGAGAAACATGTTTATAGTTAACAAATAAGACCTTCTGAAGGTGTTGCTTTTCATTATATGCTTCATGTGTCTGTTGAAAACTCAGGAAGCATCCTAGCTCCTCTGCCATTATTTACTCATGTCCATGTGGCCCACAGCTCCTTGGGTGTGCTGGTCAGAGTAAGAGACTGAAGGATTTGTACAAGTTTAAAAGACAGAGGCGGGCAAGATGGGTTTCATCCCCGAAGGGGACAGGGGATCTTGGAGGGGAGGGGGAGGGTCTGGAAAAAAGGTTGGGAAGCCACTCCATGTTGAGACTGAGAGAAGAGAGGTTTGGGGCAGAAGAGGAAGAATACTGGCCTGTTAGCATGAGGGGTCGGATGATTTTAAAGATGTTTATACTGGGTTATGAATTGAATGCATTTGATATTCTTCGAGCATCTTTGAATTATATGTCCTACACCTTCAGTTGTCAGGTAATGCAGGCAGATACTTAAAAATAAAAGTAAGATAATAAAAAGCACCTACGATTTCACAAGTGGAAATAAACTTTTATCCTGTTATACTTCTTCATACGTTTTCCAATACACATTTGATTTTTCCAACAAAACGTAATTACATTCTACACAGGATTCTGTCACCTGTCAGACCCTCACACCTGGCTGGTGTTGCAGGTCAGGAGGGACCAAAGGCCTCCGAGGCTCTTCAGGGACCGCGGGAGCCACCCACAGAACTAAGGAGTGCGACGCACGGCACCGCCTCCCTAGCCAGGGATGTGTCTCAACCTCCGAGTCTTCATTTATGAAGCTTATTTCCCTTTAACTCCTCCGCTCTTGGCACAGCTCTTTCTTCCAGGCCTTTCCTCTCTGGGTGACCTCCTGGGTGCAGAACTTAGCGAGAAGGACAGTGGAGAAAGGAGCTAAAAGATGATGGGACCTTAAAGAAATGCTTGGGACAATTTAACTCCAGTTTACTTATTTGTCCCTGACATTGCCCATCCCCTAGTTGTTTATACAGAAATGAAGAGTAGGCCCAGCCAGTGTGGCCCAGTGATTGAGCATCGACCTATGAGCCAGGAGGTCCTGGTTCTATTCCCAGTCAGGGGGTGTGCAGGAGGCAGTCAATCAGTGATTCTCTCTCATTATTGATGCTTCTCTCTCTCTCTCTCTTTCCCTTTCCCTTTCTCTCTGAAATAAATAAATACACACACACACACACACACACACACACACACACACACACGCACGCACAAATGAACAGTAGGAGGTAAGCTTAACAGAATTATATCAGATTCTTTTTTAAAATAGAAATTTAGAAGACAAGTAGAGTCACAAAGCGTTCTGGGTCCTTTCACTTTATATTCATAAATCCCAAATCTTGACTTGTACAAATGCATTGGCTTTCAACTCATTCAAGAAATGCAAACTAAAATAACGCTTTTATTTCCCCCCAGGCTATAAGTTTCTTCATCTTGGTGGGATTTATAGCAGAGTTCCCAGTTTTTGCAAGGTGAGAATTGTTTGGATTGTGTGTGGAAATTATTAAAATTGTTTTTTTGTTTTTAGGATATTTTTTAGTGCAGCCTGAGCATGTTTATCTCTTCAATGCTGTATCTTCCCACATCTTGAGAAAAGGCAATGATAGCAAAAGCTTGTTTTATTCTTACTTTATTTGCTGCAAGGAAGAAACCTGAAGATGAAAAATACCTCACGGTTTCCTGCTTGTCCCAGCTGCGGTTTCACCCGCCTTTCGGAAAATCGCAGCTGCCTTCCACAGCTCAGAGCAGAATTTGATCTTTAAGTGTAGTCATTGCAAAACATTCTTTGGATTTTTAAAGGTCCAGAGTCTTTTCAGACATAGGTTTAGTGGCTCCCGGGGCCTGGAGAACACAGCCTCATTTACCCACGGCCTTGTTTTGCTTTCGCGGTCAGTTTGCAGGGTGGGACCAGGTCAGTTCACTCTATGAAACTTACCAGAATGTGTGCCAGGCGCTGAGCTGGTGACCGGGGACCACGCAGCACAAGCGCAGTGCTGCGTGGTAGGGAACAGGGAAACAGTTGATTTCCATACACACAGGCTTGGGGCCCTCTCTGCCAGAGGCCTGGACAGGGCGCAGCGGGAGCCCAGAGGAGGCGAGGCCAAGCGCGCTTCCCTCCCTAAGCCTCGCTCTTTGGGGAAGGCTGCAGCCTGTCCCTGGGGCCCAAAATAGAAACATAGCCAGTTCACACTGTTTAAGGCTCAATAATTCTAAGGCACTGGGATCTTTGGTGCCACGTCAAGACTACAGATTAGCAAGTTGGCTCCATAAAAGCATCTGAGACACACACACTGCAGCACCAGCTCCTTACTGTCAAGGTCACCCGATGGCGCCAGGATAAGCGCAGGTCACCCGAAGATGCTTCCAAGGCTAGAAATGTGTTCGAAATCCAGAAATCAGGAGTCTCCACTCCTTTACCCTTTGTGGACGTGTGAGGGGAATTTCTTAGGGCTAAGCCATGTGACCTCCACCCAGCTGGAGTCACGCATGGTGTGAACGCCAGCTCCCCATTTGCCACATGTACTTCCTTTGAGTGCACTTGTTTAGGCTCGGATTTCCCCTCCATGGGTGTGTGCTTAAGAAGGGACCTAAATGAACAGGGGCGCATTTAAAAATAAATTCCTGTCCATTTAGCCCTTGCTCGTTTTCAGTATCCCACTTCTCCCAGGGTCTTTCTAGAATTCCTGGTCTCCCGGGTTCGAGAGTTTTTGAGTAACTTTTTCATTCATCGCTCAGAATCCTTCTGAAGGCTACAATATCTTCCTGCCAGATGTTCTCACTTATCCCTCCCGACTCTGACCACTCCCCTATCTATATTTCCATAACATCATCCTGTACACATTCCTATCGTGAAACCTTCTAGATTAGATTTGTTGCATTACGGATTACGGTTGTATGATTGTACTGTGATCACTTGTTGATGCATCTGTGTCTTTGTCCTCCACTCTATCAACAGTTAGTGACCTAACTCTTTTAATATGTCTACAACTGTAGTGTTTCCATAGTGCCTGGTACATGATAGATGTTTAATAAATGTCAGCCCCTCAAAAAGTGGGTCCCTTTTACATATTTTAAAAATATATTTTGGGATACTTTTGGTTTCTCTTCGGAAGTAAATTTGTGAAGCAATTTTTGACTGTACCTGACTGTTTTTGACTGTTCACTGTGTCTCCTCTCTCTTATCTTTCCACCTGTGTTATGATGAACCGTTTGACAGCGCCTCTTCTCCCATCAATTGCCAGTGGGGTTCCTTCGGCCCTTGGTCAGAATGCAACGGCTGCACTAAGTCTCAGGTGGGCCCATGTAGAAACTCTGTATTTATTGCTTATCTGCTGAAATAGGGGAGGCGTGGACAAAAGGGCATTCACGTTTGAATGCTATTTTTTGTTTCTTGAGAATGTAATTAGTAATTTTAAAGAAAAAGAAGTATAACTTGTATAATAATCAATATTGTAATAAAGTAATGTCTGCATTCTAGCCTTTTCTCACAGGACTTTTCTAAATCTTACTAGAAATATATGTAGGCTAACCATGAAAAGCAGCTCACTAACTCCGGAGCTATTAGAGAAACAAAAACAGCCTGAAATGAAATCAGTAGACAATTCAAAACCCGATTCAAGTTTAATGGATTCAACTTGTCTTCTCATTTGAAACAAACACTAACAAGTGGCAAAATCACTGCTTTGTTTTACCCGACAAGTAGTGGATGACCATGAACAGTCAAACATTTTGCAGTGTTTTAAAGTTTCATTTTTTAAAATTGAATTTACTTAAGGAAAGGGTATGGGAGATGCGGATATCCAAAGGGAAGGGCTGAACAAAGAAAAAGGCCCTTGGAGAGAGGTGCAGGGATTAGCCCGGGCTGAGCTGCCGCTGCCCTCGCCCCCCTGGTTGCAAGGCTCATGGGTCCCTTAGAGGTTGGGGGACACGTGCCTGAGGGGGAATGGCACGGGCGTGCTCCTCAGAGGGAGAGCACATCTCAAGTTTCCTTTTTAAGTAATAAAACGAAACACCGGATCTACTCTGGACATAATAGAGTACTTCTAAAAATGTATGCTTTTTTTCTTATTCTCAATTACTCATTGGAGAAAAAACAGAAAAGTGTACGTAAAGAAAACACTACTTATAATTCCACCATTTGGAAGAAACCAATATAACAGCATTTTGGTATTTTTTTTTCTTTTGTTTCTTTCTGTGTGTTTATGATTTTTAAAATTAAGATTATTTGATCATAGTTTTGTATTCTACTATTTTAACCTAACATACTGTCAGCATAAATTTTTAAAAATTTATTTTTGTTGTTGAGAGTATTACACATGTCCTCCATTGCCCCCCCTTTGTCCCACTCCACCCAGCTCCCACCCCACCCCAATCCTTCTCCGCACTATTGTCTATGTCCATGGGCTATGCATATATATCAGCATGAATTTAAAAAAAATATATTTTATTGATTTTTTTATAGAGAGGAAGGGAGAGGGAGAGAGAGTTAGAAACATCGATGAGAGAGAAACATCGATCAGCTGCCTCTTGCACACCCCCTACTGTGGATGTGTCCATAACCAAGGTACATGCCCTTGACTGGAATTGAAACTGGGACCCTTCAGTCTGCAGGTCGAGGCTCTATCCACTAAGCCAAACTGGTTAAGGCTGTCAGCATGAATTTTAATAGCTGTATTATGTTCCTTATATAAATATATTAAACTTATTTATCTACTTTCCTATTGTTTGAGATTTTAGATTATTTACATTTTTGGTTATTAGGAATAAAAATTTAGTGAACATTTTTATACATAAGCATATATCCTCTTTTCTGATAATTCTTTTTTGTGTGTGTGTGTGTTAAAAAGAACCTTTATTGTACGTTTATAACAGCCCCTCATGTTCTCATGCTTTCTTGCCAGACGCCTTGGGAGCAGCAGGTGCTTTCTGGGCTGGGGCTTTCAGACCCTTTTGAGCTTTGGGAGGCGCTGCCTTCTGGCCTGCGGGTTTCTGGGCGGGAACCTTCTGGGCTGGAGCCTTCTTGCCTGCAGCCGTCACCTTTTTTGCTGGAACCTTTGCAGCAGCTGCTGCAGCTGCACTGGCACCTTTAGCAGCAGGTGCTTTTTTGGGAGAAGCTTTCAGGAGAGCTGCCTTTTGAAGCTTCCTAACTTCAAGCTTGATTATTCGGTCCCTCATTTTCTTTGCTTTCATTACTTTGTAATGATCAAAATCTGTCATCTTGGCTTTCTTTTCTCTGGCTTCAATCTTCTTGGCTCATCTTGTGGCTGCCCATTTTGTATTGATATCCGCCTTCTCCCAGGCTTGTCGAACATACTTCTGGCAGGCACTGGGTGGGAACTTAAGGATGAAGTCAGTGAGCTGCATGCATTTGAAAGACATAGCCTGTCTCCTTACTCAAGTGCTAGGTCCATCAACCAAAGCCCTGTTCTGAGTGATAACATCTACGATTATGACCAGCTTCCCGGCATGAGGCCCAAAGGAGACGTAGGCCACCCGGCTGACCTCCACGAAGCGCCTGAACACCATGTTGGCGGCGCTCGGCGAAAAGGCCTGATAATTCTTTAGGATGAATTTGAAAAATATAATGTTTGTTTTATTTTATTTTTTAAAATATATTTTTATTGATTTTAGAAAGGAAGGGAGAGGGAGAGAGAGAAACATTAATGATGAGAGAGGAAAAGATGGCGGCATAGGTAAACACCTAAACTGCTGCCTTGCAGAACAATTTCAAAACTACAACTAAAAGACAAAACTGACATCATTCAGAATCACAGTAAGGCTGGCTGAGTGGAAGTTCTACAACTAGAAGTAAAGAGAAAAGCACACTGAGATTCAGAGGAGCTGCAGGAAGCCGAGGTACTGAGACGCACTAGCAGAGAGGACTGGCAACTGAGTGCGCAGCTGGCTTTCTCAAGCGGGAGGGAGACAAAAGCTCCCGACTGTACTGAACTCCAGTTCCGGGCAAGACTCTGGGGACCCAGACTCACTGGGGGAGAAACTGGACTGTCAGGAAAGATAAAAGCACACTGAGACTCAGAGGAACTGCGGAAGGCAGAGGTACCGAGGCGCGCACGTGCGGAGTGGGCGGGCAACTGAGCATGTGACTGGCTTTCTCAAGCGGGACGGAGACAAAAGCTCCCAACTGCACTGAACTCCAGTTCTGGGTGAGATTCTGGTGACCCCAACTCATTGGGGGAGAAACTAGACTGTCTGGCAGCAGCCAGAACTCGAGGGTGGCTTTCTCTCAGAGGTGCTTACAGTGATTACTGAGGGACACTGAGACACAGGGGTCTATTAGGGCAGGGCTGACAGGAAACCAATGCTGTCTGCTCCACCCTGAGACTCCGCCCCATCCAAGCTGAGCACAGAGGCTTTTGCCAAGTCTTGTCTAATAAGGGTGTCTCTGGCACAGAAGTTCTCCCAGTGTAGACACAGCTGATCCTCACAGCCAATTGGCCTGGAGGTCAATTCCGCCCAGTGATACCAACAACAATCAAGGCTTAACTACAACAAGACTGTGCACACAGCCCACAAAGGGGTGCACCAAGAGTGTCCACCTCAGGTAACTGGGGAGGCTGAGCCACTGGGCCCTATAGGACACCTACCACACAAAGCCACTCTATCAACTCAGGGAAGCAGCCAAAATGCAGAGACAAAGAAACAGATCACAAATGAAAGAAATGGAGGAAAGCAAACAACTGGATATAGAGTTCATAACCATGGTTATAAGGTTTTTCAAGAATTTTTGAGAAAAGGCCAATAAATTTAGCAAGACCCTCGAGGATATGAAAAAGGACCAACTAGAAATTAAGTATACACTGACTGAAATAAAAAAAATATTGTACAGAGATCTAACAGCAGACTAGAGGACTGCAAGAATCAAGTCAAAGAGTTGAAATACAAAGAAGCAAAAGACACTCAACCAGGAAAGCAAAAAGCAAAAAGACTCTAAAAATTTGAAGATAGTGTAAGGAGCCTCTGGGACAACCTCAAGTGTACCAACATCCAAATTATGGGGGTGCCAGAAGAAGAGAGAGAGCAAGATACTGAAAACCTATTTGAAGAAATAATGACAGAAAACTTCCCCCACCTGGTAAAAGAAATTGACTTACAAGTTCAGGAAGTGCAGAGAACTCCAAACAAAAGGAATCCAAAGAGGACCACACCAAGACACATCATAATTAAAATGCCAAGGTCAAAAGACAAAGAGAGAATATTAAAAGCAGCAAGAGAAAAACGGTTAATTACCTACAAGGGAGCACCCATATGACTGTCAGCTGATTTCTCAACAGAAACTATGCAGGCCAGACGGGAGTGGCAAGAAATATTCAAAGTGATGAATAGCAAGAACCTACAACCAAGATGACTCTACCCAGCAAAGCTATCATTCAGAATTGAAGGTCAGATAAAGAGCTTCACAGACAAGAAAAAGCTAAAGGAATTCATCACCACCAAACCAGAATTATATGAAATGCTGAAAGGTATTCTTTAAGAAGAGGAAGAAGAAGAAAAAGGTAAAGATAAAAATGATGAACAAATACATATCTATCAACAAGTGAATCTAAAAATCAAGTGAATAAGAAAAATCTGATGAACAGAATAAACTGGTGACTATAATAGAATCAGGGGCATAGAAAGGGAGTGGACTGATAATTCTTGGGGGGAGGGTAAGAATGTGGGGGGTGCGGGAAGAGACTGAATAAAAATCGTACACCTATGGATGAGGATAGTGGAGGGGGGGAGGTAGGGCAGAGAGTGGGGTGGGAACCGGGTGGAGGGGAGCTATGGGGGGAAAAAAGAGGAACAATTGTAATAATCTGAACAATAAAGATTTATTAAATTAAAAAAAATGATGAGAGAGAATCATTGATCAGCAGTCTCCTGCACGGCCCCTACTGGGAATGGAGCCTGCAACCTGGGCATGTGCCCTTGACAGGAATCAAACCTGGGACCTTTCAGTTCACAGGCTGATGCTTTATTCACTGAGCCAAACCGGCCAGGACTATAATATTTGTTTTAAAGTTTCTAAACATTTGAATGTTCAAATATTTTTTATTGAAATATTATTGACATGTAACATTATAGTAGTTTCAGGTGCACAATATTATTCAATATTTGCAAACTATTTTAGAAGTGGTGCTGTTTGGATAAAAATATGTATTTAAAATTTATTTTTTAAGTTATTAGAACAACAGAAACATATTGCAAGACATAATTTTGAAGCATCATCATAATCATCATTTTCATCAAGCATTTATTTAATACCTCTGTGAGTGATCTTTACAAAATAAGTTACACAATTGCAGAACTTGGCTTCTTGCAAATATAATAGATGACAACTCTGATTATAGGCAAAAAAGTACGTGAATAACAAGGCGAACATCAGACAAACACCTACCACAGAAAATATTTTTATAATTTTAAAAATGTTAAGAAAGAACATTAAATAGAAGTAGACAGAAGGTATTTTTCATATTAGCAATTTTTTCTCGTTGAAAGAAGGTCATGATGCAATGGATACATCCTAGCTTATACAATCAAAATTTTCATCCAGAAAGAGATGAGTGAAAATGAAAAAGGGGTCATAGGGTCAGAATCTGACAGGTGAGAATGAGACTGCTGAGCGTAGGCAGTCATCAAGGTCCTCCTGACAGACCGGGAGGGAGAACATCACTTATCCAACAACACAGTCCGTGCTTTGAACTTCAGAGAAGGACAAATTAATCAGCCGTACATGAGGGGCATCTTCATCAATTAAATACAGAAACTAAAAACTTACTAAGAAATTGTACTGAGCCCAGCTGGTGTGTGTGGCTCAGTGGTTGAGTGTAGATCTAACAGGGGTCCTCAAACTCTGGCCCACAGGCCACATGCGGCCCGCCGAGGACATTTATCTGGCCCGCCGGGTGCCGCTGCCTGTCCTGCTTAGCAGCCGACTCATCCCGGGCCCACAGTGCGCATAGGAATTTGTTCATAGGTTTTTTGTTTTTTTTTTAAACTATAGTCCGGCCCTCCAACGGTCTGAGGGACAGTGAACTGGCCCCCTGTTTAAAAAGTTTCAGGACCTCTGGTCTACCTATGAACTAGGAGGTCACATTTCTTGGTCAGGGCACATGCCCGGGTTGCAGGCTCGATCCCCAGTAGGGGACGTGCAGGAGTCAGCTGATCACTGATTCTACCATCATTGATGTTACTATCTCTCCCACTCCCTTCCTCTCTTTCTGAAGTCAATAAAAATATAATAATAATAATAAAAGAAACTGTACTGAGTTCCATCCCCCACTGAGAAATGCCAGAGCTAGGCCAGAGCTTTTCAGGCTGATGTAAAACTGCTCAGAGTTCTTATCATATTCCTGTGACCCTTTGTCCCAAGGAATCCCCACTTCTAACCAGTTTAAGATGGATGACTAGACTCAACATATCTAGTCTTCCCTGTTGGTCTTTGCTCAAGATACATGCACTGGAATGTCAGATTTTACTCATTTTTATTAATGGGGAAGAGCTGAGTATAGAAAGAGGCTTTGATGATGCACCTTTGAGGAGGGAAAAAGTTTTGTAGATCTTTTTTGTTGTTTAAACATTGGATACATGTTGATTGTTGCATTTTAGGACGATTAGTTGTTTCTCAATTTGCTTGATGATTTTCTAAATTTTCCCCTCCTGCCCCTTCCTCCCCCGACCTCCTCAGAGGTTTGCTTTTGAGCTAGTTCCCATTTTAGACGTCAAGGATTTTGATTGTTTCTTAACATCCTGTGTAGATGCAGCTTCACCTTTGGACTACTAAAGCTTCTGTTTTGTAAAAATTTTTTAAATGTATATTTTTTATTGATTTCAGAGAGAGGGAGATAGAAACATCAATGTAAGAGAAACATCGATTGACTGCCTCCTGCAAGCCCGGCATGTGCCCTGACTGGGAATCCTGGTTCAGAGGTCAATGCTCAGCCACTTAGCCACACAGGCCAGGCTTCTGCTTTGTAAATTTGACTTCCATGTGAACACATTTCTATCTGGATTGTTTTGCCTTGACTTGCCTTCCTGACAAAGGGTTAACATTCAGTTCAAATCAATTGCCACCACTTTTCCAAAGTTTTCCATAACTCCACCTCATCTCAATCCTCTTCCCCAAACTATTACCCTCTCTCCAGCCAAATTCATTGTCGCCCTTCTAATTAGCTCTTGGTACAAAGCTTTGGCAAAGACATTAATCTTCTATATTTCAGTCCATTTGCATACATGTTTACCCAACTAATTCTTTCAGGTTAGTTTCTTAAAGACTCTTTAATATATATATATTTTTAGCACTCACTCCTGAGAGTAAATATATACATACATATATAAAAATATAACATATTATCTGTAATAATAACCCAAGTGTCATTGGACTCAAGGACAAGTGGGTCTGTGGGTTCACTGATTTTGTAGGTTTTACTTCTGTGGGATCCAGGACCATTTCCCAGACATTGTTTCTCCAACTGTACTAATGTTTCTCAGGTTTTATTTCTCCGATAAAGGAATCTGGAGCTATCGATAAGCACTGCCTGTTCTTTGTTTAGATTCGCAGGCGGATGATTGATGTTTACGCACAGTATGGTGGCCAACCTTGTGCCGGAAGTGCTTTTCAGACACAAGCGTGTGAACCTACACAAGGATGTCCAGTGGAAGAGGGATGTGGAGAGCGTTTCAGGTGCTTTTCAGGTACTGGTTTTCCATAGGCAGAGTGTCAATTCAAATGTTATTTGTTTAAATTGCTCGGTACATATTTGTTGAATTTTACTGAATTTATACTGACCTATAAATTAATTTTCCTCAAGTATCAGTATCATTGTTATTGGCACGATAATCACACTCAACTATTATTCTTTTAAATGTAAAGGGAGGCATATGGTAATAAAAGTGGGAAAATTCTTTGCCTCTTTGAAAAAAAAAAAAGACAATTGGCAGAACCAAACATTCTTGGCACTGAGACTGGGAAAAAAAACAATATTACTACCAAAATTATTGTTATGTTTATAAGAAAAGCAACTCTAATAGCTAATCAAGGAGCAATGCAGGTCACCCTTATGCATAGGTGATTGAAACCTAGTTTTTCCATTATTATTTGATTTATTGTTTATGTTGCATTTGTGCAGTCAGATTAACTCAACAAGCTTCAGTAAGCACTTATTATTCTTGTTATAGTCCAGATATAGTGATAAGTGTTGTGGATTTAGAAATAAAACACAGAGCCTCTTCCCTCAAAAAAAATTTTAAAGTTTTATGGACAGAATAGTACATAAATAATCCCTGTGTTTGAAGTGTTCCTTAGAAATACTTGTCAAACTCCTATTTTACTTTCAAAACCCAAATTACATGACACCTCCTTTGAGAAGCCTTCCCTAAACCTCTAACAAAGAGAACTAACTAACAAGTCACTCCCGTGTTTCCTATGTACATCTGTAATCTGGAGTATTGGTTGGCCTAGATGTCTCTTGGTAGACTGAACTCTTTAAAAAAAATTTTTTTTTAAAATTGATTTCAGAGAGGGAGAGATAGAAACATCAATGATGAGAGAGAATCATTGATCGGCTGCCTCCTGCACGTATCCTACTGGGGATTAAGCCCACAACCCAGGCATGTGCCCTTGACTAGAATCAAACCTAAGACCTTTCAGTCCGCAGGCCTACGCTCTATCCACTGAGCCAAACCGGCTAGGGCCAGACTGAACTCTTTGAAGACATGCAAGGTGGTCAAAAGTAGGTTTAGAGTTATGAGTATGCAAAACACAAAGTTTGTTCTTGCATTATTCTTTATTTATTAGTTATTGTATTTTCCATATGAACAACTGTAAACCGACTTTTGCCCCAGCCTGTATCCTATGTGGTTTTTGCATCTGGAATGCCTGGTACATTCTCAACAATTGTTTGCTGCATGGGCTTGAGGGGCAGCATAGCGGGTGTGTGCTATCCTGTCAGGGCAGCGTGTGCAATGCACACTACGGGGACAAGAGGAAGGACGTGCATTGTAGTCTGTGGGGTAGGGATGCTTTCTGAGAGGAGATCATGTGTCATTTGATTCTTGAAGACAAGCAGGTGGTAGGTAGAGGAAACCCTTCTGGGCTGAGAGAACTGTAAGTACAAGGTCAGTGGAGACGAGGGAAAGCCTGGCCTTTATTCATGGAAGATCCAGGATGACTAGGGCATGGGAAGCTAGCCGAGTGGCTGCAGAGGATGCTGGGGAGGTTGGTGGGGGTTTGATCATTTATACCCTCCAGTACATCCTGGGGACCCTGCGCTTATGTCTACAATCATGTTGTTGAATTGTAATGATCTATGTCTTTATATCTTTCCTGTGACATTGCAAAATGTATTAAGAACCTAACAAATACCATTTTTATTCATATTCAGAGTCAGTTTTGTGTGTTGCAAAATGAGGACCAAAATAATCACCAGTCCTTCCCGGAACATGCTGAGGATGGATGTTGAATTCACACTGAAATGCCAGTGCATGCTGGGGACTGCGGGCAGATGTTTTGATCCCATGTGGTGGTTTCCTTTCTGCCCTCCTTTATTTTTGTGTGGTTGCTTTTCTCGTGGTCAGGCCAGTGCATCAGCAAGTCTCTGGTTTGCAACGGGGATTCTGACTGTGATGAAGATGGCACTGATGAGGATGGATGTGAGGACACAGACAGCAGACGTACCTGTGACCTTGATAAACCTCCTCCCAACATTGAACTTACTGGAAATGGGTAAGAGGCTGGGCAGCCACCTGTGCATATTGGTGGGTTATAATTCTTCATTTTGTTATTAGTTTTTGGTAAGTCTAATAGCAAATCACCTAATAGCCAACAATTTTTTAAATTTCTATCTGTATACCCATAAATACATACACAGTAAAATATGGAGTGAACAATTGTCCCAGGATTGTCCTGATTTAAGCACCAAAAGTCTTGACTCCAAGGAAACCTCACAGACCTGGGAAAATCCACATAGTCAGTCACCCTGTTGGAGAGAGAGGGAGAGGAGAGTGAGAGAGCAGTATATTAGAATATGCAGGCTAAAAAGTCATTGCTCAGATGAGCTGGGGACTTTTATTTCCAAGTAAAGTTGAGACAATCCTGTGTTTGTCTTTTCAAAAAGAATTCTGAAGAATTTTTAAGGGTCAGACCCAAATTAAGATTTCAAAGCTTTAAAATAATCTAGTATAGAATGATAGATGTGATTTTTTTCTACGGTATTTCAAAATGCATTCACAGAGAAGTGATAAAATTACCCTAAAGAGGACACCAGGCAATATGCTAAGAGGCAATCAGTTGAAATTCTTTGTAGAGTGCTCTCTCTCTCTCCTCGAAGGTAATCGTAATTGTATTGGTTTTGTCTGTAGATTCAATTCAAAGCCAGCTGTTGCCATAGCTACACCAGGACGTGTATTTCCCAAACATGTGCTTAGGCTGAAAGAGGTTGGATTTTCCCAGATGTTAGTTTTAGCTACCATACCAAGCAAGGGAGGCTGGAGAACGTATGGTATGCACGAGAATGCTGTCCTCTTTATCTGAGCTCTCTTTCAGAGACATACTTAAATGTAATGTATTTCTAGAGTTCTCTGATAACGCCTTTTCCAGCAAGTGCTATTTCTGATCTTTAACCATCTGTTCTTCCTGTTAACCCCCCCGCCCCCCCCCCCGCCCCCCTCGCCCCCGACAGTTACAATGCACTCACCGGCCAGTTCCGGAGCAGAGTCATCAACACGAAAAGTTTCGGCGGTCAGTGCAGAAAGGTGTTCAGTGGGGATAAGCCAGACTACTACAGGCTGAGTGCCAATGTCCTCTCCTACACATTTGAGGTACTGAATTACATTGACTTTACTTATTTCCAACCTGTGACTTGTTGCCAGAGATCATTATTTACATAATATATATTTTTTGGGGGGTATTTGCGGAGAGCTTACTTGTGTCTACTATGTGGTCAATTCTTATAAATGTTTTATATGGACTTAAAAAGAATACCCAGCCTGGCTGGGGTGGCTCAGTGGTTGAGCATCAACCTATGAACCAAGAGGTCAGGATTCTATTCCCAGTCAGGGCACTGCCCAGGTTGCGGGCTCGATCCCCAGTGTGGGGTGTGCAGGAGGCAGCTAATTGATGTTTCTCACTTATCGATGTTTCTATCTCTCTACTCTTTCCCTTCCTCTCTCTATAAAATCAATAAAAACAAATATATCTATAAAGAATACTCATTATGTAACCCTAGAGCATGGGGCAAGGGTGGGCAAGGGTACTTTAACTTGTGTCATTTGATCTGAAATCTCCTTTTGCCTCATTTTCATTTGGCCTCTGCTCTGTGTGGGCCCAGGACCACCTGGTCTGTCCCAGCATGGGTGTTAAAAGTCAAGGCCCAGGTATGATCATTTCGTCAGAAACATGTTTTTATTTTTCAAACTGTGAAAGATTTCATATGTACAAAAGAGTGTGAATAACATATATGTGCAACTGGGGAAAAACTGATAGAACAAATACCCATATATGCCCATCACCCACCTAAAGAAATAGATTACCAGTGACTTAAAGGTTCTCACTTACCCCTCTTTGCTCAGTCCTCCTCTCACCACCTCCCTAAGCCATCGCTATCTTGTCTTGTGTATTAATAATTTCCTTGTTTTTCTGTATATGTCTATTCCCTGTGTCTTAGTCTCCAAATAAAAATTTTTAGTTTCATTTTGTCTGTTTTGGGCCCTTTATATAAATAGTGCATATAGTATATGTTCTTCCATGGGTTGTCTTTTTTACTCAAAATTATGGTTTTGAATTTCATTCATGCTGATGTAGGTGGCATTTTTTTGCTGTTTCCAACTGTTTCTTATGTAATTGAGGAATATTTAAGAAGATCATCCTACCTTGAAAAAAGATGATTCTTGCAGTTAGTTATGTGTAGAGTAGATGGCTGAACTAAGGAGCTAAGAGGCTTACTTGCGTAAATTGTACAAAATTGGAAAGTTAAATACACTATAGAATCACATAGAATGTTCCAAAACAAAATCCAAGTAATTTGATTGCATGATGTAACCTATTTGCATCTCTGTTCCTCTCTGCTAGACAAAAAAATATATCAAGAAGCAAATGCTTGCCGAAACCGGTTTGGCTCAGTGGATAGGGCGTCGGCCTGCGGACTGAAGGGTCCTGGATTCGATTCCGGTCAAGGGCATGTACCTGGGTTTCGGGCACATCCCCAGTAGGGGTTGTGCAGGAGGCAGCTGATCGATGTTTCTCTCTCATTGATGTCTGACTCTATCTCTCTTCCTTCCTCTCTAAAAAATCAATAAAATATATTAAAAAAAAAGAAGCAAATGCTTTGTAGTTCTTTTTTTAGTGTAGCCTTGTTAATTTGCTCAATTCTGAGCGAAATTTTCACTGTAAAGGAAAATGGAAGATGTTTGTACACAGATGTATATTTTTAAAGAATATATTTTTATTGATTTCAGAGATGAAGGGAGAGGGAAGGACAGAAACATCAACCATGAGAGAGAATCATTGATTAGCTGCCTTCTGCACGCCCCCCTACTGGGGATCCCACAGATGTATTTTGAGAAGCGCTTGGGATTGCCATTATCGATACCATGTTTCCGGCTCCACAAAGAGTCATTACGGAATAAACTTCATTCCTTATATTCATGCAGGCCTGGTCTCAATGAGAAGCATAGCTGTTGCTTATTTTTTATATGTTTTTATTGATTTTAGAGAGAGAAGAAGGGAGAGGGAGAGAGAGGGAAACATTGATCCATTGCCTTCTGTACACACCCTGCCCTGGGATCGAGTCTGCAACTTTGGTATGTGCCCTGACCGGGAATCAAACCAGTGACCTTTCAGTGCACAGGACAACGCTCAACCAACGGAGCCACACTGGCGGGCCAAGGCACACTTGTTTTGTGTCCATAAAGGCCTTTGTCTTTAGGAGACTGAGGGAAGCTAGTATCCATATTGAAGCGTCTGTGATGAAAGGTACTTGATTATGCCAAGGTCTTAATTTGGTTAGAGCAAAATTTTTCATTTTCTTTATAGGTGAAAATAAATAATGATTTTAATTATGAATTTTACAACAGTAGCTGGTCTTATGTGAAACAAACATCCACAGTGATTTCATCATCTACAAGTAAACGCTCCTTTTTCGGATTTTCATCATCTTCTTCCTCCTCATACAATGGTAATTCAAATTACAAGGAAAATCAGAAGAAAAAGGTTAGTATGAAATAGGTTAATTTTCCCGGTTTAGTTATTTGTAACATTGACAAAAGTGTTTACCAAAAGGATCAGCTTTCATTTTTTTAAATAGGGCAATAGTATCTTCCTCAAAGAGAAAATACATTTCTTTAAAAGGTATGATCTCCTCTTGTTAATTCTCTTTGGTATATTTATTTGTACTTTCATTTTTTCCATTAAAGTATTTGTACTTTTTTGAAAATCTAAAAAAAAGCTTAACTTCAAATCTTCTAGTTAAAACTTTCCTAAATTTCTCATCCATGATTACTGATGATACTATTTTAAGTGTTATAATTATAATTTTAAAAATCCAATTAATATATGCTCCCTAAATGCTAATGATAGAAAAGATTTAAAATACTTTATGACTTTTGAGATACCAACATTTTCACATAAGGAAGTTAAAAGACTTAAATACTTTGTTGTTTTGAAATGTCAAAACTTTCATCTCAGGCAATGCAAACAGTTGACATGAATTGTACTACTTGTTACACACTTATTGCTAAGAAAAAATTTCAGGCTGATCATCATTTATAATCTGCACTAGAGGCCCGGTGCACAAAATTTGTGCGGGGGGGGGCTCCCTTAGCCCAGCCTGCACCCTCTCCAATCTGGGACCCCTCGAGGGGTGTCCGACTGCCTGGTAGGATCGGGCCTACACGGGCAGTCGGACATCCCTCTCACAATCCAGGACTGCTGGCTCCCAACTGCTCGCCTGCCTGCCTTCCTGATTGCCCCTAACCGCTTCTGCCTGCCAACCTGATCACCCCTAACCACTCCCCTGCCAGCCTGATTGATGTCTAACTGCTCCCCTGCCAGCCTGTTTGTCCCCAACTTCCCTCCTCTGCCGGCCTGGTCACCCCTAACTGCCCTCCCCTGCAGGCTTGATTGCCCCCAACTGCCCTCCCCTGCTGGCCATCTTGTGGCAGCCATCTTGTGTCCACATGGGGGCAGGATCTTTGACCACATGGGGGCAGCCATCTTGTGTGTTGGAGTGATGGTCAATCTGTAGCTTACCCTTTTATTAGATAAGATAGAGGCCTGGTGCATGGGTGGGGGCCAGCTGGTTTGCCCTGACGGGTGTCCCAGATCAGGATGGGGGTTCCTTTGGGGCGTGGGGTGGCCTGGGCGAGGGGCCTGTGGTGGTTTGCAGGCCAGCCACACCCCCCGGCGACCCAAGCAGAGGCTCTGGTATCTGGGATTTATTTATCTTCTACAATTGAAACTTTGTAGCCTGGAGCAGAGCCAAGTCTTCTGCTCACTCCGTGGCAGCAGCCATTTCTGTTGGGATTTATTTATTTTCTATAATTGAAATTTTGTAGCCTTAAGTGGAGGCCAAAACAGGCCAGGGCTGCAGAAGCTTGGCTTCCTCCATTGCCATGGGCAACCCTAGCCTCCTGATCTCTCCAGCTCCGTGGTTGCCACAATTTTTGTTGGGAGTTATTTATCTTCTATAATTGAAACGTTGTAGCCTTATGCGGAGGCCTGGGATGACCTGGGTGTGCGGAAAGCTTGGCTTCCTCCATTCTCGGGGAAACCCAAACCTCCCTCCTGCTCTCTCCATGGCTGCAGCCATCTTGGTTGGGTTAATTTGCATCCTTGTTCCTGATTGGACGGTGGGCATGGCTTGTGGGTGTAGTGGAGTGATGGTTTATTTGCATATTACTTTTTTATTAGATAGGCTATTTTATCTCATTATTAAAGTAAGTAACTTGATTAATAAATCACACAAGAGAGGTATAAAAGTATATTTTATTGGTTTTATGACTAAGAACCTGAGCTATAAAAACATTGGCCATTCCATATTGTTCAATAAGTGATGATTTGGTATAAGATAGATCATTCTTGAACATCATCAAAAGGTGCTTAAGAAGTAGTTAAAAGACCTCATTATAAAGTGGCTTAACTTATAAATGCTTCAGTATGGGAGATCATTATACGGCCACCCTAAGATGTGGACCCTAAGGACACATTGTTTTATATACTTACTAGTGGCCTAGTGCACGAAATGCGTGCACGGGGTGAGGGGTGGTGTTCCTCAGCCTGGCCTGCACCCTCTCCAATCTGGGACCCCTCGAAGGATGGCCTGCTGCTGGTTTACAGGGATTGGGCCTAAACTGGCAGTCAGACATCCCTCCCACAATCTGGGACTGAGGGCTCCAGCTGCTCACCTGCCTGCCTGCCTGCCTGATTGCCCCTAACCACTCTGCCTGCCAACATGCTCACCCCCAACTGCCCCCCTGCTGGCCTGCTCACTCCAAACTGTGCCGCCCTCCACCGCTGTCCTGATCACCTCCAACTGACCCCCACTGATGGCCTGCTCACCCCCAACTAGCCCCCCTGCTGGTCTGCTTAGCCCCAACAGTCTCTGCCATCCCATCCTGGCCTGATCACCCCCCGTGACCCAAGGTCCTAGCCCCTCCTTTTTTTCTTTTTCTTTTTTTTTCAGTGCCTCCTTGAGCGGAGGCCAGGGCAGGCTGGAAGCAAGTATCTAGGATTTACTTATCTTCTATAATTGAAACTTTGTAGCCTTGAGTGAAGGCCAGGGCTGGCCAGGGCGGGCAGGAAGCTTGGCTTCCTCCATTGCTGGGGCAACCCAAGCCTCCTGCTTGCTCCAGCTCTGTGGCCAGCTGCCATCTTGGTTGGGTTAATTTGCATACTTGCTCCTGATTGGCTGGTGGGTGTGGCTTGGCATAGTGGAGTGATGGTTAATTTGCTTGTTTCTCTTTTATTAGTGTAGATTTGTGAAATTATCTAGCATTTAATGAAGTTGGTTCTCTATTTGTAGTTGACAAACTACATTAACTACTTGGTCATGGGTTTTAAAGGTCATGTATAAAAGAAGTTACCATGACATCCCTCAGGTATTATTCCTATTTGGGATTCCAAAAATTTCTTTGATTGCTTCAAGTGAGTGGGCCCAGAAGAGACCTTGTCATGGGGCAGAATTAAAATTCATATAGACTGGGTGGAAGATGGCAGCTGAGGAAGAAGCAGTTGATGGAGACATTGGACAGGGAAATATGACCATTACTTTTCATTTTCCACCTAAAACTCCTTTTACTATTTCCTCTTCCCACAGAGTTATCAACTGTTGGTTCTTCAGAACACTGTGGAAGTGGCTCAGTTCATCAATAACAATCCGGAATTTTTACAACTCGCTGAGCCGTTCTGGAGGGAACTTTCCTACCTCCCCTCTCTGTATGACTACAGCGCCTACCGACAATTAATTGAAAAGTATGGGACACATTTTCTGCAGTCTGGATCCTTAGGAGGAGAGTACAAAGTTCTCTTTTATGTGGACACAGAAAAAATGAAACAAAGTGGTAGGGTATTTTTAAAAATTTTATGTAAAAGCATTGCGGGGATTGTAATGGGGAATAACATGGAGTTAAACTTTAAAGCTCTAAAATAAGACAAATAGAAATTAAATTACAAAGGCATCCCAAATGGCAAGAATGCATTACTTTTTACTTAAAATCTTACAGGCTTTAAGAAAAACCTGCCTACTCTTTTAGTGCCCTGAAATGTGAGTTAATCCATTATCATCATTGGTTATCTAGAGAGGGTGTTGACTGAGTTTTTAGAACACCTTTCAACCTTTCCCATTTCTCAGATTGAATATTATTCCTCAAGGGAAGCTAATGAGGAATTGACCATTACTACAGAAATCAATGTGTTTTGTTTTGTATTTTTTTAAATGTGGATTAAAAAAAATATGTTTTTATTGATTTCAGAGAGGAAGGGAGAGAGAGAGAAAGATAGAAACATCAACGATGAGAGAGAATCATGGATCGGCTGCCTCCTGCATGCCCCACACTGGGGAGCCAGCCTGCAACCAGGCATGTGCCCTGACCGGGAATGGAACCGTGACCTCCTGGTTCATAGGTCAATGCTCAACCACGGAGCCACACTGGCTGGGCCACGTTACATGTTTTAGCAATGACCTTCACTGTCACCCAGTGAGACAGCCACTCTAATTCTTGTCCCACAGACTGAGAAATGGAGACCTATGAAAGAGTGTGTGTGTGTGTGTGTGTGTGTGTGTGTGTGTGTGTGTATTTACATTTAAGAATGTCTAGTCTAACTGGCTCCAGAGCCAACTTAGTTTTTTCCTTCTGCTATGTGTCTGATAGGAATGCCTTGTTTTTGCTGGAATCAGAGCATGCCACTGAGTTCGCATTTTGTAGATCCTCACCAGCTGCCCCAATGTGGGGAGGGAAAGAGGGGTGTCTTTGTATCCACTCTTCCTCTCTAGAGACATTTTGGCCTTGGTTTACTAATGTTCCAGCAAAACCTGTGCCTTCCCAACTTTGCCCTTAAGCTGATGCCCACACCTCCTTCTTCATTCCAACTACCCTCAGGATGCTTATCAGTCAAGATGCCCTTACAACCTTAGAGAAGAGTAAGACTCCTTTTCTTAAAAAACATGTTTAAATATTGCATTAAGGCAGCATTTTAAAAATGTTAGGCCGCGCAGTTCATTTACTCTTCTATAACAAGAAGTAATTAATAAATAGCTGCTACTAAAATAGGATGGTAAAATTAGAACAATAGGTTTAAAGTTTGATACTGCAGGATTCAGGTCAGGTGTCTACTTGATATGCCCGTCATTAGGAAATCATGTGCAAATGTCCCCGATTGTCTCATTATATTTTTACCAGAGAGAATGTAAGGCAGTTTCCCAGGCTTACAGTAGTTGTTTCCATGATGAGTTTCAGAGTGAGTGAGAGTAAGGCTTCTTCATGAGTTCAGAGGAGGTCTTGTAGTCTCACTTGTGAGTGAACTGCCATATTTTCCTGTTTCCATTGCCTAGTTTTTTCCTTTGGACTTGATTTTTACCAATTAACATTTAAGTAATATTGGAATGTTCCTGACTTCACAGGTTGGAAATAAATTGCACAAGCACAGGTTTTTGTAGCAGCAACCGAGACAATATTTCCTTGGAAAATTAATCTAGAAAGTGACTTGATCTAAAATCAGGTTTACCGCCCTTTTTTTTTTTTTTTTTTTTTTTTTTAGCACTTAAAAGATATGGAGAGAATTTTTTAAAAGCTTTTCAAGTTGGTAAAAGTATTCTTTTGAGAAAAATCTCCTGGGATATAATACAGGTGGGGACAAAAGTAGGTTTACAGTTGTGAGTACATAAAACTCAGTTTATCCTTGTATTATTATTTATTAGTTATTGTATTATTTTCCATGTAAACAACTGTAACCTTACTTTTGCCCCACCCTGTATATGCCCTCAATTATTCTTTAAGAAATATTGAGGTTATTATGTTTAATTAATTATATAAGAAAAACATCTTTCCACACTTTATTATTGATCCTCATTTAAAAAAAATAAAGGCAGGAGAATCCAAGATGGCGGCATAGGTAAACACCTAAACTGCTGCCTCCCGCAACAATTTCAAAACTACAACTAAAAGACAAAACGTCTATCACCCAGAACCACGGGAAAGCTGGCTGAGTGGAAGTTCTACAACTAGAAGGAAAGAGAAAAGAGCATTGAGACGTGCACGAGCGCTGAAAAGCTGAGGTACAGAGGCGCGTGATCCGGGCTGGCGGCGGGCGTTGCTTTTTTCAACCCAAAGGGAGACAAGCCCCCGATTACTCTGAAATCCAGTTTCTGGGGAGACGCGGGGGACCCAAACTCCTACGGGGAGAAGCTGGACTGTCTGCCAGTGAGGGTGGCTTGCTTGCAGAGCTGCGCGCAGGAATAATTGTTTACAGCACTGGGGCACGGGACTGCCGACAGGGACTCAGAGCCGACCAACTAGCAGCCATTGCTGTTTGCCACGCCCTAGCCTAGTGACACCCTGAGTCCCCGCCCTGCACAATCTACAAACCCACCCAAGCTCTAAGCAGCGGCATTTGCATAAGAAAGCCCTGCCCTATTGCAGCTTAACCTAGCAAACTTGCAGCCCGGGTCAGACAGCTCCAAAACCTCCAAACCACAAGCAAAGAGGAGAAAACTGTAGCTCTCACTGTAGCTCCTGCTGGGTGGCCTCAGACAATAGCTGACCTGCACCCCATTGGAGATCCAGAAGCCAGTGTACCTAGTGGTCAGTGTGAGACACCAGATTTCAACTCCTCACGTCCATAAGTGACACATTCAAGAGGCAGACTCAGTGAGCACCAAAGGCCCACTGAAACAGGTCCTGCCCCATAAGCGTGTCTTCAGCACAGCAGTTCTTCCATTATAGACACAGCGAGTGCTCACAGCTAATTGGCCTGGAGGTCAATTCCTCCCAGTGTACCAATGGCAATTAAGGCTTAACTACACCAAGACTGCACTCAGCCCACAAAGGGGTGTACCAAGAGCATCCACCTCATGTAATTGAGGAGGCTGAGCTACTGCCCCCTATAGATCACCTACCACACAAAGCTACTCCATCAACACAGGGAAGCAGCCAAAATGTGGAGACAAAGAAACATGTCACGAATGAAAGAAACAGAGGAAAGCAAACTACTGGATGACATAGAGTTCAGAACCACATGTATAAGGTTACTCAAGAATCTTCTTAAAACCGCTGAGAAACTTGATGAGACCTTCAAGGAGCTTAATGAGAATGCCAAAAAATTGGAAAAGGATCAGTCAGAAATGAAGCATACACTGTCTGAAATAAAGAATATACAGAAACTCAACTGTAGATCAACGTATTCCAAGAATCAATATGTGGAAACAAAAAACATCCAACCAGAAAAACAAAAAGAAAAAAGAATCCAAAAATATGAAGATAGTGTAAGGAACCTCTGGGACAACTTTAAGCGAACCAACATCCGAATTTTTGGGGTGCCAGAAGAAGGGAGAGAGCAAAATATTGAAAACCTATTAGAAGAAATAATGACAGAAAATTTTCCCTACGTGGTGAAAGAAATAGACTTACAAGTTCAGGAAGCACACAGAACCCCATACAAGAGGAATCCAAAGAGGACCACACCAAGACACATCATAATTAAAATGCCAAGGGCAAAAGACAAAGAGAGAATATTAAAAGCAACAAGAGAAAAACAGTTAATTACCTACAAGGGAGTACCCATACGACTGTCAGCTGATTTCTCAACAGAAACTATGCAGGCCAGACGGGAGTGGCAAGAAATATTCAAAGTGATGAACAGCAAGAACCTACAACCAAGATTACTCTACCCAGCAAAGCTATCATTCAGAGTTGAAGGTCAGATAAAGAGCTTCACAGACAAGAAAAAGCTAAAGGAGTTCATCGCCACCAAACCAGGATTACATGAAATGCTGAAGGGTATTCTTTAAGATGAGGAAGAAGAAGAAAAAGGTAAAGATAAAAATTATGAACAACAAAATGACATCAAATACATACCTACCAACAAGTGAATCTAAAAATCAAGTGAATGAAAAATCTGAAGAACAGAATGGACTGGTGAATATAATAGAATCAGGGACATAGAAAGGGAGTGGACTGACGATTCTCAGGGGAAGGGGGTATGAGGGGTGCGGGAAGAGACTGGACAAAAATTTTACTCCTATGGATGAAGACAGTGGCGGGGGGTAAGGGCATGGGGTGGGGTGGGGAATCAGGTGGAGGGGAGCCATGGGGGAAAAAAAAGAGGAACACCTGTAATAATCTGAACAATAAAGATTTATTTAAAAAAAAAATAAAGGCATTGGATAATGAGTGGTAATTTTCACATACTATGATTCTGAGTCAGGGAAGGAAATGTTAGAAACTAGCAATGTTAAAGATGGAGAGACAAAGGCTACAGAACTAGCGTTTTAGGAATTAACTGATGAAGAACCAGAACCCAGCTTTTGGGGTCTCCAGGAGATGGCTGGAGGCCATCACAGTCTACTTTTGTCTATTTGCTTTATGCCCGAAAAGCTGACTATGGATGGGCGAAACATATCACTCCTTGGGGTATTTACCTTCTGCTCCGTCTGATGTTTCACGGAGAAATCACCAGCACCTCCTTCTCTCTCTGGTCAAAATTAATAGGAGCCAATATTGGTGCAACCATTTGAAAGTAAGTGTAGACTCTGTTCCTTTGTTTAATACCAGGCATAAGTCAAATATCCCCTTTTTGACCCTTCGCTCTTGTAGAGCACTGGAAATGTCCCTATCATGTCACTCTTGATTAGATGGGCTCAGTAATAGGAAACATCCTCTGATCCTCACTCTCACCATACCTGGGTACATCTCAAAGGTCTTCAGCAAAGACAGAAACTAAGCACCTTTTAATTTTCCCCAACAGGTGTTAGCTCGATAAATATGAAGGAATGTTCATCCAACAGTGCCAACTATGTGTTTGTTCAACATTCTTCAAGCAAATGCAAGGAGCTGCAAGACGCTTTAAAATGGGCTTCAGGTAAATGGAAAGGTGGCAGTATGCATTACAAGCTTCACCTCCGTCCCTCTCTGGTTAATTTGTGGTCACCCAAGTCCTTTGACATTTTCGCAGGTGTCCAGTAAGGGACATGGGTCATAACTGATGAACCTACATTGACACATTATTATCACCCAAAGTCCACAGTTCACCGGAGGGTTCATTCCTGCTATTGTACCTTCTATGGGTTTGAACAAATGTATAATGACATGTATCCACCACAGAGTGTCCTAGATAATAACGTCATGGCCCTAAAACCCCTCTGTGCTCCATATTTCCCTCTCTCCCACAGCCCCCCCCTCCCCCCCGGCAACCACTGATTGTTTTTTACTGTTTCCATGGTTTTGCCTTTTCCAGAATGTCACACCGTTGGATGGGTTGTGTTTTCATACTTGATAGAGGTTTCACGCTTATGCTCTCATTTTCATTTGTGGGTCCTGACTTCCTTCATTTGATTTCTCCTTGTGCAGGGACCCAGAGCAACGTGTTGCGAGGGGACCCATTTGTCAGAGGGGGCCGTCTAGGCTTGGTGTCTGGCCTCAGTTTCCTGGAGCTGGACAACCCTGCTGGAAACCAGAAGCGGTATTCCGCCTGGGCGGGATCCGTGCCGGATCTCCCCCAGGTCATAAAACAGAAGGTGCGTGATGCCCCGCTTACATGCAGCAGAAAGCGGTCCTGTTGCTTTGCACTGGGGAAGTGAGATTAAATCAAGGTGGTTAAGCAGGGAAGGCTGTGGTTAGCTTTTTCTAAAGTTCAGTTCATGTTCTGTCTGAGAAAAGGAATGCATACATAATCATAAGAAACGGAAGGTGTGTTATCTTGCCTGTCTGTATTTCAGTTGTAATGATAACATGTCTTGTCAATCCCAAGAGAAATTAATGAAAAAATTTGCATTGTAAGCTTTTGCCCTAAATTAGATTGTTTTCCTTGTCCCCTCATACAGAGGAGCTATATAGATTCTCGCAAGAGGAAGGCGTTCAGGCTCATTATATTCATGGCCTGTAAGCTCCCAGAGGCGTGGAAATTGAGACCGAACCAGTTCGGCTGGTGGAGGTTTAGGATGTTTTATTGATACAGTCAGTTCTTTTATAATGCAACCAATGGCTTCCTAAAAGTCAGGGAGCTAGGCAAAATTGCACAATAAAAAGACTACAGGGTTTATGGGGGGGAGAGGGAATGGAGTTAGGGACACAACACTAAAAATTTAATCTGTGACACTCATTTAAAAAAAAAATATAGACACCAAAAAATAAAAAACAAAACAAAATAAAAGCCAGTAGCACAGTTTTATACATGTTCAACTGTTAAGAAATGCATCTACTGTAGTGAATGTGGCACTTTACCTAGGAAAATGTGGCTGGCTGGGTGGCGGAGCAGTTACAGCTTGTGAATTGTTGTAAAGTGGAAGGAGAACAATCAGAAGTGACAGACAGCTTTGACACGGGATGTGGATGGGTGTAGTTTACCACATAGGCAGTGAACTGGATGGATATTTGAGGTGTGTTTGTGCGTTTTGTGTATCCCTGTGTGGTTTGGTTCAGGCGTGTGCAGTTTTTCATGCTCACCTGGTATTTCTTGTGGACAAAATTGAACGTAGGCAAAAAGCAAAATGTGTGTGGTATGCTTATATTATTTCTTACTATGACCATCTCAACGGAACAAATTCATATTTTCAAAACAAATGCTATAGCAGAATTGATTCTATGAGCTGTTCCCTGCCATGGGTGTCAAGCAATGTCCAGGTGAAATTGACCTTCAGAGATTAAGAAACCTAGACACATGTTATAAACTCAAAAACTACAATTGCTTCTCAGGTTGCCCCCAACACCATATTGTACCCACTTGCCTCCTAATAAGCTTGATGGGGGAGGGGGAAGTTTTCCCAGGAACTCTCATCTCAGAGTGCCACTCGTTAAGAGTCAACGTGGCCTATTTTCATTGTCAGTATCCCCATACAAACCGTCAAAAATCCTGACTTGTTGATTAGGAAAGAACAGAGATTCTTTTTCATTCTCAACTCTGCACTTTTCCAATAGGAGAGTAGTTGTCAGTTAGCTGTGCTAATTTATTAGCCGCACAGGATAGGGACAGAGAGAGTAGAGGCACGTTACAGCTATATGGCCATATGATGCCATCCGTTTCTGAAGAGCTTGGGCAGAGACGGGGGAAATGTGACTGATTCTCCAAAGTAAATCTTAGTTGTGTGCTGCAGGCAGCTTGTATCAACTCTCCCCAAAGCCAGCGATGCGCATCTCTTCCCAGTTCTGTGCTCTGTGATGTCATGGAGGTAGCCTGGGATCAGCCATGGTGACAGTCGTTACACTGGTTTACAAATCAGAGCCTTCTTCTTCCTGAGGGAGCAGATTATTAAAACGTAGCCAGCACCCCTGTGGTCTCGAAGCATCGGACATATCCAACACAGCAACAATGCAAATCTGTTTTAAATTTCTTCAGAGAGAAAGAGGGATGGTCTCCTCTCTGCAGCAGGATATTTAACTTTAACTTGAATTGCATGTGCTCTTACTGTAACAGACGTGCACCTCCTTTTCCTCTGTCCTCTGCGGGGGGTGAAAATGTATTGTCTTCAAAACTTTCAATAACTAGGAAATAGATGTCCCGTTGGTTTTAAGAATTTTATACATGCACACAAGATACAAAAAATATTCCTTCTCTATTTGGTCCTAATAGTCCCTAGATTTCTCTCGCAAGGAAAGTGGATTATTTTCTCTTTTTATTTGAACAAGGAATGATTGGAATTAACATAAGTGTTTCCATGGGGATTGAGTTTAACTGCCAAAAAAAAAAAAAAAAAGCCTAGATGCCCGTCAGCAGATGACTGGATCAGAAGAAAACTGTGGTACATCCACACGATGGAATACTACGCTGCCATAAAAAAGAAGGAATTCTTACCATTTGCAGCAGCCTGGATGGAACTGGAGAGCGTTATGCTAAGTGAAATAAGCCAGTCAGTGAAAGAAAAATTCCACATGATCTCACTCATTTGTGGATAATAAAGAACATTATAAACTGATGAACAAAAAGATAGATACAGAGGCAGTAAAGCATCAAACAGACTGTCAAATTACAGCGGGAAGGTTAGGGAGAGGTGGGGGAGATAAGAGATTAACCGAAGGACTTGTATGCATGCATATAAGCATAACCAATGGACTCAAAACATTGGGGGGGTGAGGGCATGTATGGGAGTGGGGTGGGGGGGGCAATGGTAAGATATGTACAAATATAATACCTTAATTTAAAAAAAAAGAAAAAATTATCAGAAAGTAAAAATAAAAATAAAAATACTGTTGCCTAAAACCCTGGCTTCTGCCTGGGATGTCTTTTGCTGTGCAGCTGACACCTTTGTATGAGCTGGTGAAGGAGGTCCCCTGTGCCGCGGTGAAAAGACTCTACCTGAGACGGGCTCTGGAGGAGTACCTGGATGAGTCCGACCCCTGCCACTGCCAGCCCTGCCAGAACGGGGGTGTTGCCACGGTGGAGGGCACCACGTGCCAGTGCCACTGCAAGCCATACACTTTTGGTGAGGCCTGCGAGTACGGAGTCCTCGTGGGGGACGAAGCAGGTCAGTGTGCTGACTCTTCTCTAGTTATGCTGGACTCATGGAAAAGGGGGCTCCCTTCCCTCCAGGCCCTGAGATTGCGCTTCTTGATGTATGGAGAGGAGGAAATCTCACTGGGCATTTAAATATATATATATTTTTATTGATTTCAGAGAGGAAGGGAGAGGGAGAGAGAGATAGAAACATCAAAGATGAGAGAGAATCATCTATCTGCTGCCTCCTGCATGCCCCACACTGGAGATAGAGCCCACAGCCCAGGGATGTGCGTGACTGGGAATCAAACCGGGACCTCCTGGTTCATAGGTCGATGCTCAACCACTGAGCCACGGCAGTAGGGCTCACCGGGCATTTAATTCAGTATCTCCCACTCTCATCCAGATGGTAGACCCTCGGGTCAAGGCCCTTTGCTGTCTCTGTTTTTCTGTCTGAGTTAACAGACCCACCATGCGTGCCACCATTTCCCATCTGCCATTAGACTAGCTTAGTGCCCCAAACACCTCCCATCCTTCCATTGTCGTCTAGAAAGTTTCCGTCATAACCCAGGTCTGTGGGGCTTGGGCTTGCACTGCCTAGCCTCTCTGCTGGCCAGCTCCTTGAAACATCTCTGCTTCTGTTTTGTATTATGTCCCGCCCATCAGCTACTCGCGGGTGCTTGTTGAGCATCTGCGGTGTGCTTGGTGCTTTAAGCACTTGGAACAGGGCTCTGTGAAGTTGCTTTATGAGTGGGCCACGCATGAGACAACTTGTGTATATTTGTCTTCATATTTACTTATATGTCTCTCTCCTCTAGAACAGCGGGACCACCGGTTGGTGACTACTGCTCTAGAAAGCTCGTTTCTTAAGATCAGGACTTCATTTTTTTCCTTTATTTCCAGAGCCTGACATAGAGCTTGATTTTATAGAAGTCACTTATTAAATGTTTGATACATGAATAAACACATGACTAAACTATGGTTGCTTATAGACAAGCATCAGGAAGGCATCCTTGCCTCTAAATGTCGCCCCTACTGGCCTTCCTGGTAAATTCAAATTCCACCCCTTTGTGGTTTGGATTTCCAGTCATTTGATAAAAATGGGAATGCTCCCTGCTGGTGAGGAATGGGGTAGCAATCATAATATATCAAGCTATTATTACCCTTTATTAATATTCTCAGGGGACTACTTTATTAACTCAATTAAAAAAATATATTTTATTGATTTTTTTACAGAGAGGAAGAGAGAGGGAGAGAGTTAGAAATATCGATGATAGAGAAACATCAATCAGCTGCCTCCTGCACACCCCCTACTGGGGATGTGCCCACAACCAAGGTACATGCCCTTGACCGGAATCGAACCTGGGACCCTTGAGTCCACAGGCTGACGCTCTAATCACTGAGCCAAACCGGTTAGGGCAATATTAACTCAGTTTTTAATTATGGAAGAAAGCGTAAGGAAGATCATGGGAAACTATTATACAAATTAGTTTAGTTTTGGTGTGTGGTACTGAGAAGTGTGTGTGTGTGTGTGGGAGGGACAGGGGGCAAAGAGGAATATAGGTTGCACAGTAGAAATAGCTAAGGACCAGTAAACACACCCACTTATTATCAGAAAAGAATGCTTTGGGGAATGGTGTCTGAGATCAGTTTCTAACTAGTAAAGTAAAGTTCTTAGAATATGGTATAAGCTCTTCCCTGGCTCCCCCAAGGAATATGATGGGGGAAATACTAAAAGAACTGTGAGTTCAGAGGTGGAAGGTGCCAGGGTTGGTTGAGGAAGTGCCTAGTGTAGAATTGGAGAAGGATGCTAATAGGAGGGAAAAACAGTTCATCTGCTTACACACTTCCTTACTTTGCACAGTGCCAGCCCTGGGGTTGGCAGCCTGGAGTACCAGTACATTATGTCCTTCTCATGCCCTATCACTGCTTTAACAAGAGCAGCTTACTCGCTTTACTGAGAGACTGTGGAGTGATGAAAAGAACCTGAATTCAGTCATAAGATACAGTTATAATCTGGATGTGGCTCTTGGCAGCCATTATAGCATCGGGCATGGCATTCAACCACTTTGTGTCAGATTCCACACCTTTCAAACAAAAATGGTGACTGACCTCCTGCCCACCTGGCTTCATTCTTGTGAGAAGTAAATAAATGATGGAATGTACATGGAAGTGCTTTGAAACAGTTGTAAAATGATAAACATATTTAAGATATTATTGCAAGAAGTTGGTTAATGCAGCCATGATATGGACGACCCTGGTCAGTGTGCAGAGACCGCTGGCCATTGTAGAGGACTCAGCGAAAGCTGAAGGTAATAAATCCCTGATGGTCCCCTCCCCCCAGGACCACTGAGCAGGGAGCTGCGCAGTGAGCTCTGCAATCTCCCTCTGCAAGTGCTTTCTGACCTTCCTCTTATCTTCCAGGAAAGGTGGATGGAGGTTGGAACTGCTGGTCCTCTTGGAGCCCCTGTGTTGAAGGAAGGAGAACGAGGCGTCGAGAATGCAATAACCCGCCTCCCAGTGGGGGTGGGGAGTCCTGTATTGGAGAAACGTCGGAGAGCAGGCAGTGTGGAGAGGAAGACGAGGAGCTGAATAATCTTCGGTAAGGGGGACCAGACCTCCTGGCCATCAGTCGTGTGGATTATGCGATTGCTGCTACTAGATGAGTTGAATGTGAAATACCCATTTTTTATCAATGGCTGCTTTGCCCTTTAGCACAGGGATCAGTTGAAGGATGGAGGCCTGGCCTGGCCACCTTGCACTCATGTTTCAAGTTTTCCTGACACATTGTTATAAAAGGCTGGGGAGCTGGGAGGCAGCCTGACCCCATAGATACGAGTGGCAGTGTTGACATCAGGTAGATTGGCCACCTCCATGCTGTGTGACCCTGGGCAAGGTCCTTGTCACACCTCTAAAATGAAGATCTTCATAGTAGATAAAGTGGTAATAGGATATAAGTAAGATTAAGCCTGGCACAGAGTAAGTATTCAATAACAGGTGTATGATTTTTCAGATATACCACTCCTTATTTATTTTTTTATTTAGGGTGAACCATAAGGCCAGATGCTTGAGATGGCTAATATCTTTTTTTTAAAAGTCAAACAATTTTTTATTGAGGGAATAGCACGTTGTGATTCCTTCCACTGCCTTAGTCCCTCCTGAGTTGGAGTCAGAATCTTCAAATTAGCCCTTTTCCTCAACGCACAGCGGTCTTCTCAGTCAGCCCAGGATTCTTTTAGTTGGGATTCTCTGATCTCCTCTTGAAGAGGGACATACTTTAAACAGTCCCCACCCGTAATCTTCGGGATCCAATTGCTTTAAGCAGTTTAAGTTCCTAGAAGTTAAATTGTGGCAAATATATCACCATTTTGGCAAAGGATCTAAAATCTCAATCATTTCTGACATTGTAACTTTTTACCTCCAATTTTTACTCATGAGCCTGGCAAAAAATATTGCAGTTCTCATGGTCACCACCGCAATCAAAGAGCATGACACGCATCTCCATGTCGGCACCTGAGAAGGTGAACATCTCCACTGTTGTTTCACACTCACTTCCTGTTGCCAGGACCTTGCAAATACTCTCTCAAAGATGTCTAATTGATGAGTTGCACCCCCGGGTCAGCGTTTTTCTATGCCACCCCCCACAGTGTTCACTGTCCTTACTAACCTCTTCCAATCAGGGATTGGCAAGTTCTAGTCAGATAATGTGAAGGTCATGGGAGTGGAAGAAAGGGTGACCCTTGGGTGTCTGGAGGTGTGATGCCTTATTCCCAGGTCTTCGCTGCCTCCTCATCTCATGTAAGCAATGCCTCTTGACGGAGGAAGGTGGGAAGCATGTGGGATTTGGTGAGCAGAGAGCACCAGCTTCAGGGTGGGTGCCTCTGGGAAGAGGAGGTCCCTCAGGAGGCTGCTGCCCGCTGGATCGCTTCCCCTGCCTTTAGACATAAAGCTTGACGGGAAGGGGCACCCTAAGGAAGGCACTGGAGGGATTTTCACTCTTCTTCGTGCTCAGAGGAGGAAAAATGTCCTCCTCCTCAGGATGCAGAGGAAAATGATGAAGACATCTCATTTTGGAGTCTCCTCAGAAGGTGGCAAGAGCCTGAGGATCTGAGTCCAGAAGGAGGCCGCACTCAGGCCATTTCTAATGCTTTCCCTCATGTTCCGTGTCTCTGTAGTGCAGGCAATAGTGGCAATACATGGAACTCAGAGGCATTATTGGAAACATTGCTTCCTGGTGGCTGTCATTGCTGTCACTGTTATGAGCTCCCTCTAGAGTTTGCCTTGTGAGAAGTAGAAAGAGCATGATTTTAAGAGCCTGACTAATTAGACATGAATCCAGCCCTGATATTTTTTACTCTGTAACCTTGGACAACTTATTCAAACTCTCCAAGCCTTTGTTTGCTCCACTTGTCTCATAGGTTACAGTGAACTGAGGCAGCACACATCCGGAGAGTGACTGCCCAGAGCCCACACACATAGCACATGCTTAATCAATATATACTTAATGGTATCCTCTTATTTATTTATCATTCATTCTTTCACTTAATCCTCACCAGAGGATTTTTTTTTCTGTTGATTTTTATTTTCATTTAATTTTTTAAAAAAATTTTTTTATTGATTTCAGAGAGGAAGGAAGAGGGAGAGAGATTTAGAAACACCCATGATGAGAGAGAATAATGGATTGACTGCTTTCTGCACACTCTCTACTGAGGATCGAGCCTACAACCCAGGCATGTGCCCTTGACCAGAATCAAACCCAGGACCCTTCAGTCCACAGGCTGACGCTCTATCCACTGAACCAAACCAGCTAGGGCTGGGTACTTTATTTTTAATACAGAATTAATTCTGTGTTAAAAGAATTTCAGAACCTACCAGCAGGAGAAAAAGTAGGTCTGAGACAGGTGACCTCTGAAAGTTTCATAAATAGGTGTGTTGTCCAAAGAATGACTTTTCTTTTTGCTGTTTTTTGCCCCCCCTACTTCTGACCACTTAACTATCTTTTGCAAGCCTGGGTTTATGTTTGAGTTTTCTATCACAGGTTGTGATCAGATATTTGATCCTGACAATGACAAAAAATATCACATTAACATACTTACATGAACACAATCCTTTCAGATGCAAATAAAAATTTGCTGTGGTGCAAAATATTGATTATATTATGGAAATTCATCACATTAATTATATTTTGTTTTCTTTCTCTTCCAGATTGCTTGAACCCCATTGTTTTCCTTTGCCTTCAGGCGCAAAGGGATTCTGTCCACCACCCCCTGCCTTGGACAATGGATTTGTTCAAGTTGGTTATGATATATATATATTTCTCCTTTACACATACTCTTTGTGTCAAGTTCTGCATTTCCACTGTTGTCATAATCCATGTCCTTCTTCCACAAGGAAACAGAGCTAAAAATATTTTTTGTGTGTATCTTAGTTTTAGTGATGAGAGTTTTAGACTTTTGTTCTTTGGCCGAAGGCGATTAGAATTCTGCAGAAGTCAGTACATCTTCTGTGGCAAGTAAATCAATATTGCCACCCAATGAATTAGAAATGCAGTCATGCCAGAGGGCAACTAAACATTTTCATTCCTGCTAAAATAGGAATCTATAAACAAGGTCTTCAACATGAGGACTTCCCCTCTTCTTGCACTGAAAGTAGTCTTTATTTTTTTTTTAAATGTATTTTTATTGATCTCAGAGAGGAAGGGAAAGGAAGAGAGAGGTAGAAATATTAATGATGAGAGAGAATCACTGATTAGCTGCCTCCCGCACGCCCCCCACTGGGGAATGAGCCCGTAATCCGAGCATGTGCTTTTGACCGGAATCAAACCCGGGACCCTTGAGTCCGCAGGTTGACGCTCTATCCACTGAGCCAAACCAGCCAGGGCAAGAAGTCTTTAAAAAAAAGTCTCATAAATATGGAGTTTGGCATGAAGTATTAGGTTTATTCCAGGAGCCAATCAGACAATTAGTGAGTGTTGGTGAGATATGGGTCATTGTTCTTTAGGCAATTTTCTTATTCAGGAAGGAACACGAGTCTGCTGCTACTTGTCATTCTTGGGAATCTTCCTGGCTTGGGGGCCCTGTGAATTTGTGCCCTTCTCACTCCTTGTCATGATGAGGCCCAGGCCCCAGACTCAGTGAAGCCTCCTCTTGGCTTACACAGGAGATGTTCATCAGCGTTCTCTGTGGCCAGCCTTGCGTTCTCCACGAACGATTTTGCCTCGCAGGGTCCAGGCCCTAGAACATACACACACTGAGATTTTGCTCAAATTTTCCCAAATGTAGGCAATGTTGGAAGGTGGAAGAGCAGTGTGTGTATGTGTGTGTGTGTGTGTGTGTATGTGTGTGTATGTAGAGAGAGAGGGACCTAGTATGACTAACACTCATTGTGTCCCACTGCAGTCACCATAGTCCATGAAGTTCCTGAAGGTAGCACATGTTCTGAGAATGTGGCCAAGCAGACTATTATCCTTTAGCAAATGCTGAGGCTGCAGTCCCAAACTCCAGTACATGTGCTGCCTTGTAAGGAGCTGGTGGTTCTGAACACTGCCCCGTGGACGGGCTGCGTCACAGCTACCCGGAACCATAACGCTAGAGATGGCTGCTTGCCTCTGTCTTCCAAGTTTTTCGCATTCGTAGCTTTAGGGTAGATCCCGAGAGTCTATATTTTCCTAAATTGCTACTAACAGTTCTGAAATAGAGCCAGGTTTACACAGTGTTGAACTTGACCTTGCTATATGGGATTCCCATTTGTAGGGAAAAGCAGATCCAGTGTCCCGTCCCCATTTTCTTCAAACCTCCACACCAATCTGGGCCTCTGTTTCCTACCAACGTCCATGATGGAGCCAGACTGGGCCAGGACTGACAATGAGAAGAAGGAGGCACCAAGGAATCTTGTTCCTATGCCTACAGCATAGTTGGTCCAGCTCCAAGCCCTCTCCCAGGCAGGTTTCTTGACTGTCCCTTTGGGCGGAAGAGATCAGCAGGATAAGAAAAGGAACCCAGAGCGACCCCAAACAAGCATGACTGCCCACCTGAAGCTCAGACTTCAAATCCTTCTGTGCTTCATAAAGAAAGCTCGCCTGCTGGCATTACAGGCTAAGGACATGCCCTGGAGTCTGACCCAGCCCAGCAGCACTTTCCTTACAGGGTGGGGTGGGAGAAGGTCAACATTATGCTTCCCCCCTATTGATTTTTGGAAGAAACTTAAACTTTCATTAACACCCTAAAAGGATTTCAACCTGTCAGTTCACACCAGCATTTGTCAGGCAGGATTGCCCATGAAAAGCCCTTAACACCTTTCTATGAAGGGTTGACTGACACGGATGTGTCCCAAATCTGGTAAGAAACTGACTTTAACTGAAAGTATATGGGAAAGAATCTACTTGGGCAGTGTGTACTAAAGTCCTTTTAGTAAAATTTTTACTACAGAGAACAATCAATAAATTATAGTACAGTGGCATTACTGGCTTTATTTCCATTGATGGTGGGATGAGTGTTGTTGGCTAGGACTATAAACAAGAAAATGCTTTTATAGACAATTTTTAAATCAGCTATTTGAATGAAGGTTGCCTGATGATTAAAAGAAGGCATGGTTTATAGACCAAATATATCTAAAGAAACATTGTGTTAATGCAAACTGGGCATACTCTTTCTCTCTGTTGTATTTCTGTCTAGAATGAAGATACCACGTTTCCTGTTGGGAAAAACATTGTCTACACCTGCAGGGAAGGCTACTCTCTGGTTGGAGACCCTATTGCCAGATGTGGAGATGACTTACAGTGGCTCACCGGGGAAAGGCATTGTCAGAGTGAGTGGCCTCGGCCCTTGTATAACATTTAAGAGGAGATAATAATGTGCAAGAGAATGAATCAAGATAATCGCTTACCGTGTGTGCCATGTCTTGACCTCCCTTTTCTGAAAGGCTCCTATGACCCTGTCTGAGTTTCAGGAGTGCCTTGAAAAAGCCCTCAGCATTTTCTAGCTGATGGAGCTCCTGGTAGGTGTGGCACATGTTGTGATTTTAAACTTTCCTGGACATATTGGAATTGGCCAGGAAGCTCAGATCTGGCTAAGACCATCAGGACATCCTGTGGAGTTCAATGACTAGGTGTGTACCACAATCATTCTGCTTCATTAGATGCTTTGGATCCTATTCTGCTCAGATATAGGCGTCTTGTCACCTTAACATTATTCTGGCCTCCATCTCAGTTGTGCTGCCATATAAGTTTGTTCTCAGATGCACGGACATAGTGTAGGGTTATACTTTTTCTATGTCAGTTGGTCTGTGCAAAGCAAGGAACACTTTCGTGAGCACATGCACATTTTTTCTCTTGGGTATATAGTGCAATTGCTGATTTAAATATAAAACATGCTATCGTCTTCCATGTGATCATACAATTTACATCCCGACCAGAATCTGAGAAGTTAAGGTTGCTCTGTATCGTCACCCCCACTTGATAGCATTTATCTTTTAATTCTTTTTAGCTATACTGGTATACAGTGATATCTTATCTTTTAACTTGTATTTTTAAATATTTATTTTTTTTTCTGAGGCATAGTGATGTTAAACCTGTTTTCACATGTTTATTGGCCACTCGGGTATCCTCTTTGGTGAAGGGGCTGTCTAATCTTTTGTCCATTTTTTAAGATTTGTCTCTCTTTTTCTTATTTGGTTTGTAGGACCTCTCATTTCTGTCTGTCTCTCTCTGAAGTCCTTGAGCAGACATTACTGAAAAGGAATATGAACATTCCTTAGCTAGCAGTAATAAAGCCCCAAATTGGTTCTATGAAAAGATTAATCCAATACTTATGCTTGAAGAGCTTCTTTTCCTTTCTTGTGAGTTTACTGGTGAAAAACCGCCCCAGTCTTTGTTCATCTTAAAATGCCTTCATTTTATCTTCAATTTTGAAGGATATTTTTATTGGGTAAGGAATTATAAGTTAGCACTTATTTTCTTTAAACCTTTTGAAGATTTCATTACATTGCCTCTAACTTCACTGTTTTCTAGTGATAAGTCGGTTCTTAGACTTACTGTTTCTCTTTTGAAATCATATCCTTTCTGTCTGTCTGCTTTTAAGATTTTTTAGTGTGTCTTTGTTTTTCCGAAGCAACTCTGCTCCCATGTGCTTTGGTGTGATTTTCTTTGTCTCATGCTGGATGATACTCAAAGCAGTTCTTGAACCTGTGCTATAATGTTCTCTGACAATTTTAGAAAATTCTTGACCATGTGTCCTGAAATATTGCCTCTGCTGCAGTCTTGCTCATCTCTCCTCTTGAGACATAACTGATACATTTTTAGACTATCTATATTATGTATGTTATTTTCTTTGTTTTACATCATTTTTCCCTCTCTCTGTTTCATTCTAAATATATTCTATTGACCTATCTTAAAGTTCGTTAATTCTCTGTACAGTTATATATTATGTGCTTTTAAGAGGTCTATTGAGTTCTTAGTTTTATTTTCCAATTCTAGATATTACATTTATCTACTTTTTTATACTTTCTAATTCTCCGTTGAAATTATCCATATTGTAATTTATTCCCCCCTCCCCCCCTTGACATGTTAATCATAGTTATTTCAAGGTCCACGTTTGTTAATCGCCTTATCTGGATCTGCTGTGGGTCTGCTTCTATAGTCTTTTTAAATTTTGGTCAAATTTCATTTATTTATTTAAAAGAGAACGTTTATTTGGAAACTTACAGTGGTAGGAAAGTGAGCCAGCTGGGCATGGAATCAGGAGAAGAGTTATTCAGGAGCTCAGGAGCTCAGGGGAGAGCAAGGCAAAGGGACAGGGGAAAGGCAGGCATGCTCCCAGCAGGGAGAGTGAGCTGGGAGTTCTTATCTCTTTAAATGTTAAATGAGTTTTGATTGAATGCCAGACTTGATGTGCGAAAATTAGAGAAACTTGAGGCTCTGGATGATGTTATCTTCCTGGAGAGAAGGTTCAGTTCTGTGTCTGGCAAGCAGTGAGGCTGGTTCTTGCCCAGTTTACCTTTGTTCCTAGTGCGTGTCCATTAATGAATGGATCTCAGTGGAAATTTTGACATGAAATTTCTACTTAGGTCCCTTCTTTTCAGCAGGACTGGACTCCAGTTTCTGCTCTCCTAGCCCCAAAACTCCAGTTGTTGAATTATTGCCTTCATGCCTGTCTCCCAACCTCTGAGCTGCAGCTTTCTCCTCAGTTTACTAGCAGCCTTTCAACATTTTTCCCCCACCAAGTTTACAAACACTCAAGGAGAAAGGCATCACCAAATGTTGTAACCATTTAGTCTTCCTTTCTCTCTGCAATCTTAGGCCTTTAAAACCTGACTTCTAACTTGTATCCCCAGCAGCACACAACATTCTTGGCAAAATAGAGGCACTCAATAGATGCTGTTTTGAATGAATGAATAAATGGATTTTCTGATGAGAATAGTGCAGAAATAGAGCAGCAGTTTGTAGACTATTGTCCAAAGTCCATTAGAGAGCTTGCCAAAAATTTTTTAAAAATTGTGAAATCTGACTTGCTTTCCATAAAAATGTATGCTTCTCATTTTTCTCTTTGCTGCTATTTCAAGTAGGAAGTTTGAACTAATAAACATAATCAAGCAAGAAAGAATAGAGATTAGAAACCAAATAACATTTAACACTTTTATGGTTGCAAGGTTAAAGGCAGTTTTTAGAAAATTTCAGCTAGTAAAATATGCAACTGGATAGATGCTAATGACACACAAATAAACACAGTTCCTGGGGAAGTTCTACCAGACTGGAGAGATACGTGGCGGCTGTGAAAAATCTGGTTTGGACAGCAGGCTGGACTTTAGGTCTCTGTTTATACAGCTCATGTATTTTATGACTTTCATTGGTCAATTACATGTGGGGCCCAGTGGGACATGTCTTTGTGGGCACTCTAAGAGTGAGCTCACCTCTTCTTTCTTGTCTTCCAAGGTGAAAGAGCAGAGCAAGTACAACAGTAGCATTCAAGGAGGTCATGTTTTTACAAAGATGGTTTAGGAAATCAATGACCCTTGTATTCTGCTCTTCTTCTTTTCTTCATCTTTAGGAATTGTCTGTGTTCTACCAACACTGATGGATGGCATACAGAGTCATCCCCAGAAACCTTCCTACGCAATTGGCGATAAGGTGACCTTTTCCTGTTTGCGTGGCATGTCACTAGAAGGTCCTTCAACATTTATCTGTGGATCCAGCCTTAAGTGGAGTCCTGAGATAAAGGATGTCCATTGTGTCCATAGAGGTGAGCAGTTCCAGGTCGGTGCAAGGACACCTGCACGCAAGCGTGTGACAGTCTTTGTGGCGGTCCTTTATGGCCTTGAATCACCATAATTGTCGAATCATTGCCTTCGGCTCTGCCTGTCATGAGAAGGCAGTCAGTTCATAGAGCAAATAGCAGACTCTTTTACATGGCACAGATAGACTCATAGAATGCAAAGGAAGGCAAGAATAGCCCTGGTGATTCTTAAATTTGAACTGAAATCCTTTTTATCAAAGTTGAGCTTTATATCACTTAGAGTGCCAAGGAAAAATATTTTTAAAAGCTCATTTCTGGTTTTCTCCTGATTTTTAAATGTACTTTTATGAAGTCCAAAGTTGAGATAATAAGTTATATAACATTTTGTATGTTTTATTTATGGGCTTTCAGAGAATTTATTAGTATTATTGAAATAGAAAAATTGAAAGCATTTTACAAAGCAGAGATCATTGAAGAAAACGTGTTGTGGTTTGCAAAGTTGTTCTTAATAGTGTAAAACCAAAAGTCTAATATTTTGAACATTAGGCAAATTAAAATGGTTTTTTAAAGAAATTAATGGAGGAAGAGATTTGGAAAGCCAAACTATTTCTTTTTTAGATATATTTAAGATGAGATGGATTTGTTTTTAAAAGAACCTCATTTCTTGTTTGCATTTTTAAAATTAATAAAAAATGTGTTTGGAATAATTAAAAACAGAAAAGAAGAAACACTATTTTGCATTCCATTTTATATGGTATTCTTATTTCCCTAGTGTATGATTTTGATCTCAGTGCTGAAATTTGTCTTTGCCAGTAAGAATGAAGTACTAGATTCCATGAGTGACACTATTAGGTGACTTGCGTGGTCACAACGACAAAGAGCTCCTTGCATGGAGCCCCCTGTGACTGATGCAGCCAGGGGCTGTGATGCTAAGTAGATCAGAGAGGACAGGACAGGAGGGCAGCCTGTCTAATGGTATGCCCACTCCCCAGCTACCACCTGCTTTTTGGCTGCCAAAAGCCCATATCAGAGACAAGTTTTTTTTTTTTAAAACATATTTTTATTGATTTCAGAGAAAGGAAGGGAGAGGGAGAGAGAAAGAGAGAAAGATCAAAGATGTAAGGGAATCATTGATTGGCTGCCTCCTGCATGCCCTCTACTGGGGATCAAGCCTGCAACCGAAGTACGTACCCTTGATCGGAATTGAATCCAGCACCCTTCGTCTGCAGGCCGACGCTCTATCCACTGAGCCAGACTGGGTAGGGCTGTTTTTTTTCCTATATGCACTGAAGCAGAAATACGAATTTATTTGGGTATTGGACCTGTGCAATAGACCGGTGATTCTAAAGTTAAATAGAACAATGTGGGGTTGATGAGATTGCTCCTTCATTCCAAAGGAGGTTATATACTTGTCTTTCTCAAATGTCTGCTTCAGCCCTGTTATAGCACAATTTGGTATGAAATTTGTCCCACTCAGTAGCAAATTCTATTGAAGTTTGAATGAAGGATGTTTTTCAGACCTGCATGTTTTGGGGAAGATGTTAATAACAATAACAACTACCCTTAAAATAAGCCCATAATAAGTAAAAAATTCCAGGATTGTCAACCTCCAAAGTTAATGTTTATTTTAATTTTTATTTATTTCAGAATAAAAGAGAGAGAGAGAGAGAGAGAGAGAGAGAGAGAGAGAGAGAGAGAGAGAGAGAAACATCAATGGTGAGAGAGAATCACTGATTGGCTGCCTCCTGCACACCCCACACTGGGGATCGAGACCGCTATCTGGGCATGTGCCCTGACCAGGAATCAAACCTGGTCATAGGTCAGTGCCCATCCACTGAGCCACACTGGCTGGGCTGAAGTTAATGCTTTAAAATACTTGCTGAATCCATACTTAGTTTTTATTATTGTGGTAAACTATACATACCATTATATTTACTATTTGAACCATTTTAAAACATGTACAGTTCAGTGGCATTGAGTTCATTCCCTTTATTGTTGAAACCATCACCACCAATCATCTCCAGAACTTTTTCATCCCCCAAACGGAAACTCTGTACCTATTAAACACTAAACCCTTACTCCCTACCCCGTCAGGGTTTAGTCTTGATGTGGAGATAATCTGGTTTAAAAATAGTAAAGGTACATACTCCTTGTGAGTCCTAAGAGCATGGTTAATTGAGCTACAAAGAAAACAAAGTTATGCTCTTTTTAAATGCAAAAGTTTTGGTCTAGGTCAATTGTTGGCACACTGTGGCTCGCGAGCCACATGCGGTTCGCGAGCCACGGTTTGCCTCTCTATTGACTAATGAGTTTGCCGACCACTGCCTTCGGGAAAAACACTTAAAAAACATTTTTAATAATGTACTACTGTCTTTAACCTGAAGTCAAAACTTCTGGGTTAAGGGTAATGCCTTATGCAGTGGTCAGCAAACTCATTAGTCAACAGAGTGGCAAACCTCGGTGGCTCGCGAGCCGCAGTTTGCTGACCACTGGTCTAGGTAATTCTATAAGTAATTTTTACAAGGACATTATAATAACTTTTAGAAAATATTTAAAATCTAAAACTTCATCCTTATGAATTATTACCATATGATGTTCTAATCAAAATGCAGAAATAATTTACATGACTTTAGCACTGAACTTTAGTCTTGGTACATTTAGATGAGAGTTTCTCAACCCCAACACGATTGGAGTTATGGGCCTGGTAATTCTTTGTGGTGGGAGCCTGTCCTATACATTGTGAAGTAGTTACCAGCATCCCTGATCTCCACCCACTAGATGTCTGTAGCGTCCTTTAGTGTAACAACCTAAAATGTCCCCAGACCACTCTGTGGTCTGTGTCTGTGACGAATTTGCATGCCACCCTTGAGCAGGGCCTGTGCTGATCTTCCTTGCATCATTCCTATTTTAGTATATGTGCTGCCAATGTGAGTCCTGAACACCAACTTCTTGATAAAAAGCAGCCTGCTCTACTGGCCTTGGATTCAGACAAGCATGGCCTTAAATCCTGGCCTGGCCAACCTGTTAAATCTGTGAACTAGAACCAACTTCATAACTTCTCTGACCTTCACTATCCTCATCTCTTAAATGGGCATTTGTTAGGGAGGGTTAATTATCGCAATGTATAAGAAGTGCATAGCTGACAGTAAATGCTCAAGAAATGATAGCTGCTGGGACCAATGACGCTATTCGTAGGGTGCTCCGAGGAATGTTCTATCCCTTGTACAATGCTTTCTAGCTTTATATTTTTACTGTGCCAACGTGTTGAGAACATTATAGAGCCAGTTTCACCCTGAAAATGATACGTTGTACACCGCGAAGGAGCTCTTCTTCCAATGACTGCATCTCTCATACCTCTTGCTTTTTAGAATCCCCTGTGACACAGGCAGTGCCTCAGTGTCAGCCCTGGGAGAAAGTGAAGAATTCAAGATGTGTTTGTAAATTGCCCTATGAATGTCGGTAAGCCCTGTCTTTGCTCACTCCTCTGTTTTATTTTACTCAAGATAGAGAAAATGATTTCTTAGATGCTGGTCTCTGCTAAGTGGAAGGTGCTGCTTACCGAGGGCTAAGGCTCTGTGCCTTTTCATCTGTCCATCTGCTGCCTGTTACTTGCCTGGCGAGTTGTCACTTGGGCTGACAACTAGGCATCAGCAGTGCTCTAACCTGGCTAGCGAGGCTAAAGGACTACTTGTTCTCTATAAAACGGTGCAAAACGACAAACTGTCACCTGAGCGTTTCGAATTTGAGAGGATTAGGACTGAAATCCTCCTGAGACATAAACTCTCCAAGCAATGCCGACAGGGAAGAAAGCAGCTGCTTTTCTGATTCTGGAAATGTCTGTCTCTAGATGGCTTTATAAGATGCCACCTAACTGGACCTAGCTGGTCTGGCTCAGTGGGTAGAGAGTTGGCCTGTGGACCAAAGTGTCCCAGGTTCGATTCCGGTCATGGGCAGGTACCTCAGTTGTAAACTTCTCCCTGGCCCGAGGTCCTTGCAGAAGGCAACTAATCGATGTGTTTCTCTCACATCAGTGTTTCTCTCTGTCTTTCCCTCTCTCTTTCATGCTCCCTAAAAATCAATGGGAAAATACCCTTGGGTGAGAATTAACAAAACAAAACAAAAGATGCCACCCAACTGGAAACCAGCCCATTGTAGGAGGAGACCTGAAGAATTTTGCTAGATGTTCCTGCCATGGTCCTAGTCAGGCTCAGATGGCAGGATTAAATTAGGACGGAGAAGGTTTACTTTGATTCACTTTCATCATCTTTCCAAATGAACTGAAGTGTGGGAGAGGAAAGGACACTGCAAGTCACAGGACAGGGTCCTGATGGGTCCCAGCTCGGGTATATCTCCGTGCCCAAGCCTGGAGGATCAAGAGAGGAGCATTTAGGAGAACCTAGAGGCAGAGGGAGGTGTGGAGATGGCAGCTGAGGACGGACCTCAGAAATCCCCCAGGAGGGAGTCAGGGGATCTGCACTCTCTTCCCCTTCCCGTGTCCTGCCATCACTCCCTGTTGATGAAATGCCTCCAAAGCTAGAGGATAAGGAAGTCTGTGGAGGTGTCTTACCCATCAGTCTTCCAGGCAGGGTGGAGAAGAGAAAGAGTGATTCTGAAGAGGCACGTGGGAGATAGCCAGGCCCTGGACTTACTCAGAACCCACATCTACTGGCCACTTACTTGGCTTTCAAGTTATTACCATCACCCAAGTGCACATCCAACTCCACGAACACCTGCAGCGGGTAGCGTGGTCGTGGTGGCACCCTGCAGGGAGGAACTTCTACCGGGAAGGAGAACGCAGTGAAACAGAGTGGATGGGAATGGTGTTTGGGCCCCGGATATTCTGACGGGGCTGTTACTTCCTATTAATCATCGTTTACTTTGATTCACTTTCATTGCCTTTCCAAATTCCCCGATTCATTCCTTTCTCAGCAGCCTGCTGTGTATAGACGTGGTGTGTGTGAGATTACACATCAGATCCCGACACAAGGTGGCCTTGTAGAGTCTCTGCCTCGGAAGCTGTTCTGAGTAGTTCTCTTTAAAGTCTGAAGAAGCAGATAGGAGAGATACACAAGGATTTGTTTTCCCTGTGCAAACAGCTCCAAGTAAACTTACGACTTGGTCAGGGAAGAAAATATTAGAACTAAATATAAATACATGTGAAGATAGACTTGGAGTGCTATACAAAAATGCTTTGCTGTCCCAGGTTTCACTACAGCAAAGCCTGCCTTACCCATCAACATCAGATATGTGCTTGTTTATTATTTTATTTTTTTACATGTTTATTGATCAATGATGAGAGAAAATCATGGATTGGCTGCCTCCTGCATGCCCCACACTGGGGAGTAAGCCCGCAATCTGGGCATGGGCCCTGACTGGGAATCGAACCATGATCTCCTGGTTCATAGGTCAATGCTCAACTACTGTGCCACACTGGCCGGGTGAGATGTGCTTGTTTATATTTCTCCCAAGCGACATTTCTCCCAAGTTGGGTCTCATCATTTTGACACCAATGCTTAAGAAAAAAAGAACAATTACTTATGGAAATACTTCTAAAGTATTTTGTAAACATAGACACTAACAATTAGCAATGAAATAGTTTCATCTCCCCGGAGGCTCAGTCATTGGCTGTGAATGGGATTCTCAGGGCTTTGGGGCTGGGAGAGCGTGAGTGTCCTGCAGCCGGTGGTCCAGTCCCCCCAGAGCCTCTGGGGCTGGATCTTGGCGTGCTCTGTCCCTCCCTGTGGTCAGCCCCCAGCTGTCCCAGCAGAGCTGCCTTCTCCTCTCAACTGCTGTCTCTGATGTAATCTAGGTGAAACTAGATCCACACTAGCTATCTAAGCTTCTAGAAGTTGTGAGCAAATAGAGAGCAAAATATGTTCATTGAGAAGGGCTGGGCCCTGGTGAGGAGCGGGGTGTGAGTTTCCCTTCCATCTCTTTGCTGTGGGTGATGACACCCGAGACCCTGAGCTCAGAACCTCACCTGCCACTTCTCACCCTCCGCTTTTAAGAATGAAAAGCTGCTAAATAATATGATTTAAAAAAATCCGTTTCAGGTCCTCCTTGGCTGTATGTGCTCGGGACGAGAAAAACCAAAGGATACTGCCTCTGACCGTTTGCAAGGTGCATGCCCTCCACTGTCAGGGTAAAAACCTCACCCTGATGGACTCAGAGAGCTGTGCTCTGCCGATCTCCCCCAAGAAGGCGTGCGGCGCGTGTCCACTGTGGGAGAAATGCAATGGTGAGGGCATTTCTCTTTCTTTTCTTTTCTTTTTAAGAATATGGATGCTTCATGAATTGGGTAGCTGCTGCCGATGTGAGAACAGCAAGGGGAAGTTCTGATTGTAACTGTGAATGTGCTAAAGCGAGAGTGCCGAGGTTTTAGAAAACGTAGTCTTCTAGCCCAGCAGCAGATCAGAGCAGACCCCTGAGGATGTCAACGACTCAGACTGGTCTGACAGTGAACCACCTGCCTGCACTGGCTTCCCTGGGAAGCAGGTTGGGTCAAGGACCTGGAGGCCAAGGACCCTTCCCAATGGTCCGCATGTCCTCCCAGACCTCCCTGAGTCCCACTTTACCTTCATGATTTTTGCTCTGTCCCTGTATTATCCACCTTATGTGCTTGGAGTTTGGGCTTTGCCAGGAGAAAAGAGCTAGAGCAGAGAAGCCCTTCCCCTTCCCCTCCCCCCAGCCCTGCCCCCATGCCGCCAGGCACCTGTGCAGAGTGAACTCTAGGGGTGCTGTACCCCATGCTACAACTAGGTGGCCTGTGGCAAGGGCTTAGCCCTGAGCTATTTGTGCCAGGCCGTCCTCCTGGGCCATTGCAGGTCCCCTGAGCTCCATGGTTGGGCTGGCCGGGAGCCTTCTCCATCCCTCAGAGCCACGTCTGGGTCAGGTGCTGAGAGCTGAACTGAATCTGGCCAGTTCCCTCTCCACTTTGAGCAAGAAGCTGGTGGGATCCACCGTCCAGGCTGCTCCTAAACTCTGGATGTGGTATCAGCGTAGGACCTTCAGGGTCCAGGGCTGGGTCAGCATCTGCAGTGCTAACATCTGCCTCAGAGCTCACACATGACCTTCCATGAATGACCTCTCACTGTGCTTTCCCCAGCCCCAGGGTCCACTCTGGCATAAGAGCCACACCACCCTATCTAGTGTCTCGTGATGCTGTTGGCTTCCAGGGATAATCCAGGCCAATAAGGCTATACTTACGACAAGCTGCCAGCAAGGCCACTGGTCTCTCCCAGGCCCAGCTGAGTCCAGGTGCCTTCAAACACCTCATGGTCTTTCAGGTCCCTGGTCACTTCTCTTGTGGGCCATTTCCTGAAGGAGATATGCCTTCCTATCCCAGCCTGTCTGGTGAGTGTCCAGTCCATCCTAGAGGTCACTGGATGGCCCTCCAGTCATAGGAGACATGAATGTATGGCCCAGCCTTGAGGTCATTGCAGAAGCTACATAGTGTGCTGCATAGATACAGAGCCTGTCACGATCCACTCCATTGACGAGGGTTCAGGGAAGACTGAAAGGAGCAGTGGGGTGCTGGCCCTGGACTCAGGGGGGCGGGGGGTGGTCAGGAAGAGGTGAGGCTGGGGAAGCAGAATCTGGCACCAGGTATAGCTGCTTCAGTGGCACAGACTCACCCCACACCCTCTTCCTGGGTGGCGCTCTGGCTTCTTGTCAACCGGGAGGGCCATGTCAGAGCACGGCTCCCTCCAGGCCTTCTGGCTGCCTCCTCCTCTCTGTAACTGGGGCTGTGGAGGGCATAGTTGTATTTGTTGTGTTGAACTATCTTTAACATCTTGTGACGTCATGCTAGAAATTTTCTATTGTGTATAAAACCCTTTTTGTAGAAACACAACTAAAGCACATCTGCATGTCTCAATTTCATAAAAAAATAGCCTCATAGCCCTAGCCGGTTTGGCTCAATGGATAGAGCATCGGCCTTTGGACTCAAGGGTCTCAGGTTCGATTCCGGTCAAGGGCATGTACCTTGGTTGTGGGCACATCCTCAGTAGGGGGTGTGCAGGAGGCAGTTGATCGATGTTTCTCTCTTATCGATGTTTCTAACTCTATCCCTCTCTCTTCCTCTCTGTAAAAAAATCAATAAAATATATTTAAAAATAAATAAAATAAATAAATAAAAAATAGCTTCATAAAAATAACTATTTTCAAAAAAAAAGAAATTTTATATCACTTTCTTAAAAAGAAGTCTGGCTTGCCATTAAGTATAGGTAACCATCAAACTATATATCACGAAGCAAAATGAGGTTGTAGAGTCTTGCCCGTGCTGCTGGGAGCCTGAGGGAGCTGTTTCTTTGGGAAAAGGAGTTTAGTGTTAAAAACACACACTGCCACGCTGACACTTCCTATTGTGTATGAAATCTGGAAGGAATCAAGAAGTTGTGACTCAATATTTTTAGTGCTACGTCTAAGAGGCACTTACAATGACCTTGACAATGACCACTGGCATGGCCTGCCTTGCCCGGTTTCAGCTGTACCACTAAGCGGGGAGGGCTGGGACCCTGTCCTCGGCTTCCCCACCTGTAAGTGTGGGAGCTGGACTGTGGGATCTGTAACGTGTCTGCCAGTCGGGGTATGCAGCACAGACAATGACATTTGTAACTCTAGCCATGTCTGGGTCACTTTGGGTTTGGCAGTCACCACGGTTGACCTTGTCAGTCTCCTCTGGAGATGCCTGGCTGGTGTAGGCCAGCCTTGACATTTCGAGCACTCGGAGCCCCCTGCACAGCTTGTTTCTGCTTTGTGTGGGGGATATGCGGCCTGTGGTGCTGCATGCCCTCTCTCTCAACGCCAGTTGAATTCTTTGGTTCTTTGTCTGTTTGACCCTTGCCACCCAGTTCTTTGCTGAGGTCTCCTCACTTGGTTGGGGAGGTTGAAGGTCCCATTAAGGTTCTGACTCCCCTGGGTGGCCCCCTGGACTAGGACAGAGCTGGACAGCTCTTGACTTGGGAGAACTGCCCCGTGTGCTCCAGAGAGTAACGGCAAGCTTGGCACCAGTTTCCAAACCTGCCTATTCTGAGCGGAGCAAACTGCCTGGCTTTCCTGGTCCCATGCTCTCCCAGGGGGTGGTGGGTTCCACCGCTGGAAGCAGGAGTTCCCATGGGTCGCTAACCACCACATGGAGGGAACGCCCCGACTCGCCATCGCCACGATGTGCCCGTGAGCCCGTCTCGCTTCTTTTCCAGCCCAAAGCAGTGCGTGTGAATGCAGAGATGCCTCGGAGTGCCAGGAGGAAGGGAGCACGGTCTGCGTGGAAGTGGACGGCGCCAAGCGGACGATGACTGAGTGCCAGGCCGGTGTCCTGAGGTGTGGAGGACAGAGCATCTCCGTCACCAGCATAGGGCCCTGCGAGGGGGGACCCCAGTAGAGGCCTGGCTGCTGTTGGCTTGCTCGGGATCAGCCACCGCTGTGGCTGTGCTGAGACATCATGTCACTGAGCACTTCAGACAGCTTCTCTCCAGTGGAGGTGCATTCTCTTTTGTCCCTCTAGGGCCTCCTGCTCCCCTCGGCTCCCCGCCACCTACCTAAGCCAAACCCAACTCAGATCCTCGTTCTTGTCTTCCTAAAACATCAGTCAGGATGGAGAATAGCTATGCGCCTCTGTATGAGTGAACTGTATGTTCTTGGAAAAGTGGCTAACTTCTCTGGACCTTGACTTTCATTGGGAAAATTAGAGGGTTGCTCCCTTCAAGCCTATGATTCTTCTAAATCTGATGGGCCCGCCCAGGGGCCCCAACACACTCTGAAAATTGATTAGGAAACAGGAAGATTAGAGAGGTGGGCCTCCCCCAGTGAAACCGAATACAAAGGGGACCTTGAATGGGAAAAGACAGGTGCAATCATTCCATCCCAAGAAGTACACCTGTGCTTCACCCTGTTGGCTCATGTCAGGGTCCTTTCAGGAGACTGAAACATGAATTGTCAACGCCAAGCCCAACATGCTTTATGCATGGGCACTTTCTGCCTTTTTGTCTGAGAACACATACAATTCAGTCTTCTTGGGGGTGGGGGGGGCATTTTTTAGTATGAGTCAAACACAAGACCTGCTATTTGCCCCTCTCGCCCCTTTTCCTTGGTAGGAAGCATCAAGTTCATGCCTGTATGGCATGCTTGCATGTTAAAGAGAATGGTTTTCTCTGATGTGGGTATACACTGAGATTTTTCAGGGGGCTGTAAAGGTAGATCAATTTGAAGCATTGGCATTCAATTTATTCCTTATTCACTCTTTATCAAAACAAAACAGAAAAGAAAACAGCTGTGGGAGATGAAATGAGTGGGCTTAAATGGAATTTAAAATATGCTTTTTTATATGCAAATAATATTTCTGTATTTTTCTGATACTGATAAATACATTGCAATAAAACTTTAGTTAAAATGACAATGATTAAAATACTCATTGAAGATACCATCCTTTGGAAATTTTTGATCTGTATTATGTTTAACTTTAAAGAATATTCCCATAAAGAGTGGTTAATGTGTTCTTTTAAAATATATTTTTATTTTTAAGCTACATTTTGAAATATGATTGACATATAAAAATCCGTGCATGCCCAGCTACTGTGGCTTAGCATTTGAGCGTTGACCCAGGACCAAGAAGTCATCAATTTGATTCCCAGTCAGGGCATATGCCTGGGTTTTGGGCTCGGTCCTCAGTGTGTGTGTGTGTGTGTGTGTGTGTGTGTGTGTGTGTGCAGGAGGCAGCCTATTGGTGATTCTCTCTCATTGATGTTTCAATCTCTCTATCCCTCTCTCAAAAAAAAAATCAATAAAAGCATATAAAAAAATAAAAAGCTGTGCATGTGTAATGAATACCGCAACTTGATGAGTTTGGGGAGAAGCATCTCTCATCGAGGCCATAAATATATCCATCAGCTCCCAAAGTCTCCTCCTACTCCCATTATTATTATTGTAGGAAGACAATATAAGATCTTCCTTTTAGAAAAATTTAAGCATCCATTACAGTATTGTTAGCCAGTGGCAACAGCTTGCACATGGCTACAGCTATGCTGTAGAGTGGATCTCTAGAACTCAGTCATCTTACATAACTGACACTTGCTAACCTTGACCATCATTTCCCCATTTGTCCCTCTGAGCTCCTGGCAACCACCATTCTAACTTCTGCTTCTATCGGCTTGATTATTTTAAATTCCACATGTATGTAAGATACTACAGGTTTTTTTTTTCTTTTCTGGTTTATTTCATTTAGCATAACGCCCTCCCCCCGCCCCCCAGTCCACCCATATTGTCACAAAGAAGGGTTTCCTTCTTCTTCTTTAAAAGAATTTATTGATTTCAGAGGGGAAGGGAAAGGAGAGGGAGATAGAAACATCAATGATGAGAGCACATACCCTGACCAGGAATTGAACTGTGACCACTTGGTTCATAGTTCAATGCTCAACCACTGAGCAACACCGCTGGGTGGCTGGTTGTTTTTGTTGTTGTTCTTCTTCTTTTTCTTGCTCCCCTTCTCCTGCTCCTTTTCCTCCTTTTTCTTCTTTAACTTCTTCTCCTTTTGATTTAAAAGGATAGTTTATTGATTTTCAGAGAGAGAGGAAGGGAGAGGGAGAGAGAGAAGCATGAATGTGAGAGCACAACATAGATCAATTGCCTCCTGCACACCCCCTACTAGGAGATTGGGCCCCTAACCTGGGCAAGTGCCTTTGACTGGGAATCACACTGGCAACCTCCCAGTACATAGGATGATGTTCCACCAACTGAGCGACATTGGCCATGGCTCCCTCTTTGTTTAAAGGCTGCATAGCATCCCAGTGTATATCTATACCACATTTTCTTTATCCATTTATTCATGGTCAAACACTTGGGTTGTTTCTATATCTTGACTATTGTGAACAATGTTGCAATGAACATGAGGGTGCAGGTATCTCTTCAAGATCCCGATTTCAATTCCTTTGGATAACACCCACAAGTGGGGGATTGCTGGATCATATGGTAGTTTTACTTATAACTTTTTGAGGAACCTCCATACAGTATTCCACAATGGCTATACCCAGGTCTCACCTAGGTTCAGCTTTGTATACCAAATTGTCCTTGAGTGATAACTCAGATATAATATGTTCAAGTTACGGGAAGGTAGGTTTACATTGATTGAAAACAATAATATTGAGAAATGTTTTAATAGAGGCCAACTACATTTGTCAGAGATTATTATAAATTTCTGCCCTGGATAGGGGGATAGATTTGAAAATGCCAGACCCAGGTACAGATCTCAAAACAGCGTTGAACAAGTACTTTATTTGGTAGAAGAGAAATTAGTATTTTTCCAGTAATTGCTCCTCATCTTAAGCTAACTTGGAGGTAGGTGTCTACTACTTATGCTTCCCCACCCCTTTCCTAACTGAGACAGAGGACATAGTTGTCACTGTCAAATGCTACAGGAGAAAGAGGCCTATAAAAAGGGAACTAGAAGATCTGACAGCTTAAGTTCAAGAAAGATGTTTCACACAGTCAGTGAAGGAGAAGTAAGGGATTAATGAACAGTTGTTGGAGAAGGAGGGGAGCCGTCAATGAAGTTGTATGAAATGCTGTCTTCAAATATGTAATTTCATGCCTCCCCCGCCTCCACCACCCTGGAACATTCCTATATTTGTCCTTTCCTCTAGTAGGAAAGGACAGATTTAGGAACATTCACAATCTATATATATAAATGTATAGAGACATTCACAATTTATAATAATAAAAGCATAATATGCTAATTAGACTCGATGTCCTCCCAAATGTCCTTCTGGACGACCTTCCAGATGAAGCTGGGGCTTTGATGGAAGCCCATGCTCCGGGTGCCTGCAGGCAGCTGGAAGAAGCCCGGGTCCTGGATGCCGCGCGGGAAGCCAGTGCCAGCAGTTGGGGGAAGGAAGGCCTACTCTTACACAAATTTTGTGCATCAGGCCTCTAGTTCTCAGGGGGGAAATTCATGCACTGCAGTCCCTCAGCCTGGCCTGCCCCCTCTCACAGTCCGGGAGCCCTCAGGGGCAGGAGGTGACCTGGCGATCAGGGGAAGGCGATGCCCCATCACACCTCTGCTACTGCCACTTCTGGCAGTGCAAGCCTTGGCTGGTACTGGTTACCTGAGTCTTGGGTGGCCCTGGGCAGCTGGGCAGCTGCATCCAAGCCTTGCCTGCACCTTGGGCAGGCCCTGGGTGGCTGGGGGGCTGAGGGACTGGGGGACTCTGGAGGCAGGCACACGGAGCGGCTGGGCCTGCCTGGGGGCAAGCTCAGCCTTGCTGTATAGCTGCCACCCTAGTGGGGCTGAGGGGACTGGGCACCACCATCTTGTGGCTGTGGGTGCTGTCATCTTTGCAATGGTGTGAGAGTCAATTAGCATATTCCCTCTTTATTTGATAGGATTAGGTTCAAGGCAGTGGGTCTGCAAAGAGAAAGTGACTTACAATGTTAAATCTTTAAAAATGTTTGAAATTTCCAAAATAAAGTCTTAAATGGCAAAAGAAAAGGCTTTGAGGGAAGCTAGAAGGACTATTTATGCCTGAACATTGATCCCAAAGAAAATAGGGGGAAGAATCATGTAATACTTTAAAAAATAAATTAAAAAAAGAAAGAAAATAGAGGGAGAATTTTCCTGCCTGCCCTTCCCTCTGCCCCAGGCCAGGTGAGGGCCATATGGGTAAGGATGGGATAGAGACTTGGAGGAGAAGGTACAAAGTGCTGAGATTAAAATCATCTGGACTTTGGGTGGGGGAGGGGGAAGGGACAGAGGGGGTCAGGGGATTGGCTGGTGCAATAACCATCACCAGCTTCAGAGAGGTACATGGGAGCCCAGCCATATCCTACAGATCATCACTCAGTAGAAGTGGCCCTGCAAGTCACCTGGGCAGAGACACTGCTTCAGATGACCTCCTAATTGCATTGGCCAGTGCCTTCCTGTGACATAGCACCAACTTCCTAATCATGGACTGACAGGTGTGCTACTTGTCAATACCCTGAGATTCAGTGAGCCCCATCCCATCAGCTCTGTGCAGAACCTCCCTCTCACCCCTATCAGCCTAAGATCCTTGCAGTCCCCTTGAACCTACCAGCCCGAGCCCTTGTAATTCCCTTGAAATGGACGGAAAGTTCTTGGTGTTCAGGTGGGGTATGTTGGGGGTACAGAATGGCAAGCAGGAATATCTGACAAATGACAAACTCTGCCCAGTGACTAGCTAGACTAGGCTGCTACCTTGATTGAGGCCCCCCTCTCCACTGGGTAGGTCATGGCTAATCTCAGCTTCATATGGGAATTGTGAACCCGTCCTGCTGGTAAGTGGCCACTCAGAGCTGTGGAGGCTGAGCATCTAGCTTACCCAGCATCCCCTGAAACAGCTTATTATGTGTCTGCACATAAATCATCAATCACTTTTCCTTTTGATTAAGATAAGTATTAATAAATATTTTTGAATCCCACAATTTATGATTTTCTCTATACCCACTAAAATTTCTTTTTTTTTAAATAAATCTTTATTGTTCAAATTATTACAGGTGTTCCTCTTTTTTTCCCCCATAGCTCCCCTCCACCTGATTCCCCACCCCACCCCATGCCCTTACCCCCCGCCACTGTCTTCATCCATAGGAGTAAGATTTTTTTTGTCCAATCTCTTCCCGCACCACTCACACCTGCTTCCCCTGAGAATCATCAGTCCACTCCCTTTCTATGGCCCTGATTCTATTATATTCACCAGTCCATTCTGTTCTTCAGATTTTTCATTCACTTGATTTTTAGATTCACTTGTTGGTAGGTATGTATTTGATGTCATTTTGTTGTTCATAATTTTTATCTTTACCTTTTTCTTCTTCTTCCTCATCTTAAAGAATATCCTTCAGCATTTCATGTAATCCTGGTTTGGTGGTGATGAACTCCTTTAGCTTTTTCTTGTCTGTGAAGCTCTTTATCTGACCTTCAACTCTGAATGATAGCTTTGCTGGGTAGAGTAATCTTGGTTGTAGGTTCTTGCTGTTCATCACTTTGAGTATTTCTTGCCACTCCCTTCTGGCCTGCATAGTTTCTGTTGAGAAATCAGCTGACAGTCATATGAGTACTCTCTTGTAGGTAATTAACTGTTTTTCTCTTGCTGCTTTTAATATTCTCTCTTTGTCTTTTGCCCTTGGCATTTTAATTATTATGTGTCTTGGTGTGGTCCTCTTTGGATTCCTCTTGTATGGGGTTCTGTGTGCTTCCTGAACTTGTAAGTCTATTTCTTTCACCACGTAGGGAAAGTTTTCTGTCATTATTTCTTCTAATAGGTTTTCAATATTTTGCTCTCTCCCTTCTTCTGGCACCCCAAAAATTCGGATGTTGGTTCGCTTAAAGTTGTCCCAGAGGCTCCTTACACTATCTTCATATTTTTGGATTCTTTTTTCTTTTTGTTTTTCTGGTTGGATGTTTTTTGTTTCCTCATATTTCAGATCTTTGGTTTGATTCTTGGGGTACGTTGATCTACAGTTGAATTTCTGTATATTCTTTATTTCAGACAGTGTATGCTTCATTTCTGACTGATCCTTTTCCATTTTTTTGGCATTCTCATTAAGCTCCTTGAAGGTCTCATCAAGTTTCTCAGCGGTTTTAAGAAGATTCTTGAGTAACCTTATAAATGTGGTTCTGAACTCTATGTCATCCAGTAGTTTGCTTTCCTCCGTTTCTTTCATTCGTGACATGTTTCTTTGTCTCCACATTTTGGTTGCTTCCCTGTGTTGATGGAGTAGCTTTGTGTGGTAGGTGACCTATAGGGGGCAGTAGCTCAGCCTCCCCAATCACCTGATGTGGACACTCTTGGTACACCCCTTTGTGGGCTGAGTGCAAAGACTTGGTGCAGTTAAGCCTTAATTGCTGTTGGTACACTGGGAGGAATTGTCCTCCAGACCAATTAGCTGTGAGCACTCGCTGTGTCTATAATGGAAGAACTGCTGTGCTGAAGACACGCTTATGGGGCAGGACTTGTTTCAGTGGGGCTTTGGTGCTCACTGAGTCTGCCTCTTGAATGTGTCACTTACGGATGTGAGGAGTTGAAATCTGGTGTCTCACACTGACCACTAGGTACACTGGCTTCTGGATCTCCAATGGGGTGCAGGTCAGCTACTGTCTGAGGCCACTCAGCAGGAGCTACAGTGAGAGCTACAGTTTTCTCCTCTTTGCTTGTGGTTTGGAGGTTTTGGAGCTGTCTGACCCAGGCTGCAAGTTTGCTAGGTTAAGCTGCGATAGGGCAGGGCTTTCTTATGCAAAAGCCGCTGCTTAGAGCTTGGGTGGGTTTGTAGGTTGTGCAGGGCGGGGTCTCAGGGTGTCACTAGGCTAGGGCGTGGCAAACAGCAATGGCTGCTAGTTAGTGGGCTCTGAGTCCCTGTCGGCAGTCCCTGCCCCAGTGCCGTAAACAATTATTCCTGCGCGCAGCTCTGCAAGCAAGCCACCCTCACTGGCAGACAGTCCAGCTTCTCCCCGTAGGAGTTTGGGTCCCCCGCGTCTCCCCAGAAACTGGATTTCAGAGTAATCGGGGGCTTGTCTCCCTTCAGGTTGAAAAAAGCAACGCCCGCCACCAACCCGGATCACGCGCCTCTGTACCTCAGTTTTTCAGCACTCGTGCACGTCTCAATGCTCTTTTCTCTTTCCTTCTAGTTGTAGAACTTCCACTCAGCCAGCTTTCCCGTGGTTCTGGGTGATAGACTTTTTTTCTTTTAGTTGTATTTTTGAAATTGTTGCGGGAGGCAGCAGTTTAGGTGTTTAGCTACGCCGCCATCTTGGATTCTCCCCCACCAAAATTTCTTACACCCACAAACTCACAGACACAAACTAACACACCAATATTATTATTATTATAGATTGTGAATGTCTAACTAGAGGAAAGGCCAAATATAGGAATGTTCAGGGGGAAAAAAGGCATGAAATTACATAAGCATTTGGATCATATGTTAAGAGAAGTATAATAGCTAATTGAGGTGGTCATCATCCTATATAATAAAGAGGCAATATGCAAATTGCCCATCACACCCTTGGACAAGATGGCCGCCCCCATGTGGTCACAAGATGGCCGCCACAAGATGGCCGGCAGGGGAGGGCAGTTGTGGGCGACCAGGCCTGCAGGGGAAGGAGGGCAGTTGGGGGGACCAGGCCGGTAGGGGAGGGCAGTTAAGGGTTAACAGACCTTCAGGGGAGGGCAGTTGGGGGTGACCAGGCTGGCAGGGAGGGCAGTTGGGGGCAATTGGGCCAGTAGGAGAGCAGTTAGGCGTTGATCAGGTTGTCAGGGGAGTGGTTAGGGGGTGATCAGGCTGGCAGGCAGAAGCTGTTAGGGCCAAGCAGGCAGGCAGGCAGACGAGCAGTTAGGAGCATTCCTGGATTGTGAGAGGAATGTCCGACTGCCAGTTTAGGCCCGATCCCTATGGATAGGCAGTCGGAAATCCCCTGAGGGTTCCCAGATTGGAGAGGGTACAGGATGGGCTGAGGAACCGCCCCCCCCCACCAGTGCACAAACTTCATGCACTGGGCCTTTAGTCCTATATAATAAAAGGCTAATATGCAAATTGTCCCCTCGACTGGGAATTTGACCAGGAGTTTGACTGGGAGTTCAACCAGGGGGCGGGGCCATCCGGCCAGCCACCTGAGGCCCCTCCTCCTGGCTGGTCCTGCCCCCAATTGGCTCCCCACCACCCCGATCAGGGGTGGGTCTGGCTGGCCAACCTCTTGCATCCCCTGCCCCCTGGCTGGCCTGGCCCGATCAACCCAATTGGAGTGGGCCAGCCAGATTGCACCCATGCATGTATTTGTGCACTGGGCCTCTAGTAAGACCATAGACTAAGAGATGACATACTTTGGGTACAAGATGAAATTTGTGTTCAGCTGTATCTACCTGTCACTGAAAATTTTCTCCTTGATGGACTAGTTATAGTGTGTTCAATACTTGTGCCAGGAATAGAATGACCTGTTTCTCTTTCAGTACACCGACCCAGAAAGCAATCGCAGTAGGAGGCAATTTCCGTTAATATCTGAGCAACCAGAAGTATATGCACCACTTTCAATTACCTCGGTCTTTCAGGCATTTCGCACATTTGGGGACAAGAGAGATGATGGCATGATAGGAGTCCCTGCTGCGACAACCAAAGCACCTACAATTTGTCTTTTATTTGTTCTTGTCAGGCAAGGCTCCAGATCTACAGTCAAAACATCAATCATGTAGGAAAATTGGCTTTTTCAGCCGAGGGTCAACAAGACCAGATGGAGAGACTGGTTTCACAAGGAATGGGCTGAAGGTGAGAGTGTGGGCAGGAGAAGAAAAACAATAAAATGTTCCCTGTGATGGACAGGCTGTGGTCAATTTCCTGTGCATGGAGAAATATAAAGGACTGCACTGTTGTCACTGTTATTTCCATGCATCCCTGGGCGAGGAGGCTTGTTCTGAATCTAGGGGAGGGGACCTAGGGGTATAACAGACCATTGAAGTTCGAGACAGAGGAGAATGGCTGGAAGAGTAAAGCTTGGGTGATACCGAAGGAGTGTCCACTATGTAGCAATCAGCTGGCCAAGTGGGCTGGGAACGGAAAGGTCAAAGGCATTTTCTATAATAGTGAAGTGGAACCTGGGAGGAATGGTTGAGCATCGACCTATGAACCAGGAGGTCACAGTTTGATTCCTAGTCAGGGCTCCGGGCTTAATTCCCAGTGGGGGGCATGCAAGAAGCAGCCCGTTAATGATTATCTCATCATTTATGTTTCTATCTCTCTCCCCTTCTTCCTTCCTCTCTGAAATCAATAATAATATATTAAAAAAATAATAGTGAAGTGGAATTTTCTCATCAAGGGAAAGTTTTATCAGACACTCTCAAAAGAAAGTGATTAACATGAAAGACTCCGTATTGGCGCAGTGTTAGACCATGTGCAACCCAAATGTGCAAGAGGACAGTATTAATCAAGGGTCCTCACTGAGCACCAAGAGGAACTCCTGAATCAGTGTGATGGAAAACTGTGGACAGGCCCATTAACTACATGATTGCAGCCCTACAGGACTCAATACTTTGCCGTAATGATAAGAAGACTTTCAAAGGATCTTGAGTCTCTTAAAAGGTCAATGATTGGCCCTGGCCATTGTGGCTCAGTTGGTTGGGCATCATCCTGTGAACATAAATGTGGCCTGTTCGATTCCAGGTCAGTGCACATGTCTGGGTTGTGGGCTTGATCCCCAGTAGGGGGCATGCAAGAGGCAGCTGATGGATATTTCACTCTCACACTGATTTTTCTCTCTCCCTCCTCTCTCTCTAAAAAAATCAATAAAAGAAAATCTTAGTGGAGTTATTGGCTATTTACTACGGACATGGTGCACAGATTCATTAAATGTGAGAGGAAGGCACCTTTGTGGAGATCTGGACCCAAACCTCCTCTAGACTGGTGAGGGTCGGGACTTAACATGTTTCTTTGCTCCCTCTTGCTCAGTATGCTGCCTGTTTATACTCAATCAAATGCCCATTTCCAAAGTCGCTCAGCTGGGTAGCAGGGGACCTAACCTGGAGATGGCTCTGGTGCCTGCCAGGGGATGCTCGCTCGGCTTCACGATAGCGCTGGCCTTTTTCCTTCCCTGTGGCTGTCATGTTTGAGCTCTGTCTTCCTGGACACAGGGCAGAGTTAATGTGCTGTTAATGAGACAGTCTTTAAATGTTTGGTAGAATTCACCAGTGAAGCCATTTGGTCCTGGACTTTTGTTTGTTGGGAGATTTTTTGATTACTGTTTCAATCTCCTTACTAGTAATTGGCCCTGTCATTTCTTCTTATAATATTTTCTTAGTCCAAAAGCCCATCACCTACTCTCTGATGTACCAGTTTATCTACTCTGTAGTCACATGCTAAAGCACTGATTTGATAATTCCGCTACCTTGGTCAAGAACTTCTTTTGGCTTCCCACTGTCTTCTAGATACAGCGTAACTTGATGTGTTATTCCATATTTGTGCCCTGCTACATAGCCATCTTTATCTCTTAACTAAACCTTTCTGCAATAGACATATGGGGCTTCATTCTGTCTTCTATAGAATGTTACAGACTGGAAAATGGCCATCCCATAAGTCCTGCCACAGGCCTGTTCACTCTGCCCACAGGTCTGGCCACCTCTGCCCACAGGCCTGTCCACTCTGCCCACAGGCCTGGCACAGTCTCATGATCCCAACTTTGAGCAGAGCTTTGAGGGTTGGATGTGGGGTAATTAATGATTTTCTGATATTCCACTGGGGTCAAGGTCAAGGTAAATTCCAGTTCCCCGCTCCTCTCTCTGAAAGCAAAAAGTCCTGGTTGACCTCTTCTGCAGGCTGATGAGCAATTCTCCAGGCTCTCTATCTCCAAGACAGAGCCTCTTTTTGACCACTGTGCAGGTAAGAAGGTGTTAGAGCATTGGCCAACGTAATCCTCAGGATTTACCGCTGAGAATATTGGGAGGAAGTGGTAGGTAATGCAGAAGGATGAATTTCTTATCCTGTGTGACTTTTTTTTTTTTTTTTGGTGACTCTCAAATGAAAAAAGAAGCTATGAGTCACGGATGTTCGTAAAATTGTTTTTCCAAATTTATCTTGCTTTCAGGATAACCGCATGATTCAATAACTAAAATCCAGGAAAGTTTGTCCAAAAGGAGCACAAATAGTAGGGATGTTTTGTTGGATAAATAGTTTGACAAAGTAGAGGTAAGAAGCAAATAACATTTCTCAGGCCATGACTTGGTGATTTTAAACACACACACACACACATACACACACACACACACACACACACACAGAGTTTGGTAATAAAAACCCACTATCTTTTCCTCATGTTGCTTTTGACTCCTCCATGTTTTGTACCGTCCCAGTTTAAGGATTCCTGCAATAAATGAGTAAAAGAGAGAAACTGCAAGACGTGCTTACTCTCAGCTGCAGCTGCGTGAAACTGCTGGCCAGAAGGTGCTTTCTGTCAGGAACCTGGATCAAAGCTCCTGCTTAGCTGCCAGGGGGCCTCATACCTGAGCGACTATGTGCTGCCCACCCTGTACTTAGGTAATGTGAAGGATAATGGCGCGATTGAGGACCAATTCAAGTCATAATAAAATACTATTAGAAAACCATTGCTATAAACTGAGTATCTTGAGGGCTTCAGAAGAAGTAGCTGGTCTAGTGTTTTATCCTTTAAAACTATGGTCATGCAGGGACAGTTCCAGTTAAGCAATTCCCCTGGCTTGTGTCCCTGGGAGCTTGTTCTTTCTTCCCATCTGTGATCTTTGCTCTCCTCTTTTCTGGTGAAACTGCCTTCGTAGCAGGGTCAGCCAAGCTCAACGGCCCTGACTTACCAGCAAAACACTGGCTCTCACTATTGGGTTAAAGGGCAGAGCACTGAGTTGCAAAACAACGTGATTCAGCGCCCTGCAAAGCAGTGCTGGCCCGTTAAGCGGCCTGTGATCATCGCAGTCTCTCCAGCCTCAAGTAAACACGAGTTGAAAAATGATTACACATGGTAACAATAGCGAGGCAGGCTGCAGGAGCAAGGCTGAACAGCTTCGGTAATTTCTTCAGCGGTACTTGAGCACATGCTTGCTCTGTAATTCCATTTCCCTGAGACCCTCTAGAAGTCTCTCACTTGGGGAATTTGCCTCTGTTTGGTCCCTGGAGAGGAAGTGCAGAGGCCGAGGGAGGACCCATGGGGAAGGCAGGTGGTAGGCAGGGCTGGTGGCAGTGATAGTAGTCGTTGGGATTAATAGACACCATTGTTGGGGAGAGCAAATAGATCTAAATGTCTCCGTCGGCTATGAGAGCGAGTTATAAGGCTTCGATGGGGTATGGCGGAGACTAAGAGGCAGCCAGAGAAAGGAGTGCCCGCTGCTGGGCTGGACTGAGTGGAGGGAGGGGCTGCTTCATCGTGAGCCTCCCAAGATCAGGACCATGGCCCTCTGGGGGTTGGATAATCAGCTGGCTTTATATGCCAGTCACAGAGTTTATGTTAATGTCTGTGATTCTAATGGTACATTTGTTCATATTATTAATGTTTATATTGCATAGTTAACAGTGACTCCAGGCCATGTTTCTAAATGCTCTACCTGTACATTAATGCACTTAATCCTCACAAGAGCTCCTTGATGTAGATAATTATTACCCTAATTTTACAGATGTTGCAATGGGAGTACAGAGAAGTCACATGATTTTCCTGAGTAGCACAGCTTTAAGAGGCGGAGCTGGGATGTGATTAAAAAAACAAGTCTTGGAAATTCTTGTCAGGGTGAATGTTTTGAAGACTCAGGTTTAGACAGATAAAGGCTCAGTGGTGATGTGTATTTCATGTGGCCATTCTACCGAATCCCCAGAAATTGATGATGAGGAAGACTCTGCTGGGTGCTAAGAGGGGTGGAGAGGAATCATGGGGATTTATAAAGAGGATTGGTCAGGGTCCCATGTCGGTGAATTTATACATCTGTTCAGAATGTCCCGTGGTTCTCAGGTGGCTCGGCCCAAATTCTATAACAACTCTTTGTCCCATGTTCTGAAACTGGCCTGGGCAATATTGTACCTACTTCTCTACATATGACCACTTACATTGAATGAAACTTAAAAACGAAAATTCAGTTCCTCAGGCAGACAAACCGCATCTCAGGTGCTCAGTTGCCACATGGGGCTTGTGGCCACCACACTGGTCAGTGCAGCACAGAGCATCCGTCCCTGCAGGGAGCACTGGGCAGAGCTGCTTCACAATGCCACTCGACTTAAACTGCCCAAGGAGGTCAACGCAATCCATGTTCCTTGCCTTCTTTCCTTGCTCCATTTCACGTGTTAGGTTTGGGAACAAGTTCTGGCTCCATTAAGCATTTAATGAAAGCCAGTACCCAGAAAATGCACCTATGCAATTATACTCAGAAATTTGCATACTACTTTGGTGGGATCATGAGCCCTCCGTGCGACAGTTGCCCACTGGTGCATAGCAAATTACCTCAAAACCCAGTGGCTCAAGCAACAGAGATTTATTATCTCGTACAGTTTCATGGTTCAGGAATTCAGGAGGAGGTTAGCTTAGTGATTTGGGCTTGGGGCTCTCATTAGATTGCAGTAAGGTTGTCAGATTTAGCAAATAAAATACAAGATGCTCAGTTAAGTTTAAATTTTAGATAAACCATAAATAAGTCTTTAAGTAGGTCCCATGCAATAATCGGGACATACTTTTACTAAAAGAAATATTGTTTACCTGAAATTCAGGTTTAACTGGGCATTCTGTGTTTTATTTCCTCATTCCTGCCATGTGTCAGCTGAGGCTTCAGTCATCTGAAGCCTTTCACTGGGGCTCATGGATTTATTCCCAAGATGGAGCATTAAAATGTCTAGGAAGCTAGCCCTGGGTGTTGGCAGGAGGCATCCGTCCTTTGCTCTGGAACTCTTTCTGGGCTGCTAGGAGGTCTTCATGACATGGCAGCTGGCTTCCCCCAAAGTGAGTGACTCCACTCCGAAGAGTACAATGCCATTGATGGCCTTGCCTCGGAAGTCACACTTTGTCATTTCTGAAATATTGCATTGATCGCACAGGCCATTTTTATTTTTCTACTCATTGTGGGAGGAGACCACTTGGACCCCAGGAAGCAAGGATCACACTGCCTTGGAGGCTGGCTCCTGCCTCTAGAATTGAGACACAGATTTCATAGAATAAGCTCCATTAGGGTAGAAATTTTAAATATGTTTTCTTCATAGCTGTAGCCCCAGTGGCGACAAAAATGCCTTATACATTGTAGGCACTCAATAAATATTAGCTAACTGATTGAATAACTGAACTCTGGCCTAAAATCTCTGACCTAGAAGATTCCTTTGGGCCTTAGAAAGTTTTGCAGGAACAAAAGATGCTTCCTCAAAGAATCTGCGGATGAAGAGATTAGAATGGAAGGAACAGGAGTGTGTAAGGGGATACTTCAACTGGATAATGCTGCTGATAAATAATCAGGATGGTGGTGGTGTTAAATGAGTACCAGGCTCTGTGTTAGAAACTTCTTTGTATGTACACCACTTCATGTATGTAACCTCTTAGGTATACACTGTGGAAAAGAGTAAAGAGTTATGATTCAGATGCTCTCAGAAGGGTCACACACACACACACACACACACACACACGCATACACACACACAATTTAAGGGGAGGAATGCTCTGGGATAAAAAATGGAGAGGAGACCACGAGATTTAACATCATGTCAGAAAGGGCCTTTTGTAGAGATGTACCCGTCATAGTCCTGACACATAAATTATTACCCGAGAAAGAACAGACAGGTTAGAGTTTACTGTCAAATTGGTTATTAGAAAGAGAAGAGTGTGGGTAGGAATTCACAGCTGGCTAAGACAGAAGGAAAAAGGGTTGTGTGCGGAAATAGCAGTGGCCCTCTTCTTAATGGCGGCAGAATGGTTTCCAGTTCTGCTGTGTTTTGGTATCTGCTGGGATTTGAGTCTCCCAAGAGAGAGGGCTAACCTGTGGCAAAGCTGTGTGGCTTTCGTGAATTTGTAGGAGTGGCTTTCCCCTTGTGGAAGCCACCAGGGAGACCCCGTGGGCGAGGACGACACCGCGTTCAGACCCCACCCAGGCACCTTTCCTTAGGATGCTGCAGGCTTGTGAGATACCAGGAGGAAGACAGCAGTCAATTATGGGAACAGCAGTTTATTTCCTGATGGTTTATGGGAAGATGTTCATCTCTTTACACCTTCTCAGGAGGGTCTGCAAGGTAGCCTCGGCTGCTCTCTGGACACGGATACAAGGGTCTTGCCGAAGTGCTTGGAGCCCTGAAATGGAGAGAATAGCAGAGTCTGGTGGGGAAGGAAAGTCAAGGCCCAGGATGTGCGGCACTGCAGGCCCCCCACTGAGGGTCAGCCCTAGGTGGGCTCCAGCTCCCAAGTTCTCAGTTTACCCTGAAAGATAGGATTTAGAGCCACGAGCTGAGAATGTGTTTTAACACTGAAATGAGGTAAGAGAAGATCCTGACCTTATGATCAATAGACAACTAGAAAACTGTTGGCTAGGATGCCTGGAAAGGGTGGAACTGGGCTTGGCTTATACCCCAGAGATATCCCAGCGTCCAGGGAGCATCCGAGACAACAATGGGGTACATGGGGCACTAGGGTTTTCAGTTTCTGGGCTGGCATGAAACTTGGAGCAGCATTTGTTTCTCTCTCTCTGAGAATACAATACCCTGGGCAGAAACTGGGGCTGGTACTCACGTGTGATCAGTTGTTCTTTGTCTAATAACTCCACATATTGGTTGGTCAGATTGAGAACAATGGCATCTAAAATCAATAGGAGAAAAAGATGCTGATTTCATTATAGAGGAAGAGGCCATGTGAAGGGTCAGGTCAGACTCTGCACCTGGTCAGAGGTTAAATGGTCTGGCTAGTGAATGAGCAAACTATGCAGCACTCCACGCACCCCTAGGACGATGCGAGGATCATGACTATTGGGTCTGGAGTGCTGTGTCTGGAGGTGGTCACACACTCAATGTGCGTTTGAGAAAGTTCGTACTATGTCCTCCCTGGGGCTATGCCAGTGGCTGTCAGGGTTTCAAATGTATATAAGACATAGTCCCTGTCTTAAAAAAGTGTACAGTATAGTTGGGGGATCACATACATGATCCAATAAATAATCCTTACTCTTCAAAGTGGCCAAGTTAGTGGGTCTGTTCACTGTGGGCTTGATCAGTTGGACCAGACTTCATGATAAGACTTAGAATTACATAATAGAAGCATTCTCAGAGATTCACGTACATCCTCTTTTATTTTATAGACCAGACAAAGAGACAACACAGAGAAGTTAAGTGAATTGTCCAGAGTCACACAGCAGAGCCAAGGTCTGCTGGCCCCACACCAACACACTTTGCACTCACATCCAGCTGCTGCTAAAGCTCTCAGCTTGACTGAGCTTAGGTGTGTTATGGTTTATGTTAAGAAGTGATACAAAGGAAAACATTTAGGCAGGGGCAGCAGGCTTGAAGCAAAATCTTGGGAAAGAGAAGGAGCAATGACTTGGAACCAAAAGAAGCACGAAGGGCCCAGTATGCAGAGTGGGAGATGTAAGTTTTCATTCCCCAAAGAGAACAGGTTCCTTTGAAGGGAGAAGTTGCGAAACATAACATTTTTCCCCCCTTCCTTCCTTTCTCTCCCTCCCTCTCTTCCTCCCTCCCTCCCTCCCTCTATTCTTTCCTTTCCTTCCTCCCTCCCTCCCTCCCGCTGCCCCTCTCTTCCTTCCTTCCTTTCTTTTTCTTTCTTCCTCCTCTCATTCTTTCTTGTCATACTTATTTTACCAGTTTTCAAGTTGGAGTAAACTTGCAGTCAAAGTGCAACTAGGTGCAAAGAGCAGACATACCTGAGGGGGAATGTGGAGGCACCCTCACCTGTAAGTTTGATGGCTGTACTCCTGATCATCTCCCAGTTGCTGTTGAAGAAAGTGAATGAGTGTGTGTGGAGGATCCACAGGATTTCCTGATTTTTCTTGGCCTAGAAGAGATATGTATTGCAAAATGGGCAACCAGAAAGAGATCTTTTTCTCAAAATCAGCATCCAAGAGGTCATAAGAAGGAAAAATATAAAGGCCAGCAAAACTCACACAGCCATTACTTATTCTATTGGGAGATATCTTGTGGCTATTCCAACCTAAATTTAATCGGAAAGGTACTGGGCTTATGGGACTAATTGACGGGTGTGTTGCAGGAATCTAGAACAGATTCCAGCCAGGACTTGGGAAATATGGCAGAATACCAAGAATCATTGCTGTCTTTCCAAGACAGTTCTGCGTCTGGCCAGAGATCCCTTGCCCTGTTTGTTTGTCTTTCTGGGATTTGCTGGGACTCTTGCCTGTGATTTTCCCAGGCAACATTGACTGCACACTCACCAGTTTCACACAGAATTGCCTATAGAAATCCCTGGCCTTTGGTGGATCCTGACTGTCAAGGAGACGGTCTAATATCCCATAGAGTTCCTGGAGGCCCAGAAAAGGAATGGAGACCACCAGGACATTACGGCAAGCCTGAAAGACAGAGTTTTCTGCATCACAGTCCATAGTGCTGGACCCCATTCTAGAAGGAAGAAATGTCTACTAGTGTTGGGAGCAGTAGAAGTCAGTGATGTGAAGGGCTTCCTAGTCGGGGTTGGCACCTTCCCGGTTTCAAGGATGGAAGAGCAAGCTTGGGAAGAGGTGGCACGAGTGAAGCCAGGGTTGGAGAAGTGGTTTTCAGGTTCAGTTGCGAGGGGGGATTTCAGTTCTGACTCCAGCCCAGCCACTGGGAGTCCGGGCACTTTTGGCCGCAGGAGAGGAGAAGGTGCAGGGGTCTGTGCAGGGGCCACTTACAGCTCCAACCTTGGGATTGGGGTCCCAGAGGTGGAGAAGGAATGAAATCATGCTCTTTTTAATTTCTTCCGCAAAAAAAATCTTCCACCTTCTTCCTGTTAGGGATGCCAGATTCTCAAATAAGACAATGGCAGTCAGTCTCACATCGTCCTGCTCCTGTGGCGACAGATGCATGTCATCGGTGAGCCCCTTTTCCGGCCAGCACCCCCTCCTCACCCCCACCCTGCCTGGCCCCATTTCACAAAGGAAGGCTGGAACCCATGCATGGGCACCGATTGGTCACAGCCCCCAGATGTTTCCTTCCCAGCAGCTCACTAACCCACGTGACCAAAGTTTAAATGACTCTGGGTCAAGGGTTTAAGGGACACCACAGAACCGGAGACTTGGTTGCTGCCTCTGAGTGACTGATGAGGAAATGTGACCACAGGAATGAGAAGCAGGGAGCAGAAGGCCAGGGAGAGTTCCTGTTAATTTTGTATTTACACAGATCAGCCTGATTGCATCAGGAGCCTAGGGTTATGGTGCCTCTAATCTAAACTGCCCAAGGCCCAGGACCCTTCTCCAAGTTCCCAAATACTTTTTTTAAAAAATATATTTTTATTGACTTCAGAGAGGAAGGGAGAGAGAGAGAGATAGAAACATTAATGATGAGGGAAAGTCATTGATTGGCTGCCTCCTGCACGCCCCACATTGGGAATTGAACCCGAAACCTGGGCATATGCCCCGACTAGGAATCAGACTGGTGACCTCCTGGTTCATCGGTCCACATTCAATCACTGAGCCCCGCCGGCCTGGTGCAAATACTTTCTAATGGAATTACAGGCAGCTTAGAAATTTGGGCTTTGGGTCTCAGAGAGAGAGAGAGGACAAACAAAGAAGTGCTTAGCTCTATTCTTGCATATGTGAAATTCTGGATCTTCTTTGCTTATTGTCCTGAATGGTAGGCAATGATTTTTTAACTATCAAAGGGTACAGTGATGGAGAAAGATGCCTTCTATTACCTCAGGTACTTTGCCGATATGGTTCAGAGTTCTAACAAACCTGGAGGAATTCTCCGGAGCGCTTTTCTCCCAATCCCAGGTCTAGAAACTTAGATTAAAATACCCATGTGGGGGCAGAGGAATGAAAGAAAAAGTCGTCCTGAGTAGTAGAATAATATTGAGATTAGCAATAAACAAGGGCCAACAAAAAGCATTCCTGTGAATATGAGAAAGAAAGAGAAGGTAGAGGAGTTAATTCTGAAGGCAAATTAAATGCACAAGTGGACACACAAACACAATGCCATGAAAAAGGAAGTCAATAAAGATTGTTCAGAAAACTTAATGCTGGTCTGTGTGAAAGGGCCAGCAGAGTTAAATGAATACATGAGACGTGACCTTGTGTAATAGAAATGTTCTTTAAATGTCCTAGGAATGTGGTCAGGATATAGTTTCAAAAGGTATTCTTTTAAAAAAGAAAGAAGGCTAATTAATAACAGAGTGCTCAAAAAGTAGAGATATTTATTTAAATAAATCTTTTGAGTTTTCCAAAATTGATGACCTCATGATAGGTTAAGGAAGGATCAGCCAATTGGGTGCTGGGAGAGACGTTAGAGTTTAACGTCCTTGTTCTGAATGGAGAAGATGAGTCACAGAGAGTAAGGGGATTGCTCAGGGTGACAGTGTGGGAAACAGTAGCAAGCTGGGCCTGGAGCTGGGACCGCAGCCTTATTTTCTCTTCTACCATGTCATCAGAGGGTCTCCATGTTCTGCAAAGTCCAGGAAAATACTTAAATATTGAAAAAAAAAGTGTGTGGGGGGGATTTGGAGATCACAAAATTGTATGTTTCATCTGTAGAAACTATAGGGGCAAAGTACCATAAAGTATAGCTAAATATGTTTGCAGAAAGAGAGCAGTACTGGAGAATAAATTGCATGCCATTGCGATGACCCAAGTTTTATCAAACGTCTATGCACATGCGATGGAATTGATCCGTATTAGAAATGAGAAAGGTCTAACTTAACCAGTAAGATTTTTGATGGTGTTTCTTCTGCAATAAGATGGAAAACGATGACACCGACCGCCAATGTCGCAGGTGAATGTGCCACTGTTGGAGAAGTATGATCATCGGGTTAACAACCACCAGGGGAAGCCTAGCAAACAGATGGGGCTCCGCAGGGGGCAGTTCAGCCCTGTGTGCTAAAGATCGTCATCAACTGCCTGTGTAATGGACAAAGGGGACACATTTGTTATTTTACAGAAGACACTGGCCTGAGTGGGAGCCAAGTAAACATGTTTGAGAAGCAGATGGGAATTAAGAGCCATCCTGACACACTGGAGAAAATAATAGGAAATGAACAGAAAGCTCCTTTCAAAGGTCAGGTTGAGGCTAGCAGGTAAGTAAACAAGGGACACTGACAAATACGAAACTGGAGAATTGCTGACTGTGGGCACATAGTGCAGGCTGAAACCTGGAGGTCTGTACGGTTCATAAATGGCCTAGGAGTCACGAAGAAAGGGCAAGTTTTTTTTTTAAAAAAAGGAGTGAATGACTAGGAAAAGAGGAGATCTGAGGTACTTCTTCTTTAGATAACATTTGATGTTTCTCTGGCCTCCCTGAGAAGTATAACACAGTCCCTGGCTCGTAAAATACTGCAGAAGCTGGAAAATTAGGTTAAGATGAATAAATGAAGGAAACAAAGACTTTCCAGTCTGGAGACTGGACGTAAATAGGTAATTGAATAAAGCCTTAATGTTTCAGAAGGAGGCAACTAGCAGTCTTCCATCTCCTCTGACAACACAGCATGGAAAAAACAGGTTTAGATCACAAAAATGTCGATTTAAGTTGGATGTGAAATAGATTTTTACACTGATGACAAGTGAATACACCAAAAACAAATCATAAAATCAAATTTCTCTGAAGTTATAAAGGAAAATGACCTTCCCCTGCCCGGGATGGCTGCCTGGTGTTTTTCTGAGATTCTGGTTATAAGATCAGGGGGTTGACAAACTTTGCCCTAAAAGGCCAGACAGTAAATCACTTGGACTTTGTGGGGCATCTGGTTTCTGTAACAACTAATCAACTCCGCAAATCAAGTGGGAGAGCCGCCACAGACATTATGCAACCAGTGAACGCGCTCCACACAGCCCGTGTGGCTGTGTTCCAGTGAAATCCAATTCACGAAAAGATGCTCCGGGCTGGATTTAGCCCAAAGAGCTGGTTCCCACCGACTCCTGGATGAAATGAACCACATAAGCTTTCTGAGTCTCTGACGCTGGGACGTGGAAAAGATAGTGTTGGAGGCGACAACGTCTTACGGGGCCCTGTCCGGTACCGAGTATTGTCATAACTTGCATTTCCCCACAGGCACACTTTGAGATGCGGATTTAGACATAAGTAATTGATTTAGGAGGTGAGCCCAGGGAGCATGATGGGGAGTGGGAATGAGATAGGGAAGAGACAAAAGTTACAACAGGGAATATTAATGAGTGTGTTACCCTTGTGAGAAGGTGGAGCTCAATCCTGAGGGGCGAGGAAGCTGGGGAGTTTTCCTACAAACTCCTGTTTCTTATCATTTGAGGGTCCTTTCCTAATGTCCAGCCCCACCCTGCTCAGACCAATTCTGATTCCCGGGCCAGAGAGACCCTCACACAGAGAGACACAGGAAGCTAACAGCTTGCAGAGGAATTGTTCAGGTGACCTCTGTGCAGGTGACCTCTGGGGCAAATGACCTCTGGGCAGGCCAAGGAATATGAATGGGACACCAACATTGTCTGCTACAAGCACTACCTGAACCTCTTTGTGTTTCACTCACTTCTTCTGGGGAGGGAAGATTCCTGAACAGGCTCACTTACGTCTTCAAAGAAGGTTCTTGTTTGCAGCACTATTTCTTTGAAGTAGAAGCTCACGTCTCGGTCTGTGAGCAGCTCCAGGATCTTCCTTAGAGCCTTCAAGCTCTCACAGACAACCTCGGTGCGGGCCAGGTGGTACAGACCTCTGATGACAGATTCTAACATTAGCTGCTTATGCTTCCGCACCTATTTTGAAACAGAGTTGCTCAACCTCAAAAACTGTTGTATGTGTGTCTGGAATAGGGTAGAAGACCCCAGACAAGGGGACTGAACGTTTGTTAGGGTCACAGGTACTGCAACTCAAGAGCTACAACTTCAGCAATTTATTGGGATTTGCCCTTAATTTCTTGCAACCAGAAGTGGGTTTGTAAATAAGCATTTCAAACTCTACTTAAATAAAGTATCACCCCCCCAACCCTCCTGATACCTTTAGAGGGGCTCCAGAAGCTGTATTACCAAGCCCTCGGATGGCCATTTGCCTCAAGGTGGCATTGGAGTCCCAGGCACTCTGATCCATCAAGATCAGCACGTCACGGAGATTCCAGTGCCTCCAAAGGATCGGCTCCTTCATGAGCTGAAATCAACACACTCCTCCCCTTTAGTGAAGGGAGTGGCTTCCCTTCAGGAGAGTGGCAAAGGCACCAGAACTACAGTGGAAGAGGAGGCCCAGCTGCTCGTGGAGCAGATGAGGAAGGGCCCGCGGTGAACAAGCAAGTCTTGCAGAAGCTAAGCTCTAGACGTGAGCAGCCACAGGTCAAGGTTACGTGGTGATGAGAACAGAATACCCAGTTAAGAAGATGCTTCTAATTACACTAAACGGGAAAACGGGGCAGGGAAAACAGGGTTAATGACAATGACAAGTCTGGATTAGCTGGGACTGCCTTTATCCCAGAGTCTGGGGGACAGTAATATGCCTTTTTGTTTTGTACCTCTCGTATTTATGCTCCACCCTCCTCTGTCCTGGGAGGTTGACCTTTGAAGACCAGAGGGAAGGAAGAGGTTGAGGGTGGGCTCTATGTTTTTCTCACTCGCTGCTCAGGTGCCATGTCTCTGGAAGTAGCTGGATCCCTCCACTACCAAAGGTCCCCTTGCAGGTCCCTGAGAGAAATACCGCAGGGGCCCCGCAAGCCTGCTGTGAGGGCTCCTGGCCTTGCCTCAGAGAAGAATGCTGTGCCGGTTATGCGGTAGTTCTCCGAGGAGGAGGTGAGCGATGGGAGGAGCTGCTCCATGATGTCCACTGTGACTCCCTGGTGCCACCCGGCCATGCTCCTAGAAAACGCAAGCTTCCAGTTGTAGCAGAGGCTTGTTTATTGCTAAACAATGGAGGAAATTTTAGTCTATTTCTCTATCAGGAAAATAAGTCCTCTAAGAAGGAATGCTCAAGGAAAGAGATTGCATACCAAGAGCCCAATGTAAACGCAACGTGCCTAGAACTGTTCAATGTATCGCTGGTTTTTGTGAGGGGGTGGTGAGTTCTGGGGTGATCCTACCATGTCTTCCCAACCCCCTTTGCTCCTTCTTCCTTGTTTCTTCTCCTTGACTGTATACAAGCCCTTGGTGGGTCAGCTCTCTCAGGGAAGCTGCCCGTTCTGAGTTTTCTCCTTTGTATCCAGTTCTCGGACATTGGCAGGTTACCTGGCCAGTGCACACACTCCTATGTGGTGGGTGCTGGGACTGTGGAGCAGCGTCCATAAGTTGTCCCCTTCGTCAGACTCCTTGGCCAGGCCTTCTCTCATGGCTTGGACTTGCACGCACTTCAGAGTTGTGGTTGAGAGCCTGGGGAGGGGGGCAGTTGGCATCACAAGAGTAAGTCAACCCCGTACAGCACGCTGAGATGTCCCAGGTTCACTCTTCCTCTTTCCCACAATGCTCCCTCACTCCTGCACTAATGGATATTGTGCCAGGGAAACACTGGGCAGGGCAGCCTGACCTCACACTTTAGTTTTTGGATCAAAGGGAACATCGAGATGATTTGAGCTGGTAAATAATGCCACACAATCTCGCCAACCTCTCATGAGAAAATGAAGCCCTAAAGGATGGAAACTGAAAAAAGACGGTATTTCACTGATTCCGAAACAGCAGTTCAGAAGTCAGGATGCATCTCGCAAGGGCTAGTGTGTGACCCTTGTTTCTCAGTGGTTGTTGACCTATGAACCAGGAGGTCATGGTTCAATTCTAGGTCAGGGCACATGCCCAGTTGCAGACTCTATCCTTAGCAGGGGGGGGGGGGGGGTGCAGGAGGCAGCCAATCAATGGTTCTCCCTCTCCCTCTCTTAAATTAATAAAAAAAAATAGATACAGTAGTATATTTTTTTTAAAAAAAAGAAAGGTCTCAACTAAAGGAAACAGAGTGGGCCATCTGGGGAGAAGACAGCTGCTCATTCGTTCTGTGACCGCTCTGGGCAATTCTACTGGGTATGGGCTTGGGGAAGATTGGCTCCACAGCTTAGGGATGGTAGAGCCCTGTACCTTCATGGGTAGTTGAGGCTGTGCCAGAAGGCACTGGCCTTGACTTCTGCGGTCCTGGCTCTGCAACCTGCGATCTGGACAGCTCTAGAAGGCCCTCCCTGCCTGGCTACTTACCGGCAGGGGTCCGCGACCTGCTGCCGCTCCCCTTGCTGCATCACCCGCCGCCTGTTGCTCATGGGAGAAGTGGTCATCTTCTGGCCCAGGGTGCAGCTGACCAGCTTCAGGAGGAGAGTGAACAGCTGTGGGTACAAGCTGGTCACAGGGGTGCCTACGGATACCACTTCCTGGATAGCACAGGCCACCTGAGGGGAGAAAGGACACCTGGTCAGACAGGCTCCTTACTCCCAAGGACACTCTCTCACCGGGCTGATCGGCAAGTCTGTTTTCTCCCCAAACGACTGCCTCCCAGGCTGACCACACTCATGGTAAAAACACACAGAAAAGGAAGGCTTGGGACCTCCCTGGGTTAGCTCAGTGGATAGAGCATCAGCCTGTGGACTGAAGAGTCCCGGTTCGATTCCGGTCAAGGGTACGTGCCCAGGTTGCGGCTGGATCCCCAGTAGGGGGTGTGCAGGAGGCAGCCGATCAATGATTCTCTCTCATCATTGGTGTTTTATCTCTTTCCCTCTCCCTTCCTCTCAATAAAAAATGTATAAAGTTTTTTTAAAGAAAGGAAGGCTTGGTCTGCAAACTTCTCAGCTCAGGCTGTTTCTCTCTCTGGGCTGCCATGCTGGGCGGCTCCACACGGCAGGGGAAATGACATGTGCTCCAGCAGCGGGGTCTTTAAAAAAAACCAAGAGGGGCCCTTCAGGTCTCCTGAAGACAAATTTGGAAATCCGGAGACACAGATCCTCTTTGGGCTGCTGAGAAATTTGCTTCGGAAAACGGTAGCCACAGACAAAATTACTGCCACGTTTGTGTGTTATAAACCGGAGGTGACTTAAAATCAGGGCAGGAGAGGAGAAGTGCGACAAACGCTACATCATCCAGTTCCAGGTGGGTCAGGCCTGTGGTGGGCGGGCGGTCCCACTCACCGAGATGGCGTCCATGCCCGCCAGGTCGTCCTCTAACCCGCTGTCCAGTTTGACCGTCAAGGCTCGCAGGAGCTTGCTGCTGGAGGCGGGCCTCTCCGCCAGCGCCTTCCACAGCGTCTTCGTGTCCCTAGGCAGCGGGGCAGCAAGCGGAGAAGGCACGGCTCCGTGGAGTGGGAGCGTGTCCCACGAATTCACTCTAAAACCCCGTTAGGTCTAGCCAGCATTTTGAGGCAGAGGGACGGGTTAGCATGCCCGGGGCCATAAGGCCGTATTTAACAATCCCGCATGCATGCTGGCCTTGGGTTACTGAGGTTTGTTACTGTCCACCAAGACAGAAGCCTCTCAAAAAGGTGAATTCTGGGCAACCAAAAAGAGGAGAAATATTCACCTTGTAATGTTCACTTATTCCTATGGTGTATTTAAGAAAAAACTTCATCATTGCTCAGTGAGTGTATACACACACACACAGATGTACACACACACACACACAGATGTATACACACACATACACACAGATGTACACACACACACAGATGTATACACACACACATACACACACATACACACAGATGTACACACACACAGATGTACACACACACACACAGATGTATACACACACACACACACATACACACACATACACACAGTAGGGAAAACATTTTTAAATTAAGGAGATATTTTCAACCTTTGCTGATTTCAACCTTTTTGTTCGCTACCTTTCGAACAGTGAGCCCTTCCCTCATGCCCTGCAGGGTGGCCTTTCCTGGGAGGAGGGACCAGTCCAGTCAGAATGTACCTGTCAAAGGGCAGAGGCTTCTGTAGAAGGTTGGCGACAACTGCCTCCGTGTGAAAGCCGGCTATCTGGGAGATGGCTTCCAGAATGAACTGAAAACTTTCCTCCTTCTGCCTGAGGATTGGCATGTGATAGTAAATCATGCCCAAGATCTCCAACAGCTAAAAAGAAAAAGCCAAAGCCGGCATGACGTCGGCATGTTCCCTCGAGGACGTGAAGGGCTCAGGGCATGTATGGTCAGCAGATTGGTGGCTGGTGAATTATAAAAGATGTTAAAAATGATCATCGAGCCCTAACCAGTTTGGCTCAGTGGATAGAGCGTCGGCCTGCAGACTGAAGGGTCCCAGGTTCGATTCCGGTCAAGGGCATGTACCTGGGTTGCGGGCACATCCCCAGTAGGGGGCGTGCAAGAGGCAGCTGATGGATGTCTCTCTCATCGATGTTTCTAGCTTTCTATATCCCTCTCTCTTCCTCTCTGTAAAAAATCAATAATAAAAAGAAAAAGAGCATCAATTCTACACATGGCCTTTCTCTTATTCAGGAGCATTGTTGATGGACTGGGTCTTTTTTTCTTAAATCAGTTGAGCGAAAGGCTGCCTTTGGCCAGATGGTGTGCTAAGTTAAGCGCCGTGAGAAATTTACCCAAGGTGGATAAGATGTAGAACTCTCTCAAAAGAAATGGTCGTCTGATAAAGGCTGCTGCGCATGTACTCAAAGGCTTGTGCGCGAGACAGTGTACGGCCGATGGTATGCAAGAGGTACACAGGACTGCCGGGGGCATCCAGAAGTCACTGGCGTTGCTTTGGAGGGACATCTGATCTGGGTCTCCAAGGATATACAGCCATTTCAAAAGGCAAAGCGGAGACGGTGGGAAAAGGCATTTTCCTCAGAAGGGTTAGAATTCTGCTCGGCCGTCAGCCGGGCAGTCAGGGTACCTGATCTTCCAGGGCAGCTCCCTGCTCCTTCAGGGCGGCGACCATCCACAGGCCGCAGGCCGTCGCGCAGGGGGCGCTGAGGCTCTCCAGACCATCCAGGGTCTCCTCCAGGAACATGAGAATCTCTCCACTCGGGATGAGCTTACTCACAACCTGAGAATACGCCGGAGAAACTCAGCTAGCTACCACCTCGCTTCACGTCTGGGCACCCACCACATGCAGTTACTCCTTGTTCTGGGATATTGGAGACCAATGGGCATGGCAAACAGTGAGAATAGGACTGGGGCCTTAGGCACCAGGGAAAATATTAAAATAGGACATAGACATGACCTTTTGCCTCTAAGCAAACTTTCCCTGGAGTCGCCTTTTTGTCATTTTACATTTATCCCATCCCAGGTCTGCTGATGCAATATTCTCTCCAAACTATCTATACTAATAAAAGGGTAATATGCTAATTAGACTGGGACACCTTCCAAAAGACCTTCTGGACATTCTTCTGGACAAAGCCATGGTGGACGGGCCGAGGTAGAGGCGGTTAGAGGCCAAGAGGGCAGGGGGTTGTGGGTGATCAGGCCAGGATGGGATGGCAGTTGTGAGTGATCAGCCTGGTGGGGGTAAGCAGACGAGCAGAGGGGCCAGTTGGGGGTGAGCAGGACATCTGTGGGGGTCAGTTGGAGGTGATCAGGACAACGGGAGGGGGGACAGTTTGGAGTGAGCAGGCCAGCAGGGGGGCAGTTGGGGGCGAGCAGGCCAGTGGGGAGGGATGGGGGGGTGAGCAGGCCAGCGGGAGGGGGCAGTTGGGAGTGAGCAGGCTAGCAGGGGGGGCAGTTGGGGGCAAGCAGACTGGCACAGGGGGCAGTTGAGGGTGATCAGGCTGGCGGGGGGGGTTATTTGGGGGGCGAGCAAGCCGGCAGTGGGGGGCAGTTGGGAGTGAGCAGGCCAGCAGGTAGAGTGGTTAGGAGCAATCAGGCAGGCAGGCAGGTGAGCGGTTAGGAGCCAGCAGTCTTGGATTGCGAGAGGGATGTCCGACTGCCGGTTTAGACCCGATCCCTGTAAACCAGCAGTAGGACATCCTTTGAGGGGTCCCAGATTGGAGAGGGTGCAGGCCGGGCTGAGGGACACCCTCCCTCCCCCCGTGCACAAATTTCGTGCACCAGGCCACTAGTAGTGATATAGTATACTTCATAAGGGAAAAATAACACATAATGTCTACATAGTAATTTATATGATTCACAGTACTTCACACACATTTCATATAGCATAGTATAGAAATAAGTCTCACATCTCGCAAAGAATAGCTAAGACTTGAGAATTCAGGAAAATCTATCACTGTATACTCAGTGTCATGCTAAACACCAGGTGCCTCCATACACATGCAGAGTCTGAACTCTTATGAGCCCTTATTTTGCTCTCCCCAGTCTCAATATTAAGAGTAGTCAATGGAAGGTCAAGAAAATTAAAACTTTACAGTTTTGATCTCTACAAAAACTATACAGAAAATTGATCAAAGAGAAAATAAGGCTGCGGTCCCAGCTCCAGGCCCAGCTTGCTGCTATTTCCCACACTGTCACCCTGAGCAATCCCCTTACTCTCTGTGACTCATCTTCTCCATTCAGAACAAGGACATTAAACTCTAACGTCTCTCCCAGCACCCAATTAGCTGATCCTTCCTTAACCTATCATGAGGTCATCAGAAAGTTGGTCAATAGCAGTGTGTGAGTGTGAGTGTGAGTGTGTGTGTGAAAAGTGCACAGTTTGAATGAATTCCAGGAGCATTACCTAGGGCTTTACCAGTAACTAATCATGTGTCTGTAGGTATGAGCACATCCCTCTTCACAACCGGCTTCCCCTCTTACATGGCCTGGTGATGTTTGGTAGGACCATCCTTAAGAGGAAATGGTTCCTTTTCATGAGCAGTTGTGTCACCCAGTTTGTGAGTTATCACGGTTCCCACATCAGAGGGCTAGACTAGCCTGTTCTATGTAGCACCAAATGCTTGCTTGGGGTCCAAGCTCAATGGTCATCTTTTTTTCTTTATTCTTCTCCTTTTTAAGAAAAATCACATTGTATTGGGTGTTGGTTTACAAAGAAAGGAAGGAAGGAAACTCATGTTTTTGAGTACCTATCATGCATCAGACATTCTTGGCCATGTGACATACCAGTATGCCACCCCCCTCCCCCAAGTCCTCATCTTGCTTTTCTCCCATATTCTGACCACTTTCTTGTTGTCACCACTGCTGCCTCCTTAGTCCAAGTCACCTAATCTCACACCTAGATTCTTGTAGTTTCCTCCAAAGTTTTTCACAACTGGCACAATTTCACTCTTGCCAGCCTATGTTCTAATCTAAACATAGCAGCCAGATGACCCTTCAGAAACATATATTCAGTCATGTTACCCCTCACAGAACCATCACTAGTCCATAAAAGGTTTTTGCAAATTAGGCAAAGGTGTTCTGTCCTCTATTCTGATGGACTTCGTTGGGCCCTTCACCGACATCTGGGGCTAATTGCCATAATACATACAACTCTACAATGTCTACTTTAGGAGTGATGCCGCCTCACACGGGGGGTGCAATGCTGCTGACCCTGTGCGTTTTTCACAGCTGGCACTATGGTAGGTAGTGGGCCCGACTCTTCTGCTCAAAACCCTCTGTTGGACTGACATTTTAATTGCAGTAAAAGCCAAGGTCCTTAACAAGGCCTGCAAGGTTCCTGGATCAACCCTGGACTATCTCTTGGATCTCATTATCTACGTCTTTCTCCACGGCAGGGCGTTTGCACTTGCTGTTTTCTCTCTGCCTGGAATGTTCTTCCCAGACGTCTGTATGCTTCCCTCTTTCAGAGGGACCTTCTCTAAGGGATTACCTTTTCTTTACTGGACTTTATTTTTCTCAGTGATCACTACCTGACCTGATATTTATTTGCTGGACTCCATCTACTGGGATGCAAGCTCAATGAAGGCAGGCATTTTGTCTTTTTCTATTCTTAGAGCTTAGGACAAAGTCTGGCATATGGTAGGTGCCCAGGTCATATTAGGTGAATAAATGAATGATTGGATAAATGAATGAATTGATCCACCAGTCCTCACAACAGCTCTGAGAGGTAGGTTTTTGAAGTTGAGGATTCTGAGCTTTGAGCAGTGCACACAGTGTGTACCTGATTAACTCCATAGCCCTCGTTCCTTCTACTCCATCCACTGCCTCCCTCAGCCTGGAGCAGGCCACTTGTGTGACAAGGTTCCCCGGAGCATGAAATGAGCAGTAGCAGGCCTCCACTGTGCACATGTCAACCCAGAGTTCATAAACGACAGGACAAAGGCCTTTCATTCTACTTGAATGGCTATGCTGCTACCCTCTTTGGTAGTGAGATGTACACAGCTTACTCATTTCAAAGTCAGTCTGGAATCGTCTTTACAGCCCTTGGCCAGTCCTCCATGTCTATTACCTTTGCTATTTTAGAAGAAATCTTGAGCTGGACCTGTACATCATCAGATTGCAGGCTTTTCTGCAATTCCTGCAGTCTTTCCACTTCCAGGTGAGCACCTAAAATCAACCACAGGAGACACAGGTAGGAGGTAAAAGACTTGATAGATGTGGAGGAGGCTGGCTAGCTTGTGATGAGACATGAATTCAGCTGCTGGACACTTTCAACAGACACACTGCCTGAGGAGACAGTGAGCATAAGAACAGACACATATTGAGTCGTTTCTACCTGCCGTAGAAACATGTTAAATACTCGCATACAGTGATCTCATTTGTTACTCAGAAAGGTCATCTGAGGTAGCCTCTCCTGCTATTGTCCCCATCTTGCAGATAAGCCAAGGCAGAGATATGAAGCCATTTGGCCACATGACGGTGAGTAAAAATAGGAAAGTCAGAACTTGTGCCCCAGTCTGTCTGACACCCTGACTCCACAGCCCAGGCTCTTACTACCCTACAATGCCGCTGACTCTGTCGGACTTTCATGCTTTGGTGAGCTGCTGTGGGGGGAATGGGAAGCTAACAGGTGCAATGGGAACGTCAGCACTGAGTGGGCGCTTACTGATCTCAGTTTATAGAAGTAGCCTGTTTGCTGTTTGAACGAATGGTAGTTGTGGAAACACACACCTGAATGATTCTGTGGAAGGCCACCCAGCCCAGCAAAACTCCACACAGACTTTGGAGTCACACAGAACTGGGCTCAAAGCCCAGCTCCATGAGATCAGCGGTCCAAGCTACTGGTACATTTTTAACTCCAGATCCCTCATCTCAAAACTGACTGAGCAGCATCCATGAGTATCCAGTGGGTATTTAATTTAGTATCAGACTTGTTAGTTGTGTCTAGTAGGTGTTTAATTAATACTCATGTTCTTTCTCTCTACCATGCTCATTTGATCAATCAAGAAAGAGTTAAAGTGAATAACAGATTATGGGATTTCTTCTTAACAAAGAGTGTTTGAAGACCTGTTTCTGCTGAGGGGTTGTTTTCTTTTTGACTGACTACGCCCTCACCCATCCCCTCCCACCAAATCCCAGGTTTGATTTTTAATGTCTCCAGCATTAGGACAGTGCTTGACATCTGGGAAGACATTGGGGAAATAATTCCTGAGTAACTGCGAGAGTGAACTAAACGTGGATGGCACTGAACTGAGAAAGTGTGCCTGGCCTCCCTGGCTTATACACAGCTGAGCACACCCACTGCGGGCTGTGCTCCATGAAACACCCGCTGAGGTAGCCTGGACAGGAGCCCTGATTGCTGGGCTCCGCCCGACACTGGGGTTTTAAATTCCTTAGATTGACTGACACTGCCAGTTATTCACATGTGCTCAGAGAGCGGACCCAGGGCCTGAGATGCCAACTGGGAACCCTTCCCCAAAGTTTTCTCCTAGAGAAACAGAATGAAAGCATAACTTCCTCCTGGGAGACCAGGTGATGGACACTCTGAAACATTCCACCCACTTTCATGGCTCCTTAAGATGCTTTGGTGTCATTCTCTTTATTTCTGAAAAAGAATAATAGAACCATGGAGGAAGAAAGACCCAAGAGGTAAATTCCGTGACATAATTACGGTAATTACGGTATTAGAACTCAGACATGGCTGAACTGAGGGAGGGAGAGAGGGAAGGAGAGAGAGAGAGGAACAAAGAGAGAAGAGGGAAACAAAGATGTACAAGGAGGAAAACTGGGAAGAAAACAATTATTTTTCTCTCCATCTGTCTTTCGCTCACCTTGTATACAGAACAGAGCAATGGCCGAGCTGGCTGCGGCCTGGCGGATGGAGGGCAGGGTGTCACAGGAGTGCGGGGCCAGAAGGCCGAGCAGCGAGCTGATTTTAAAGTTCTCCGGTGCCTGCAGGACAAAGGGGCCCCCAAGGAAATGGGGTGGCTGGAGAATACCTCCGGACATCCCCAACACTGGAGAGTAAGTCCCTTGATTTCCCTGCTGGTCCTTAGAATGAAAGGGGATCTTGGACTTACCCTTTCAGGGCGGTGGAAAGTAAGCAAGCAGCACACGGACAACCACGTGGCTGGTCCCGTGTGCTTGCCACCCTGGAAAACACTGCCTGGGACTGGAGACCGCTTGGGGGAGGTTTGGGCTCCAGGGGCCTTGGAGATCCCTGCTGTTAGCAAGCAATGAAACCTACTCATTCCGGGAGGGGGGGGGGTGTGGAGACTTACCTCCACGTCTTTGGTCAGCACTTTGGCGATAATCTGGAAGGCTCTTTCTCTTTCCCACTCTTTTTGTGAAACAAGCCACATTCGGAGAAGCTGTTGGTCAAAGGATAAGCATCCTTTCCATAGTGTCCTTCATATCCATGCATTCCCATTCTCTCTCTCTCTCTTGCCCGCCCCGCCCCCCAGCTTCCGCTGCAACAGGCCAGGTGCTGACCACCCTGCACACTATTGCTGAATGGACAGAATAACAGAACCACAGAATGGGCCCTCCATGGGGGCTGAGTGGGTCGTGCTGGACATCTCCCTGCAAGGAGGAGGAGGTCCAGTTTGAGAGTTGCACCAGCGCACAGATTAGGGATCCCGGGGATCAGCCTGAGCAGTGACCCTACTCACATTAAACATTTCCTGGCAGTCTTCGCCTCTCACATTGTCCCACATCATGGTCCGCAGCAGCTTTCCTAGAGCATCCATGGACCGTTCGTAGAGAAACTAAAATCCCAGGTGAGTGGGAGGGTGAGGCCAAGGGGAGAGGGCAAGGCCCCACTGAGCTCTTCCTTCCACCCGGGCCTCACCCCACGTACACTGATGTGCTCCTTGTCCTTGTCTGTCTCGCCCTCATTTCTGAGATTTTCCAGAGGTGGAAGGGGCAGCAGCCTCCGAATGTTCTCTTCCAGAATGTTCAGGTTGTCATTCAGTGAGAGCTGAGGTTTCAGTTTACTGGAGTGAGAGCCACGTGAATACATGTTAAAATGATCATATACTGAATATGTTGCATTAAATAAGACCATGATTAAAATTAACTGAACTTGTTTCTTTGTACTCTTAAAAGTGGCGCCTAGAAAAACTTAAATGATACATAGGACTTGCATTTTATTTCCACTTCCCAACACTGTCCTAGAACCTAGTTACTTCTTACTCATGTTCAAGGTTTATGTATTTGAGTTGTCTTCAGATTTGCCTCCTCTTTGTAAACAGACTGATCCCGGGTCCCTTATCTTGTCTCTCCCCACACGTTGGAGACGTTCCGTGGGTGTGCTTGGCACCTGCTTTTCCCCGGAGGCTAACTCTCCCAGGGCAAGGCCACACGTTTATCACGGTCCTTTTTGAACCCTGCTCAGTGCCTGATACAAGGATAACACTTAATAACGTGTATTAAATCAAATTGTAAACTTTTATAATCGGAAGTTCAGAGAACACTTTTTGCATAAAGGTGCTCACCAAAGTATTATTTCTAGTTCTTAAAAACAGGCCACCATCAAAAATAGCAAGAGGAGGTTGGTTACGTAATATAAGGCGTAGCTAAATAATAGGAAGCCATTAAAAATGATTTTTGTTACCTCAACATAATAAAGGCCACATATAAAGAGCCTGCGGGTAACATCATACTCAAGGGTGACAGATGGAAAACTTTCCCTCTAAGATCAGGAAAAGAATAGGATGCTGCTTCTATTTAACACAGTACTGGAAGTCTTAGCCAGAGCCATTAGGCAATCAATCAATTAATCAATCAATAAAATAAAAATAGGGGTAATTTTATTGTTTTTAAAAACTTGCTATAGTTCCCAAGTTTTAACAGTGAACTTGAATTTCCTATACTGTGGGAGGTGGAGGGGGGGTGCGGGGAGGCGGGGTGTGGGGAGGCGGGAATGTTATTTTAAAAACTTGCTTAACATTATTTTCTTCTTCAGACTTATGGTTACTAACCAACTAGAACTGATTAGGCCTTCCACAATTGTTTAATGGGAAGATTAAAGTTTTTCTATAGGTCAAGACCTAGGAAGAAAAATGTCATTTTGCACAAAATTTCAGTCTTCATGAATCAATACATCTGACTCCTCTAAGCAACCCTTCTCCCTGTCAGGCATCAAGTGACCAACCTGTCAGTTTTGCAACTCTGGAAATAGAAAAGGCTCCTGTTTAAAATAACTCACTGAGGAACTGTGTTCATTTTGGGGAGGGTGCCCTGGAGTCTGCACTGATCTGTAAGTCAGAAGGAGGACATGGGGGAGGAACTATTTTTTTCAATGAGAACAGCAAACATTTCTCTACCTGAGGTATCTGATGGCGATTAAGGCTTTCCACCGAACAGGGGTAGCTAAGGAATCCAGGGGCTCGTCCCTGATGAAATCCTGCCACAGACAAGGAGGTGAAATGTTTCAGAAAGAATCAAGTGGGTTTCCCTTCAGCAAGGACACAGCTGCAACCTCACTGGACCCGTGGGTGCCCTCGGGCAGAAATACAGCCGAGATCTGCTCCTTGGGACGGGCCAGTCTTACCCACTTTCAGAAAGACAGCCCTGCAACCTTGGTAATGGACTTCTCAGGGCCTTGCCTAAGTCCTCTCTGCTCACTCACCAGCATGTAACCGAGCAGCAACTCCTTGTAGGAAAACTTGAACCCCTGGTCCTCGGCATCTTGGACAGCAATGCCAATCTCAGTGATACTTCTTGTGAAGCTCATTTGCAGATCCATGTCCTAAAGCAAAACGATTCAAGGTACAAGCAGGGGTCTTAGGCAGCTCTCCTGGTTCTATAAACGTGTGACCTGGGGTTGACACGCGTGCCCAGAAGGAGCGAGACTCTGCTCCTTTTGCCATGTCTACCTCAGGACATGCAGGGAAATCGAAAAACAGGTCAATTTCCGCTCCCCCCACCCCCTGACCTCCAGCTGACCCATAGATTGACGTTCCTCTAAAGTAGTGGTTTTCAAACTTCTTTGACCATAAATCACAGTAGGAAACAGTTTACAATTCCACCCAATATTTACATGCACAATATCTAGACCTATCATCTATCTATCTATCTATCTATCTATCTATCTATCTATCATCATCAATCTGAAATAAAAGTTTTAGGATAGTTATTACTATATGCAATGTATTTATCATCTATTTAAGTACAAAAATGTTGCTGGTTGTGATTTATTAAATGAATTTCATGATCTACTGGTGGGTCACAACCCACAGTTCTAATGAGCAGGCTGCAGTGTGCAGCCTAACTTCCAAACCATTTGTCACCAAATATAGCAACCTGCTCTGTCCTAGATCAGGCTCTGGGATACTGGCTTCAGAACTGGGTTAATTAGTTATATATTGGGATCCTTTCCTCTGGAAACAAATCCAGAGGACACCTATGCTTACTGCACTTCCAGGGAGCATGATTTGTGTTCAAATAGGTAAGTTCAAATATATCACATACCTTGTTCATCACAGACATGCCCAGAACCTGAAAATTCAAAGGCAAAAGCAGATACTGGAGCAGCAGCGAGAGAGTTCCAGCGTCCCAACAAGAAGCCCCGCCCCTCAACCTGAAGGACACAGTGAAGTCGGACCCCCGGTCTTGCCAAAGCACCCACTTCCTCCCCCATTTTCCAAAGCGAGGCCTTGTACCCTGGCAGGAACTGTCCCTCGGGTGGGTGAGCTGGGACTACTCAATGGGAGGAGGCTCTCCTGGACTTGGGCAGGAAAAAAGGGGAAGGCACTTGGCAGAAAGAGCAGTGGAAACTCCTGAAAGGACAGGTATAGGCAATGGGGCCGCTCCCCTTGGAGCCGGATACAGTCAGTTCTGCTGCAATGCTTGCGTTGAAAATGCAAACGGGTTCCAGTGCGATTGGTATGTGAGCAAGTAGTTGTAGCAGTGTTGGGCTTTGTGTTTGCTTCCTCGGTTTATTGTGTTACGGGCACTCCCCATGCAAATCTGGCATTGCAACTGTCCACCGGATTTCCGATAACCTTTCTTTGCCACCATGCCATAATATTTTATACTAGTAACTGTCACAATTGAATTTAGGTGTTTTTCAAGGAAAAAAATTATTTAAAAATATTTTTAAAAATAGATTGCTGTTTTCTTAAAAGGGCCATTGATGGATTTTTTTTGGAATGTTGTGCCCCTCAGCCCATTTTCCTCATCATCCCTGAGGTTTTTCTTGTACTATTCAGTGCGTATGGTGTGTTATAGAAAAAACTGATTGTACCTTGAAAATGTACAGTCATCATTATCGAAAACATCTTTAACTCCTTTCCTCTTTCATTTTTGTTAAAATTTTCCTCACTGATGGACTAAAAACTAATGTAACATAAAATGGTTGTTTTTTTTTTTTGGTTATGTTTTCTGTTCTTGTCACTGTGCATCAAATTTTGAGTCTGTCAGAACCATCTTTTGAGGATCATGTTATACATACATGTTCGGTGATCCATCCTGGAGGACCGTGGTTCAGTAGGGATCTCTATTTACAACAGGTTCTCTGTTCTCATGCAACTGAGGTGTGAGAATCTCGGCCCTATAGGCCCTTCCACTGGCATATGCTTACTATATCTATATATCATGAGCTCCCCATGGTTCCATGCTTATCACATTCACGCATGCATAAATGTCAAGGGCACAGATTTCACAGCCAGGTGGTTTGTGGAGGGCACAGAAGGGGAGATAAAGGAGCATAAGGTACACTCCCTAACATCAAGGTACTAACAATCTAATGGGAGAAGCAGATGGATACATAGTCAATGAAAGCTCCCCAAATCTGGCTGTGGATAAGAATCATTCATAAAACTTAAAAAAATACAGATGCCAAACTCTACCCAGACTGACTGAACCAACCTGCCTGGAAAATGGGTCTGGGAAGCTACTTTAAACTTGATCCCTAGGTGACGATTAGGTGGCAACTGGGACTAGTCGGCGAAAGGACTGAATTGACAATATGCAGAAAGCACTTTATGAAAGATACAAAAAGGCTACGGGGGCAGAAACAATGGGACGAGTTCTAACTCAGTTCGGTGGCTCTGCATTGGAAGTAGAACACTCTTGGCATGTTTGAGAAGTGCCAGGAACCTTTGGGTGGCTGGGATGAATGTGGAGGGGAAAACAGTACAACATGAGGTGGATTGGGTAGTTGGTGAGTGACATATTTTATTCACTTAAAAGTACACATATGGCATTTATTTGTGAAGCACCGTTTTATGTGGGCTACACATATTACCATATAAAAGATTAAACAACTATTATTAGTAATACTTCAGAGGCTATTAGAAGGAACCAATAAGCCAGCTGCCCTGAAGTAGAATGCGAGGAATTGTTTGAAGTTCAAAAATAGGTGAGACCACTGTGGGTATAATTGATCTGGGAGGCATCACGGGAGTGGTATGACATGAATGTCCCAAGATCAGAGGAGAGAGGTAATTTACCTGGCCCTGTTTCATAATAAACTTTTCTGTTCCCATATGTTCTCATCTTCCAAACATACCAGATCCTACCTTGGTTTGGCCTGTTCCTTTGAGCATGAAGATTCCCAGGGAACCTCAGCCTGGAAATCGAGGCAGCCTGTCAGGGTCGTTACCTGACAGCATTGGCCATAGAGAAACAGGACTTGGGATACGATGTCTTGATCAAGCCTGGTGAGGAGCTGACCCTTGGGAGCATGGAGGGCCACGGCCCCATAGACCACCATGACATCAGTCTTGCTCAGGCTCTTTTTCCCACAAAAAAGACCCTGAAGACAAGGAGAAATATGAAAAATCTGACTGAAGGAGTTTCCTTTCTCTCATGTCTTGTCCTAATCCTACGGATAACTATAGGGGCTAAGAAATGAGCCTGAGATTATTAAAATCTATCTAAAATGGGTACTCTTGTTTGTCCAAATTCAAACACCATGGATTGTGTTGTGGATATACCAGGCCTTAATAGAGCTACCTGTGAGGAGCTTGTGTTAATTTTCATTTATTAAATTTATCTCTGTCAGGGGAAATACGGCATTCACAATGGAAACTGTCTATGAGACCTCAACAGCTGGTAGGGACAAATCTAGGCACACACAAAGCTCCTTGGGGCTTTGTGGGTCAGCATTAGTGACAGAAAATAGAGTAGTGTTGTAATCTAGCTGGTCATTCTATAGGGCCTGCTGTCCCACAGTCCTGACCTGGGCTAAAGACTCAGGGATAGGAGTAAATATCACATGACCAAAAGCTTTGGAGAAGACTGTGTGTGTTCCTTTTACCTTACATCGATTCATGAAACGCTTTTCCTGATCTTGGAATGTTTTCAGAACTTTTAAGACAATATCCAAGTGGTTCTCGGCACAGTATCCTAAAACAGATGTTATTCCCTAAAATCAGAAAAGATATGATATTTGGAGTTTAACCATTCACTTACTCAATAAATATTTATTGAGGATCAGTTATGTGTCAGGCACTTTTTCTAGGCCCTGGGCATGCACAGTAAAAAGATACACACCAAACTCCTTGTCCTTTTGGATTTTACAACCAGGTGAAGTGATAGTAGATAAGCACAAGTTCAGTTAATGTAAATATATAGTATTTTGATGGCAATACGTGCTACAGAGAAAAGAGAACCAGAAAAAGGGCTGCAGGTTGGGGGGATTTTGTGATTTGTTTATTATTTTTTAAGTCCTAACCCAAGGATATGTTCATCGACTTGAGAGACAGAGAGAGAGAGAGAGAGAGAGAGAGAGAGAGAGAGAGAGAGAGAGAGAGAGAGAGAGAGAGAGATGGGAGAGAAACACCCATCAGTTGCCTCTCATACTCATCCCAACTGGGGACTTAATCCACACCCTTGGTATGTGCCCTGACCTGGTGGTATCTGGACATTTAATATGGGAGAAAGAAACCTAAACACCATGGAATTTCTGAGAGGAGAGTATATAACACAACCCAATAATTATTTTATACTTAGGTGGTCTTATTAATCTGGGTAGTTTTTTTTTTTAAATACACATCCTCTTGTTCTTCCACATTCATATATGCTCTCCAGCCTAGGCTAGGGTAGGGAATAGGTCAAAGTGCTTTGCAAAAGCTCTCCAGGTTATACTTATACTCTCTCTAGGTTGAAAACCATTGGTATATAACGTTACTTTCAGCTTGTAAACTCAATGGTTTTGATGTTTATGATCATACTCAAGTTATAAAACCAATGTCAAAATATATCAAAGATACTCTTGTTAAGTAAGAAGGATTAAAATTCATTTTTCAATATTTTTACAAAGCTGGTTAAATAATGAAACACTGATATTTAAACACAGTTGTGCCATTTTTTTCTGAAAAATTCTGTTGGGTTACTTTGACTGTATTCCTGGATAATTCTGGATAAGTAAGACATGATCATAAAACTGTCAGATGGAATTAGTTATCATTGTCATAAGAGGAAATGGAGAGAAAGGGTTCCCACCTGACGCTGATCCCCAAGTTGGTTGGGAGCAATTAGAAATTCCTTAATCTGTGAGCTTACAAAGTTTGTATCTCGGCAGGATGCTAAGGTGGTGCCCAAGGCTTTCCAAAGGAATTTCTGCAAAACAAAGGACAAGCAACAGAATGTTTTTTTTAAAAAATATATTTTATTGATTTTTTACAGAGAGGAAGGGAGAGGGATAGAGAGTTAGAAACATCGATGAGAGAGAAACATCGATCAGCTGCCTCCTGCACACCCCCCGCTGGGGATGTGCCCACAACCAAGGTACATGCCCTTGACTGGAATCGAACCCGGGACCCCTCAGTCCGCAGGCCGACACTCTGTCCACTGAGCCAAACCGGTTTCGGCACAAGCAACAGAATGTTAAGCAAGACTCAGATGACTTAATATACTTGATCCCATGGAGCCCTCATAACACCACAACCCTCAGAGGTGGGTATCAGTCAGTGTACTGAGACTCCAGGCAGGTTAAGTAATTTACCTAAAGCTGCATAAGTAGCAAGTAGCAGAAAGTGCATTCATACAACGAGGAGGGTTAGGTAGAGCCCAGCTGGAGACAGAGAAATGAAAGAACAAGCCTTTGAGCATTCTTTTAACTCCAAGTTTTTAAAACTGTAGTAGATTCTTTTCTGACAGCCAGTATCACACAACTGGCCCAGTGGAAACTAAGACCCAAGCTGTGTGCTAAGTGCTAGGGCGGGACTGCTATTGGCCTTCCAGTAGTCATTCGTCTCCCTTCTCTAGAACAGAACCTCTGGATTTCAGTCAGGAGCATGTCTATCTTGAAGACACTAAGCTCCTCAGTGTTCCTCTCAGACAACTGTGGCCCTGTAACATGTGGTCAAATTCGAGGTGAAGAGAAGGTAGCATTTCTCTAACAAGTCTTCCCTCTCTTTATTTTATTATTTCTTTCCCTCTGTATTTCTCTATTTATTTTTATTTTACTTTTAAAAATTCTTTACTGTTTGAAGTATTACATATGAATCCTTTTCCCACCATTAACCTCCCCCTGCTTGTTCCCACCCCCAACACATGCCCTCACCTCCCTCCCCACTACTGACCGTGTCCATGGGTTATGCTTATATGCATGTATACAAGTCCTTCGGTTGATCTCTAACACACATTCCCTCCTCTCCCCCGCTGCCTCCTTCCCTCTGAGGTTGGATAGTCTGTTGGATGCTTTTTGTCTCTGGATCTATTTCAGTTCATTAGTTTATGTTGTTCATTATATTCCACATCCTCCTTCTTTTTTTTTTTTTTTTTTAGTATTGATTTCAGAGCGGAAGGGAGAGAGAAAGATAGAAACATCAATGGTGAGAGAGAATCCTTGGTCGGCTGCCTCCTGCATGCCCCCTACTGAGGATCAAGCCTGCAACCCGGGCATGTGCCCTGGCTGGGAATCATACCATGACCTCTTGGTTCATAGGTCAATGCTCAACCACTGAAACACACAGGCCGGGCTCCTCCCTCTTTGTGCTTGCAGTACAGATGAATTGGAACTTGAACAGCCATTTCACATTATAAGGTAGAGCTAAGGCCCCTTAACTGGACACCAACCTTCTCAACGGAGGTGTTGCTGTAACTGCCCATTTGCTGGTTGAAATCCTGACTCAGCTTAATGGTCCAAGCTGTGTCACTGATCTCCCATAAAGACTCTTTGAGCAACTGTGGAAGGAAGTGGAAGTCAGATATAGATGTGACTGTTTAGTGTGCTTTCTTGATACTTAGTACCTTCTTTTTCAAAAGTATAAATATATATTAAATGGGATTATTCCATTTCCCATATAAAAATGAGTTACTTTGGGATTTTGTATCTTGTTTTATTTTAAAAGCCATATTCTCTTATGTTCTGAATTTCCATTAGGAATAAATCACACAGAACGTGGTAGTCACTACAGGTAAGTGCCTTTTCCTCTCTTTTTCTTTGTAAGTAAAAATTGCTTAAAGACTTAAAAGAAAGTAATCTATTCTGAAACTTAATTGAAGTTAACGTTTTTCAAGGTGTGAATAGATTTATAAAAACTCCACAATGTCAGTTTGCTTTATTATATACTAAAAAAAAGGGGGGGGGGGCATTTTTGGAGCAAAGAAATGAATGTCTTTAAGAACCAATTACATATACAGACACTTTTTGCTAACTTCCACTCTAGTAACTAAACATTCCTAGCTTCACCAATTGTTCTGAGCCAAGGCCAGGACCAGCCATCTGAACCCATGTTCTTCTTCATTGAACAATGCATACAAAGGTGTTTTTGTCTTTTTGGAGGACAGCATCCATTGCATTTTCTAAAAGCCATTATTCTCTACTTTAAGCCTAGAGAAGGACACAATGTCAAAGCCAATGAAAAACTCTGTATGCATTTTCTTAATAGGAACTCATTCAGTGAGTGGGTCCTTTGAAGGGAAAAATGAAACAGCCTAAGAAGTTTGAGGGAAGAAGGCACATGCAAACAGTTTTGGAAGAAGGCTAGAAGCATACTCAAGACCTCCAGAGGGAAAGAAACTATCTCAAGGCTTCTCTCTAGAGAGAAACCTTCCTTCCTGGTAAGAACAGTTACTGTAAAATGGTAGCAGGAGAACATAAGGTAGGAATTTTGATGGGAGTGGGGGGAGATAAAAGAAACAGGAATAAGGAGACGAGGTGGATGCTAGAATTCAGGACCAGGAGAATAGACAGTGGCTCTCACATCTCATATTGAGTAAGAATCACTGCGGGAGTCTTTAAAAGGTATCAGTTCTCAAGTACCCTCCCTCTCCTCCTCTCCCAAGATTCTGATTCTGGAAGGGGTGGTGATGGGAGGTGGAGGTGCTGGGGAGAAGTCACTGAAAATTGACATTTTAAAAGAAGCCATATGTCAGTTATCAAATAGTCACTGCAGGTAAAGTCCAGCATAGGGAATTTGGTCACTAATATTGTAATAACTATGTATGGTGTCAGGTGGGTATTTGAAATATCGGGAGGGACACTCTGTGAAGTATATGATTGTCTAACTACTGTGCTGTACACCTGAAACAACACAAAAGAATACTGAAAGTAAACTGTAATGAAGAGAATATTCCAAAAAAAAAAAAAAAAAGGGAAACTGTATGTAATTGCTCTGTAGGTGCTTTATAAACTGATATCCTGCTAGATTCAAAGCTCCCTGCTTATTGTGGCCTTGACCTTCTGCAGGGTCTTGAAACCAAAACCCTCTCTGGAAAGCCAATGCACAACTCTTGGCTGAAATTCGCAGTTTGGGGAATTTGGCATCATTTGGGGCGTGAACGAAGAGGGTTTTTTTTTTTTTTTTTTTCTGAAGAAGGGGCATAATGTGGCTCTTTGGTTGTTAGAAACCAGGAAAAAGACAGTGAGAAGCAGATAGAGAAGAAAATGGAATTGTACTTTTAAGTGGAAATTATGCTAGTCTCAGTTTCTTTTAAAAAACATACTTTTATTGATTTCAGAGAGAGGAAGGGAGAAGGAGAGAGAGATAGAAACATCCATGATGAGAAACATTGGTCAGCTGCCTCCTGCACATCCCCCACTGGGGATCAAGCCTGTAGCCTGGGCATGTACCCTAACTGGGAATCGAACCATGACCTCCTGGTTCATGAGTCAATGCTCAAACACTGAACCACGCTAGCTGGGCTTGGTTTCTTTATATGATGGTAAAAGAATGCAATTGCAAGGAGAGAGAGAGAGAGAGAGAGAGAGAGAGAGAGAGAGAGAGAGAGAGAGAGAGAGAGAAAGAACACCCTGAAAATTGGAGATTTAAGAAAGACCCAGAGACAAATATTAGTAAGTACAATATCCAAAACTGTCTTAAACTCTTAATCAAATTGGAGACTGAAGATTGTTGCTCAGATTATGGTGATTTAAAGACCATAATTCTTAAATGATTACTTCTAAGATCCTAATCCTTTTCCTAAGAAAAGAAAATGCTGATTACTGCCCTGTGGAATCCAGTTCTTTTTGGTTAAGATGATAACTTCAGCTGATTTTTTCACTCCATCATCAACAATTAATCTAGCTGCCACCCTTACCTGAAGCAGCATGGCTTCCCATAACGCGATGCTAGCATTTCCTAAAAAAGAAAGGATACAATAACTGCCCCAGAAATGAAGACTCAGTTCCTCCCTTGCAAGTTCCCCAGTGGAGCTGCAGTTCCATATCAAGCTTTGTCTTTACCTAGGAGGATTATTTCAGATGAAATTTAACATACTGCCAACTTTCAAGTGCTAGTCAGGTGGGAAGAAGGGTCTTCAATCCATGATGAAATCTAGGCTTTTTGCCAATTTCAACAGTAACTACTGAACTGACCAGATTTCAGTATTTTAACATGGAGGAATAATAGCTGTTTAGAACAGTGCCAAAAGAGAGTTTCTCTAAGACCAGAGGAAGACCAGGGCAGAAGTAAAAGTTCCTGCGAAGGATGTTGCCCACTTGATCCCTTTCTAGCACAAGTGTTTTGTAGAGAAATAGAACATGAGCAATCAAGAAAAAAACATAGGTGTCTACCTTGTATATCAAGTTCATTGCTTATACTGCCTAAAATGAACAACAATGGCTTTAGACAGAGAAGTGGTGCCTCATTTCTCTGTGTTTTTGCCTCCTCAGATCAAGACCGGGTCCCCCTCCCTGTACCTTCCAGAGGCTGCAGGAGCTCAGGTAGGCGTGTTTTCCACAGGTTTACCAATTTGGGGTGAATTATGTCAGGCAGTAGCTTCAGAAGTCCTATTGCACCAACCCCACTCAATTTCCCTAGACTGGCGAGCATAGATATTACCTGTGAGAGAGAAGAGAAAATGCTGGTCAACTTAGGGGTATTTTTTTTTTACAGTTGTCCTGGATTCCCTTGATTCCTACATTGGTTAATCTTTTAATAAATCATACCAGTCTGTTCTCACCTATTCCAGAGCAGAAATCAATGAAAGGTGCCGACACTGTAGATAAATTTATTAATTAAATAAAGGCATGTGGAATGAGTGCTTGAGTAAATGATACATATGGGGCAAACAAGAGAATGCAATCTAAGTAATAGATGTGGAAGTCGTTCCAATGGCACTTATGGATCAGATTCACTCTATGATTATTTTAAAATCAAAAAGTTTAACAAGCATTTCAGAGTGAGAAGATAATCTAGCCAATGATAAAGTTTCATGAGTGTCATTAGTAGAGCAGAACATTTATTATGCCTTTAGTGTCTCTTTTGGTTTGGAGTCTATGTAATGTTTATTAGCATTTGCTTGGACCTGAATTGCTGATATTGGCTTCCCACATTGGTTTTTCGTAACTCACTCACCAGAAGTCTGGCCAGGAGCTGTTGTGGTGAAGGAAGTTTCACTAGAAAGAGAAAGCAAGGCTCATTATTGCTGTAGGGGCTAGCAAATTTCAGATTGGGGTTGGGTATATTATCAAAGCCCTATAGCCTTTCTGGAAATGAGTCTCAGATAAGAGAAATGTTTTACCTTTTAGAAAATATGTTTTCATTGATTTTTAGAGAGAGAGGAAGATTTTGAGAGAGAGAGAGAGAGAGAGAGAGAAATATTAATGTGAGAGAGAAACATTGTCTGCCTCCTGCACTCCCACTATTGGGGATCCAGCCTGCAACCCAGGCATGTGCCCTGATTGGGAATGGAACCAGCAACCTTTTGGTACATGGGACGACGCTCAACCAACTAACTGAGCCACACCGGCCAGAGCTTGCTTTGTTTTTGATGTACAAACCAACTCCTGTAGAAATGACAAGGGCTGTTGACTCTGAGGCATTGTTCTTCTTTCTCTCCTCTGCCATAATCAGGCTTCGGATGATGCTGAACAGGCAGTCCAGAGTCCCCGTGTATTCGGCAGGTATCACAAAAGTCAGGATTCGTGGCCATAGCACCTGCGGGAAACAGGCCAAGAAGCAGGATGGCTTATGCTTTTCCATAACTCCTCCTTCGTCCTCACTGATTTAGAAAAATTTCCCCCACTTGTTATTTTGCTCTAGAGGCCAAATAAAAATGAAATCATTGAACAAGATCTCTGCACAGCACATCCACCTTCAGCTGCTAGTTGCAGTGAGTGTTGGTCGGCGTCTCTCCATGGGGGTGTTGATGGAATTGGGGCAGGTCAGTGGATTCTGCAACGTGAGGAAGTGTTGTAGGCACTGCATCCCTGGGCTCCCCACTCAAGTGCTCCCATCTGGGAACAGCCTCTGACCCGCTTAAACTGGCCTTTGATGGACTCCTGGATGCACCAGGTATTTCTGGCCATGAAATCCTGGCTTTTGTGATTATTTAGCTTACGGAAAATACAGATTCCAAGGCGCCTGCCCTGAGGTTCAGATTCTATTAGGCTTCAAGGGAGGCCTGAGAATGTGTGCTTTGACTACCTCCCCAGACGAATGGGGATGTTTAGCAGCCACTGCATTGAACCACCACCGGTCACTACAGAACAGCTTATCTAGGAATGTTAGAGGAAGAAGAAAAAGGATATATGAAAGTGCTATCCACATAGAAGATATTACTTAATGAATTGGATACCTGTCTTTGCGGAACTACTATGTGCTGGGCACTGGGCATCACAATCACCTTGCTCTAGTCAGAGCATCAGAAAGCTGATGACACATGGGGGCACACCTGTGTCTTTACTTTGAAGCGGGCAGAGCTTTAGAAGGGCAATTGAAGTCACTGTTGGTGGCGACAAAGACCCCTTACCTGAGGCATCCCAATGACCAGCGGGTCCAGCTTTCTTAAGACCTCGAGGCTTGTTGCTCGGACAGATTCCTCTCCCGCTTCGTCCTCATGGGAGTTAGGTTTCACTGGTTTCTCCTTCAAGAAACATGAAACAGGCGACTTGTTCAGAATCCCTGCCGTGGGCCCCTCTGACCGCACGTGTGGAGGGCTCAGACTCTGGGGTGGAGGACAGGACGCAGCCACTCAACCTAAGGGGCTCATGGAGCCTGGCCGGCTCGGTCTTCAGCATCTAATCCCCGTTTTAAAATGCTTCTTGGAGGAATGGGTTGGGAAAAACGCCCCTGACTGAAGCAGAAAAGCAAAAATTGTGAGGACCCCTGGGCTACAGATATTCTCTCTCTCTCTCGCTCAGGCCTTTGCCATTTTCTCTGGGACAAAACATTTCAACGACAATGCTTCCGAGTGGACTCCACTTTCAGTTGTGACGACCTTGCTAAGATCTCTGAGACCTTACACATGTGCTTTCCCCGCTGCTCATGTGGAAGAAGGCAACTCCAGGGCAGCAAGTATCTTCATGTCTTATGCTCTCTCAACAACTCCTTTGCTCGGCCTCTCTCCACACCACCCCCAGGCCTCCGAGGCCAGGCTGCCCCTCCTTAGGGAACACTGTGGTTTAATTACTCGGTTTCTGATAAGCCAGAAGTGATGTCAGTGGAAGGGAACCGATAACTCTACAGGCTGAAAAACGTAGTATCACTAGAAGCGATGAGAGTGAAACCTAGCTTCTAAATCAGGCATTGAGTCACACCCCAGGCACTTCTTCTAAAACCCAGTTGAGTCAACCGAACTGGTTACAAGGCAGCGCTCAAAACTGCACCCTCTCCCTACCAGATTCCTGTTGCATATTACAAACTGGGAGAAGACATATTCGATGAGTGGCCAGCCTTCCTGGGCTTCAACGTAGCTTTTCTCACACATGCTTTGGATGAGGAGGAGGGTGGAATTTCTTACCTAGAGTCAGAAAAATGCATTTGCAACAATTTACTGTGTTGGGCAGAATGGAAATTTAATTTCTCTTATTCTTTAACCTTCATGGATCATTTAGTGGAAATCTTTTTTTTTTTTTTTAAGGGGGTATAAAGTGAACAATGTTACTATAATTTAACCAAAATCTGTTCTTCCTAGCTCCCAAGACATATCCTTTATTTTGATATATTATAGAATATAGGTAACTTTGGCTAAACCACTGCCTTACTTTTAAAATCCTCAATGAAAGATAGCACATTGAAGTCAAGTTCCACAATCCCTCATCCACCAACTGAAAATCCAAAAAACTCGGAAAAGTGAGATTTTGTTTTTTTAATTTGGCGCCGACTCATTAGCAGCAAACCCCAAAACGAACTGTTTTAAAGCTATTTGTAGTCTTTACTTACTTTACGTAGTGTGGCTGTCTACACATTTTCCTGCAGAAATATTAATGGGTTTGACTGTATGGGCTATTGTCATGGTGATGTTTTTCTAAAATCTGAAAATTCTGAATCCTGAAATATGTCTGGCCCCAGGGATGGGAATGGGGCATTATGAACCGGTGTTACAAGTTTTCAGTAAGTAGGCTCCCTTAGTTTATTGGACCACTTTCCTGGAGGATGGAGAGCTCAGGTCTAATTCCTTAGTGAATGGGTCTTTTAATGGAGGGTGGGAAGAAAAGAATGATTTGGAACAGGGAGGCAGAGCTACATGGTGGCAATTAGCAAAACGGTCACCCACTAGTCTCCCCAAGTGAAGAAAAAAGAGGTTCGCAGTCTTTCTGTTTTTGCCTGAGGAGCTGGCCTTCCTTAAAGTTTCTGTGCTCTTTTATTCTACCCTAAAATCTAGTAATTCTTTAATTGGCCTGGCCAATTAATAGGTCAGGTTTTTTTTTCATCTAACCACTCCATTTTTGCATAACTTTTATTTTGAACACAGTCACAGTCAATCAAAGCTTCGTAGGGGGATTTTCTTCATTGGTTTCTATGTAGGGCTCTAATCCAAAGGAAATATGATTTTCAGACAAAAATTACAATTGCTAATTTTTAAACATTCATGTCAGCATAAGTTCTACATCTTTCCTAACATGAACGACTTTGATCAAAATAATCTGGAAATATTGAGCAATCTATTTAGTGCAAGACTCGCTCTAGGTACTTCCTGGCTTGGCAAACAGGATGGCTATGCACAGAACACTGCTCAGGGGTTATTACTTTTTGGAGGAAGATACATTATAACTAACTATTTTTAGAACTGCATCTTGATTTGGTTTATCTCTTGGAGGAAAACTAGAGTTCTTTGAAAAATAGAATTGTTCAAAGTTCTTTATAAAGCAATCTCATAAGTAAAACCTTAAACAGGCAACACAGTTTTGTTTGCTCCTAAAACTACCACCAACTGAATAAAAGTCCCCATTAATTCTCTTACTTTTATGCTGAGGTCACCCATGACAACTTTGACTGTTCTTTCGATTGAAGTGATCTGACCCCTCAAGTTGGGCTCTGAAAGACAGAGGTGAAATTGAGGGCATGATTTAGTAGGAGTATAGTATGTTCTAGGATTGATGAAAACCCACTATGGTACGTATTTGTAAAGTCTCTTGTCCTTAACATGTTATGTTATTCACTTCCCTCCTATCTCTTCTTTTCCAACTCTTTAAAGATGTTGATTGCTTTCTCTGCTCCCTATTATATTTGGTTTCATCTTATTTAAAATTAAGTTAGAGTCCAAAGTGAATTCAATCCATCATACCCAATGGATCAGCTTTAAATTTTGTGAAACTGTTTCATTTTTCTTGTTTGATTTTTCAATAAATACCAATGATAACTGAATTTTAAAAACTACTATGATGTAGTGCAGGAATAATTATTGTATTTTATAAATCCAAGATATCATTAACTTCATGAGGCACCATTATTTTATATTGCATTAAAAAAAACTGTAGTGGCTGATGATCATTTAAAATGCTGTCAATTATAAGATACTAGAGGCCTGGTGCACAAAATTCATGCACCCTGTGGGATCGGGCCTAAACTGGCAGTTGGACATTCCTCTCGCAATCCAGGACCGCTGGCTCCTAATCACTCCCCTGCCAGCCTGCCTGATTGCCCCTAACCACTCTCCTGCCAGCCTGATCACCTCTAACCACCTCTGCCTGCTAGCCTGATTGCCCCCTAGGCCCCTAACTACTCTCCCCTGCCAGCCTGATCACCCCTAACTTTCCTCCCCCTGCTGGCCTGATTGACCCTAACAACCTTCTGCTTCAGCCTCTGCCACCATGGCTTTGTCCGGAAGGATGTCCGGAAGATGTCTGTTCTAATTAGTATATTACCTTTTATTAGTTATAGATGTTCCAATATCATGAAAATATGTGCTTCTTGGAATTAAAAATATGATAATTTATTAAATTCTGCTCTTTTCTAAATGGACTAATCTCTAGAATATTATGCATTCTTCTTACCCACGCTTGTTTATTGGGCGACTTAACCAGCTTACCAGGTCTTCTAAATTAAATTCCCAAGTATTCTACTCAGCCTTCTCAACTCATTAGATAAATATAATAAAAGAAGAGAGGTAACTGAAAAAGCCTGTTTAAAAATAATAGATTCTAGACATTGAGGAAGACAGAGTTTCACTTGAATATACTGTTCTATAAATACTCCAAAGACGTAGGATAGGATTAGAGCATGCATCGGGTTCAATTTTCTTCCTGTACAAAATAAACTGCTCTGGCTTCATCCCTATTACTTACCTTCAGCGTTGACAACCAGTCGTAACAAAGTCAAGATCCCCCTTCGAGTGACTTCATCATTACTTCTTATTTGTTCGTCAAAAAATTCCATCAGGTCTGCAGGATTGGAATGGGCTGCAGGTTTAAGAAATACTGGCATCACAAGAACTCATTTTCTTTCTTTTTTAAAAAAATGTTTTTTATTGATTTCAGAGAAGAAGGGAGAGGGAGAGAGAGACAGGAACATCAGTGATGAGAGAGAATCATTGACTGGCTGCCTCCTGCACACCCCACACTAAAGGTTGAGCCCCAAACCCAGACATATGCCCTGACAGGGAATCGAACCATGATTCCCTGGCTCATAGGTAAATGCTCAACCACTGAGCCACACCATCCAGGCACAAGTAAAATATTTGTGACTGGGAATAGGGGAATTATGTGAGTATTGTCTAAGTCACTGTTAGGTTGGTAGTTAGATTTTATGATGTTCTTGCTTCCATGGTATCACAGAAATAATGAAGCAGCTTGATTACTAGGAGAACTGTCTTGACCTGGGCCCACTCCTGTTCAGATCTGTGAATGTGATTTTATTTTGAAGAATAGGTTCTTTGCAGGTGAAATCAAGTTAAGCTTAATTGGCAGAAGTCATTAGGGTGGGCCCTAATTGAATATGGCTGATGCCTTTATAAGAAAAGGAGAGGAGACACGGAGACTACAAGAACACCTTGTGAACAGGGAGGCAGAAGTTGGAGTGATGCTCACCAGCTTTGGAGATAAAGAGAAACATGGGTAGGGCAGGAAGCAGGGAACAGTGAGGAAAGAACTGGTTAGGGTGAAGCAGTTTGGCTCTGAAATTGTCAGAGATAAAGTGAAAGTTAATTAGGTTGGGTCATAGAGCAGAGAGAAGTATAGAAACAGAAAATCAGCCGAAACCGGTTTGGCTCAGTGGATAGAGCATCAGCCTGCGGACTGAAGGGTCCCAGGTTCGATTCCAGTCAAGGGCATGTACCTGGGTTGCGGGCACATCCCCAGTAGGGGGCGTGCAGGAGGCAGCTGATCGATGTTTCTCTCTCATCCATGTTTCTTACTCTCTATCTCTCTCCCTTCCTCTCTGTAAAACATCAATAAAATATATTAAAAAAAAAAAAAAGAAACAGAAAATCAGAAGAAAACTCGAACATAATAAAAAGGTATCAATGAAGTAGTAAACTTGACATGTTTTGGGGAGAGTGGAGGTATGGGAGGTATAGGTTATTCTTGTCTTTTGTCCTCAGGGACTATGTCGGAAGGAACATAGTTTTGTATCCTGACCCTGAGACCTTGGTGCCTCGTCTAACCAGGAGATGGCTGAGATTGTGATGCGAGAGCAAGAAGAAAAGGAGAGCCCGGCCTGTGTGGCTCAGTGGCTGTGCATCGGCCTGCGAACCAGGAGGTCAGGGTTCGATTCCCAGTCAGGGCACATGCCAGGGTTTTGGGCTGGATCCCCAGTAGGGGCATGCGGGAGACAGCCGATCCATGATTCTCTCTCATCATGGATGTTTCTGTCTCCCTCTCCCTCTCCCTTCCTCTCTAAAATCAATAAAAAATATATTTAAGAAAAAAAAAGAAGAAAAGGAGAGTGAAGGAGGGAGAGAGACAGGAATAGATATTAAGAGACGACCAGCGGGAAACAAGCATGACTTTGGGTCTGACACAGTTTGAAATAATCTCAAATATCAAGAGGTTACCAACTCACCCTGGTTTACCTATAAATAAACCCATGCATATATGGTCAATTAATTTTTGACAAAGTAGCCAAGATTATTCAGTCGGAAAAGGATAGTCTTGTCAGTAAATGGTGCTGGGAAAACTGGACAGCCACATGCAAAAAAATGGAACCCGATTTCTACCTTACACCATACAAAAGAAAACAGAAATGGAATGAGGATTTGAAGGAAATATCTGAAACCATGAAACTCCTTGAAGAAAACATAGGAAGCAAGCTCCTTGACATGGGTCTTGGCAATAAGTTTTTATTTATTTTATTTTATTAATTTTTAAGCAGTTAACTATTATTATGATCATCATCATTTATTAAGAGAGGGAGAGGGAGAGGGAGAAGGGAAAGAGAGAGAGAGAGTGAGAGAGAGAGAGTGAGAGAGAGAGAGAGAGATCAGTTGCTCTCACACATGCCCTGATTGGGGATCGAACCTGAAACTTGGGTATGTACCCTGACAGGAATCAAACCCATGACCCTTCAGTGCATGGGATGATGCTCCAGCCAACTGAACTACCTGGCCAGAGCTTGGCAATGAGTTTTTAGATTTGACACCAAAGACAGAGGCAACAAAACAAAAAACAAACAAACAGGACTACATTAAGCTGAAAAGCTTCAGCTCAGCCTAGGAAACCATCAATAAAATGAAAAGGCCAAGTGTGAAATGGGGAAGAAAAAAACAACAATTGCCAATGATATATTCAATAAGGGATTAAAATCCAAAATATACCTGGGACTTTTCTGGTTTTAGAACTGACCGTTTTATCTCTTGGGAGGATTTGTCACTCTATATATTATGCTCTTTTGGGGAACAGGTAAGATAGGGAAAGGCCCAGAATACTGTGAGTTGAAGAAACATTTTGTGTGTGTATGTGTGAAAGTAACTAATGCGACAGTTTGCACACCCTTCATCATGGCCATCATCATCACTTGGAGACATTTCTATTACAAACTCTCTGGAATGCTTGGTCCTACCTAGAATGAGGAAACAGCTTGAAGCTTCCATTTCATTTTCCTTCTCTGGAGGCTCTGGAACTCTGCACACCTGAACGAGGGGGAAGAAGCAGGTGGTAGATGTTAAAAACAGAAAACTGGTGCAAACAAAACAGTCCGTCTGGACAGCATGCTCTTCTTCTTCTTTTTTTTTAATTTCTTTATTGAATACAGTGTTACATATGTGTCCTTATTCCCCCATTACTCCCTCTAACCCCCCCTCATGTCCTCACCCTCCTGTTGTCTGTGTCCATTGGTTAGGCTTATATGTATGCATACAAATCCTTTGGTTGATCTCTCCCCCTGACCCCCACCTTCCCCTACCTTCCCTCTGAGCATGTTCTTCTTACCTGGTGGAGTAGGTTAACGAAGATGCTTCTCTTCAAGTCCTTCGGAAGGGCAACCTCATAAAGGGCGGCCGCAGTCAGTATTTGTTTCAGACTCTAGAATCAAAGGTTGGTTGGAGGCTGCCCATGAAGCAACAAACACAGGATGTGGAAGGCAAATCATGTTTTGTGAGGAGAACGAACCCATAACTTTACTGCAGTTACCAGGTTTTTTTGTGTGCGTGTTTTTTTGGTGATTCTGGCACTTTTACCTTGTTCACTGCTTCATCAGCTTGAAAAAAAATCATAATCCCTTTCTGGAGTTTCCACATCCAGCTATGCCAACTTGTTGCTATCATATTTCTCAAGAGGTAGTTAAATTCAGCTGCCAGAACAGGAATTCAAGTTCCCTGGGGCCTCCCGAGCCTCGTATCCTCCAGGATGGTTGCCAGTGGACTGTCTGAATCAGCTTTTCAGGGTGCGGTTCTTACCTGGGTGACATGGAAATCAATCTCTTTGTCACTATACTGGTTCAGGAGCCAGGTGACCTGGCCCAGGGCATATTCACAGAGGTCTTCCCGATGCAGCAGCAGGCTCACTGAGGGGCCATGGGCCTTAACGATGGACAAAGTCTGCAGACGCAGCAAAGAAATAGCACTGCTAGTTCTTTGTTAGGCTTTTTATGCATTTCTCAGAACACCAGGAGATTTAGATCTCCTGCCCCGAAACTTCCTCACTGCTTTCAACCAAGACATATTTCTTAAAAACTTCAAAATATGTTTAGGTTAAGAGCATTGTATGAGGCAGTTATATTTATATTTGTATTTCTATCTATCCCTGTATCTATATTGATTCTCATTTCAATACCTGACCCCTCTTATTTCTTTAACCTCTCTCTAATAGTCACTTTCCTTCACTATGTTAATAAGTTTAAAATTTCCCTCATATTAAAAAGTTCTTTGATTCCACATTACTTTGACCAACTATCATTCTCACCCAGTTCTTTTTCTTTTCTTACACTTAGAGCAAAGCTTTTTGAAGGAGTTTATATTTTCGATTTCCTCTTCCCTCCTCCCATTTATCCCCTCAATCCACTATAATCTGGTTTCCATTGACATAAAAAATGAACAAATATAAAATATAAATGTAATATGTATTGATTATAAAAGTTCAGAAATTCCCCAAGTTATAATGAAGAAAACATTGTACCCACAATACTCATAGCTAATCACAGCTTGGTGTATTTTTAATATGGTCTTTATTTGACCTTTAAAAAACCTTTTCTCTCTGGATTCAAATTTTTAAAAAATTGACATTTTTAAAATATATAGTGTTACATTCTGCCTTTTCTACATACCATTATATGATGAACTGTTTTCTATTAGCTATTTTTTTTCTGAATGAAAACCACTTCAAAACTTAATGGCTAATAACAACCACCATTATTTTCACTCAAGACCGTGTCAGTTAAACTGTCTCTTCCAGCAGATTTCTGTGAAATGAATACCTTTCAAGAGTTTTTTTTTTTTTTTTTTTTTTTTTGCTTGGGCACTGTGCCAATGGATTCTAGATTTCTCTTTGCTTCAATCCCTTCTTTTTTAGATTGTAAGATCTCATTCCATTTGGCTCCCCAACTTCTTCAGCAGCACGTTCTCAATTCTTCATCGTGAGTAGTTCTTCCTTTGCTTTCCCTTAAAAGTCTATCTCCCCCACCCCAAACTCTATTTTTGGCACTTTGCCACTCTAGATACTATTTTTTAAAAATTTTATTTTTCAATTGTAGTTTGAATTCAACACTATTTTGTATTAGTTTCAGGTGTACAGCGCAGTGGATAGATGTTCATTCTAGGTTCTAAAGTGTTCCCTCTGATAATGCAATATGTACCCCTCTATCCACAACCATTTATTCAGTTGTCACGTATATAAAGCTGATATCTAAATCTGTGTATCTAGTTTTTGCTTTTCATCTTAACACCAACCCTGAATATCCCCAAACCTATTAATATCTCCACTTGGATGTCCCATAGGCCTTCAAGTCAAAATGACTAAAATTAAACACATTTTTTCTTACTGCCCCGAATGTGTTTGTCATTTTTCTTGTTTTTCTCATCTTGATGAATGGTCCAAGATCATTCAAGTTGGAAATGTCAGAACCATTCCAGATGCTTCCACTTCCCTCATTATAAACACCTGATTGATGCCAAGTCCTCTAGAACCTATTTTTCAGCATATGACTCCTTAGCTCTGTACTACTGATATTACATTTACCGATCCATTAGCATTCATGGCCTGGAATGTTTCCACAGCCTCCTGATAGTCTAGTCCGATTCCATCCCTATACACCATCCATCTTTAGCATTGATCGTAGGATGATTTCTCTGGCACTCAAATTCTTGTTTAAAATCTTTAAAGGTGTCTCATTTCTCAAAAAAAAAAAGTCCAAGTTCCTGAATAGTATTCAAGGCTCTTCATTATGTGGCTAAGACCTTCCCAGCTTTATTTTTTCCTGCTTCTCTACCCCATTTCCCCTTTTTGCCTTCTCCCACCAGATTCACTCACGTATGCATATAATCCCATCCCCGACCTATGCTTCAGTAGGTTTTATTCCCTCTTTAGGGCATGTACCTTCCCTGTGTTAAATGACTCCAGGGGTTAAAAGTTCAATCGTAATGCCACAGCCTTTCCAGTGCTCATCATCGGAGTTAGGAGCTTCTCTCTCTATGCTCCCTTATTACTTTATGAACCTTCTTGTCACTTGCCTAACTCTTCTTGCGGGAAGTTAGGAAAGTAGTCATGAAATTTGTATTGAATTTTGTTTTTCAGGGGTCTTAAAGAAAAAACTTCTGTAGGATATTTTTAACAATTCCATGTTTACTAATGATTTAACTAACCCAGCATGTTAAAAAATAAATGCCTTCATAGCTCAAAGTACAGAAAAGGAACTAAACTCCTGAAGGTAGGTACATGCTAAATCTTCTATAATAGAGCAATAGGAGATTAACTAGCATATAATTTAGCCCACTTTAAAAAAATTACAGCAATTAAGCAAGATAAGAATGGGATTATATGCATGCACTGTGCGATCTATTCTCTATAAAGAATTACAGCATTTTGAAGCAGCCAGGCAAATCCTTTAGATGTTATTTCAATGTGATATCCACATACACAGGAGATTCCTGGGGACTGTTGGTTTTCCTAACCAGGGACTCAGCCCAAATATGAGTTATGATATCTAAGACATGGAATAGCTAACATTCTATATATTCTTTTCATTTTATCTTGACTGTGGGGATTCTGGTCTGTTTAATATCTCTGTATCACCAGCATGCAGAACAGTGTCTGGTGTGTCCTGTGGACTCAATATATATTAGTTGAAAGTCAGAATGAATAAATATGGATTTGAAATAGGAAAAACAAAAGGTTTGATAAGCTGATAATGGACCATTATTCAAGATAAGAAAATCAAGTGAATAACAAACACATTTGGGGCACACAACCCATAACTTAAAAAAAAATTGAGGTGAGCAATCATGTGAAAAGAGGAAGGTCAATCAGCATGGAGGAGAGCCAGTCTGGGGCTCCACTCACTTGCATGGGCGAGGTCATGGGCGCCCACTTCTCCATGATAAACCGGAACAGCATGAAGATCTTGTCAGATAGTCGGTTGGCGTCCAGTCTGGGATAGGGGAAATCTCTCCAGTGGTTGACGTACTTGTAAATGGCCTTGCTGAACTTCTCAAGGGCTGCATTTTAAAAACAACCACAGACTGAGAAAAATATAATGGTGGGAAGAACCACAAAATAATTGGAGAAGAGAGTACTGGTGATTAGAAAATATAGTATAATAGTTTCTATAAAATCTTATGACTATACCAAATAAACATATAAAAAGTGTCCAGCCACACTGGTGAAATGTGAGTTAAAACCATAATGAGATACTATTATATACCACATGGAATGGCTAAAATCTAAGACAATATTCAGTGTTGACAAGTCTAAGGTTTCACTGGTATTTTCACATACTGCTGGTGGGAGTATGAACTGATACAAATACTTTGAAAAACTATTTGACACTATCTATCAAGGTTGACTATGTGATCTTGGTGACCCAGAAATTCCACTGCTAGGTATGTAATAATTAGATATGCATACATATGGGCACTAGAAACTTGTACAAGAATGTTCATATGAGGGTGTTTTTTTGGAGGGGGTGGTCAGAGCCTCAAACAGAAAACAGTCCAAATATCTGCCAACAGATAAAATGGAAAATTAAATTGTAGTGTAGACATGTAATTGTATATAGAAATAAAAATAAACTACAGCTACACAAACGACATGTATGAATCTCACAAATGGTCAAAAATAATTTATGATATTAGAAGTCAAGATTATGAAACAATGGGGAGGGAGATGATTGGGAAAAAAGACAAAGAGGACATCTGGGTGTTAGTGATGTCCTACTTCTTGACCTGAGTGGTGGTCAAATGGATATGGTCATTTTTTACAGCTCATTGACTTCTGATTTGTATGCCTTCCTATGTGTCTGTTTTACCTGAATAAAATTTTAAAAAGACCTTGGGCCTACAAAATGTCCATTTGGGCCACTAACCCATATGAATTTGTATCAAGTGCATGAAATAATATTATTTTTCCTTCAGCCCTCATTCTACCCCTTTCATTGATGATAAAGAAAATTCATAGTTTACTCTCTCAAGGGTGTTTCCTATGCAAAGAAAACTGTAGTAAAGATGCCAAGTATCTTCGCTTTACAGCTGGCCACTTACTGGCTCATTCATTCCCTCTTAACTCTTTATTATAATCTCCTACTACACTTTATCATAATCTTTTGTGCATGTAGGTGTTTGTGCTTGTGTGTGTGTGTCTCACACTGGCCTATAGGTAACATGAGAGAAGGCCTGATGTTCTGTCTGTTGATGGTATGAGACAAAATGGGTACAGGGACTACTTATTTGCTGATTGACTGAGTGAATAGATGGGTGGATGGATGGCTGTTGAACTTTATACCTTTTCTTTAGTGGCAGTCAGGCAGAAGCTGCTTTAGGACCAAAGAGCACTAAATGGCTTGATAACACAAAGACAGAGAATTTCCTTATTCATTGCCATTATGATTTCTGATTTTAGTTTTTCTTCCTTTCTTGGTTGCTAATTTTGCAAGGAGAGGTGCCAAAGTTTATTTGCAGAACACAGTATTAGCTGTCATAGTAGGTAGGAATAGCAAAAAGTATTGAGAAGTGTGCTAATTTAGTACAGTTGTTCAAGTCCTTGAGTCAGGCTGTTATAATTCAAATCATGGCTCTGCCACATACTAGCTGTGTGACCTCAGGCATGCTGTCTACCCTCTCAAAACCTTAATTTTCTCATCTTCAAAATGGAGGAAAATGTTATCTACTTAATGGGATTACTGTGAAGGTTAAATGAAATACCCAAGGCAGTGCCCAGACACATAGTCAATTTTCAGTATATGTCAGATATAAATATTACCTTCTCCCACACCTGAGACCTATATGTCCATGTTGACCAATATCACCCCAATTAATATAATAAATAAATATTAAAATAAATAAAAATAATGACAAAAAATTATCTTCATTGAGGACAGAACAAGAGGGAAAGGGCAAAATAGAGTAAAATAGTCTTGCCTGATAGGTAAAGAAGACATTCCTGACAGTATTGCTTTTAAATAATACAAAATAATAATTTTAGGGATATTAAGGGTGGAAGAAATCTTAGCACTCATTTTATTTGATGTTTTTGGGGCGTGAAACTGAGACTGAGTGAAGGGCGGAGGCACCTGATGGCTCTGTGGCAGATCAGAGTTAAGAGTCTAGGCCTCTAGAGCCATCCAGAAAACCTCTCACTGTGCTGTAAGTGCTTTCCCCTAGGAATTCTGGGGAATATTGTTCTCTGTAGACCCTTGATTACTGTAGATGTATTTCAACTTGAAAGTGTCGTGGGGGGAATTTATGACCATAATTTGTTTACCTATTTTCCTTGATTTTGTGATTGCTTGTATTTGATTAGATTATTTATTTATCATTATTATGAGACTAGAGGTCCGGTGCATGAAAATTCATGCACTGGAGGGGAGTCCCTCAGCCCAGCCTGCCCCCTCTCACAGTCAGGAGCCCTCAGGGGTGGGAGGTGACCTGGCGATCAAAGGAAGGCGACACCCCATCACACCTCTGCTGCTGCCACAGCTGGCAGCACAGGCCTCGGCTGGCCCTGGTTACCTGAGCCTCAGGCGGCTCTGGGAGGCTGGGCAGCCAGCATCCAAGGCTTGCCTGTGCCTCAGGCTGGCCCTGGGTGGCTCAGCAGCTGACATCTGAGGCTTGCTTGTGCCTTGGACGTTGGCTGGGCAGCCGCCATCCAAGGCTTACCTGCGCCTCAGGCCAGCCCTGGGCAGCTGGGGGGCTGAGGGGACTGGTGTACTCCAGAGGCAGGTGCATGGAGTGGCTGGGCCCGCCTGGCCTTGCCACGTGCCTGCCACCCTGGCAGGGCTGAGGGGACTGGGTGCTGCCATCTTGTGGCTGTGGGTGCCACCATCTTTGAGGGCATGGCAGTCAATTAGCATATTCCCTCCTTATTGGCTATGGGCACCGCCATCTTTGTGACGGTATGAGGGTCAATTAGCATATTCCCTCTTTATTAGATAGGATTGCATTACAAAGACATGCTAAAATTCAGCCAACTGGTAAGAGCAGGTAAGCCCTCATCCTTGTAGAGAAATTGTGATCCAATTAAAGAGACTAGTAGAAATGGAGACCATATACCCCAGTGGAAAGAGTATAGATTGGGTGGTTACATAGACATGGGCTTGAATGCCACCTCTGCATCTCATCAACTAGGTGGCCACCTTGGGATAATTGCCTAACTTCCATGGCTCTCAGATTCTTGTCTGTAAAATGGTCTAATAAGCACTTACTTTGCAGAACTGTCATGAGGATTGAGAGAGAGAACTCTTTGCCGAGGGTCCTCCCTATGGTAGATACTTGATAAATGGTAGGTATTGGAGAGGACCAGACCAGTCTTAAAGCAGAAATCACAGGGTACTCACCGATGCAGAATGCTCCCTTCATGCTTTCCTCCTCGGCCAGCCTGAGCATGGTTTGCATGGTGAGCAGGGTCATCATCATGAAGGGAATGCTCTGGGACGCTGCCGTGAGGCAAGAGGAGAAAGGCATCATCTTCTCACACTGGGGAGTCCCGCCACTCCTCCCTCCTCATATCAACACCGTCCACAACAAGCATTTCCAGGCTGCCACCGGCAGGTGGAGGAGGCTGTAGGAGGATGTTCTTCATCCCGCCCCACCACCCTCCAGGTAGTAGTTAGAGGATTAAGGAATGGTTGGCTTAGCATAAGGTACTAGCTATCTGGCCACCTAGGCTTAGTAGCAATCACTTATTTGGATAATGATTTCATTAATGGTCATCCCTTCCGTCAGAACTGGCCTATATCATCAGGGCCTAGCACAGATAATAGGTGCTCAATAAATATTTCTTAAATAAAGTGGTGTAGAAACCCATACTGCCTATAAGTGTTCATGGGTGTGCAGAACACGTCATGTGGAAAATGTGCTTCTGCAAACACAATGCTGGATGAAGGAGAGGGTGGGTGATAATCCAGCCACATTCAGAGCAGCACGGACCAACCAAAGGCTGCTAAAATCTACCTAGTTCATATAGAGAGGATGAATGGCAGGCTCATCTCTGCCTGTAATGTACACAGCTGCCCAAATCCCTCTGTCAATAATGTTTGGCTCGGCACAAGGTAGAGATGTTCTCTCTTCTGCTGTTTGCTCCCGTTGGGGTTTTCAGCAGTTAGTCAGGGGGGCTGTTTCCCAGGAAAACGAAGAGACTATTCCCTGCATACCATAGCTGGTTGCCAGTTCAGCCAGGGCAAGCACAACGAACTCATTTGGCAGCTCCAGGATCCTGAAGTTACTTTGTATTTCATACATTACAGAGTTGAAATCATGGGCAGCAAGAGACACCAAAACCTCGCCAGCTAGCATTCTGATTTCTCTGGGGACCTGAGGAAGAAAAGGAAAGCAACGACAATGAGTAGGGAAAGGGCAGAGTGAACCTGCGGAGGGGAAATAGCATACATAATATTTGTACGTCCCCCTGGCTTTGGGATAGAGGGAGCAGAGGTTGTTTATAAACCCAGGGTGAAAGCCACAGGGTAGGTGCCAGTAGCTGGGAAAGAGAAGGTGATTTTAGTTCACTTTCAAACTAGGTTTTAACAGGAATCTTGTAAACTTGGGGCCCATACATATTTTCTTGCTGGTGGATCAAGCACCATAAACATAGGATTTATGTGTTATGTCTGAGTGATATGGATTACTGTGGTTGAATTACTGTGATGGGAAGTCCACGAGGAGAGGAAACTGGGACTAAGAGTCCAGAGCTTTGTGTTTTAGTACTGTCCTGATCTCATGATATCTTTGATATTGGAGATATTTGGAGGGACTTCTGCTTTTGGTAATGATGAACTAGGCCATTTTTCCCCCTTTATTTATTGAATTTATTGGGGTGACACTGGTTAACAAAATTATACTGGTTTCAGGTGCATAATTCTACAGCATATAATTCATACATCTGTGCACTGTATTGTGTGTTTACCACCCAAGCCAAGTCTCCTTTCATCGCCATTCATCCTCTCTATATGAACTAGGTAAATTTTATCAATGCTACTACTGAGAAGTTGCCTTAAAAAAATCTCAAGCTCTGCAATTAATCATAGATTGTTAGTTCCCTTGGTAGGTAAACAAGTAAAAATCCTTTCTGGAAGAAAATACCATTATCCTATGACTCAACATGATTTTTGCAAATAACTTTCAGATTCAATGCTTATGTACATAGATAAGTAGGCACACAAAGAAATAAAAATTTATACGGGAGCCCAAAGACACTGGATTCTAGACATTTGTTTCTGTCAATACATAGTTTGTCACTTTGGAAAAAACACCTCTCTAAACATCAACTACTCATATAAAAGTGGGTTGGGTAATAGTACCTCTAAAGTCTTAGCTTTGCCTCAGTTTCCTCATCTGTGAAAGGGTAAATAGCAGACACTGTTACTGTAGACAGGTTACCATAAAGAAGGAATAAAAGGGATGTGCAGTCCTGGCAGCGATGTACGAAAAGCTTATGGATGCCTACAAGGGTGTAGGTAGGCCACTTAGAGACCTGTTGCTGGTGGCAACACGGACTCATCATCAACGATCAAACTTACGTTGTTGTCTCTCATGTCCTTAGAAGCATAATAAATCAACTTTTGGACAATGGCATTATCCAAGATGTCAGAATTCTGAATGAAGGAGGTGAGATGACTATAAACGTCTTCCTGTGAACGTACAAGAGATACACAGAAATTTGAGTTGCAGAACTAAAGGAATCTCATGAAATGCAAATTAAACTATGCAATGCATCACTACTGCACCACAGATGTTATGTATCTTCATTGGGGCTTCCTGAACATGATACCCGTCTTTAGGAATCGAAGGCTTTTAGGTAGACCCAAGTTCATTCTAAAACCTGTTTTAATTAACATGACTACATTTCTTTTTTAAAAAAAATATATTTTATTGATTTTTTACAGAGAGGAAGGGAGAGAGATAGAGAGTTAGAAACATCGATGAGAGAGAAACATCCATCAGCTGCCTCCTGCACGCCCCCTACTGGGGATGTGCCCGCAACCCAGGTACATGCCTTGACCGGAATCGAACCTGGGACCTTTCAGTCTGCAGGATAGAGTGGATGCTCTATCCACTGAGCCAAACCAGTTTCGGCAACATGATTACATTTCTATGGCAAAATCTAACTGAAGGCAGCGGTCGGCTACCTGACAACCAAAGTCTTTTGGAAATCTTCCCTGTAGGGCACTCAGGGAAATGGAAATGCCCAGCAACCTCACTGTTGCTCTTATTACCACAGAGTGACCAGTATTAAGGAACCAATGTGATTCCCAAAGAGCCCACAAGGCTACAAAATTTGTTCCTAAGGGAGATTGCTAGGCCCTCGCTTCATTCATGTCTTTGCTAGGCCCTTGCTTCATTCATGTCTCTGTGGGGAGAAAGTTGTGATATATATATTTTTAAATAGAGCTACAGACTCTGGGAATTGGATGGCTTGACCAGATGCAGCATGTGAAGGCTCTTCCACATCTCCTGACTGGCCCCATGGCCTCTGGAAGATGGGAGACCCGTGTTCTGAAATCTTCCACAGCCTCAAACATGTACCTCCAGGTACTGCCCCCGCATTTACAGGTGAAGGAACCCTCTTTGCATCCAGACTCTAACATGGTCTCAGGGCTGAGAACCACTGGATTAAGCGGTGAAGAACTGGGCGTTGCCCTTCCCAGGGAGGCTGCATTGAATAATCACTTAGGGGCATTAATTACTCTGGAGTCAGACAGGCTTGTGTTTGAATGTAGTCCCTCTGTTCTCAGGCAACTCATGTAACCTCTCTGTGCTTCCCTTTCCTCAGCTGTCAAATGAAAGTCACAACAAAGACCTTATAAAGCTGTGAGAAGGGAATATAATATGATGCACTATTGTTTGGAAAGCAATACGGTTATTTTATAAAAGATTAATGAAGCCAGAATAGCCTTCAGAGGAAAGAACCTCTAATTGTGAATTAGCGTTACAGGTGATTAGGGGAGGTGTTTTGGGATTTTCAGAGGCGCCTCAAATTCTACAGCTATAATCCACACGCTTGTGAGTCCAACATCCTCCTCTTTCCACATCTTCCTGCAAAAGGTTACAGAAAGGGGCATTCTTTGGCAAACTTCTAGAACTGGATACTCTGATTCCTTAAATGCCAAATAGAATTGGTTAGACATTGTAATGACTGTCATTGTAAGTGTATTTTCTGAAAAATTGATTACCACATAAGAAGCCCGAGAGAAAAGAGGAGGTCTAGGCAAAGAAGGGCATATACAAAAGGTTGCAATAACCAGGCTAGAAAAAATCAATGGGAATGAGATTTTTCTCTCTTCTCCTTACCTTGCTGATATTATCATCCTTGCTCAGCATGCCGATAGTGAGATTAATATATCCAAAAGTCTCTACAATGCATGGAGAAAGAATTAAGTGTGTGTTAAACATACCCTCCTGCTAATTACAATCAATAGTCCCCAAAAGTTTCCACTTTCTCATTTTCTCTCTCCTCTCTCTTCCTCTTTCTCTCCCCACCCCCTCTCTCGCTCTCCTCCTCTTCTCCTTAAACTGTCAGCTCTTGGCTGGCAGAATCTATGTCTTATTATTCATATTTCCTGTACTCGACACACTTGAAACTAGCTGATGCTAAGTATCTCCCCCCTAAAACCTAAATTAAATGTGGAGAGAAAGATCAAAGATGCTAAGTTCTTATGCATCCCTCCAGTTCTATAGGGATCACCTGTATCCCCTCTCGCAAGGCTCAGCTCTCAGAGTGCATGAGCTGAATCCCTCACAGCTGATGTGAGCATGAGAAGGCAATGGTGTGATGCAGTTCTCTTCCCTCAGCCCATCTTCTCTCTCCCTTTCCACACCCTCTCCCCTCTGGGCCCTATTAGGTCTGCTTATGGTCCCATGCTCATGGAACCTCACTTTTCTGATAATAATCTACAAGTTTTTGACTTGCACTCTCCAGCAATATTTGTATTTGAAGAAAGCTCTCTGGAAAACTAAAACAAAACAAAACAAAACAAAAAAATTAGTCAAAGAAAACAAGCCATTTTAGGCCACAGCACAAGTTGGTAGAAGAGATGCTTTTGGAGGTGGTGAGTCCCCACAAACCTCCAACTCCGATGACAGAGCCCCTCAGCACAGTCTCTTTTGGCAACGCAGAAAGGCAGCCATACTTGAAAACTGGGGAAAATACTTCCACAGGATTCTTCCAGTATTTAAAATCAAACAGTGTGGACCAAAATAAAAGGGGTGGGGGTGTTCAAGGAAAGTAACCTCCCAGGGTCATCTGATCATACAATTTTAAATGGGCAGGTCACACCTCAAGCCTATAACATTTTAGTAAAAGTTTTTTTTTTCCCCTCTGGTAAAAGTCTTTGCTTTAAGCAAGGCCTGTTCATTGTTTCTGTGCATCCAGGTTAACACACCTTTGAAATATGACATAACCACCCTCAGCATGGAACAGACTGTTGAATCTCGGAGGGAAGGTGGGGGTGGGTGGAAGATGATCAACCGCAGAACCTGTGTGCACATGTGCATACCCCGTGGACACAGGCAATAGGATGGTGAAGGCCTAGGGTGGAGGCCTGGGGGTGGGCTCAGAAGGATTCAATGGGGGAGAGAGGGGGACATTTGCAATACTTTCAACAATGAAGATTTTTTTTAAAAAGACATAACCACCCTCAAGAGAGCACGTAATCTTTACCCTGTAATCCAACCCCGCCTTGCTTCCTCTCACCTCCAAGTAATCTTATGTTCCCTCCTTAATCTCAAAAGCAGAAAGGCCGCTGTAAAATTTATTCCGCTGAGCATTTGAGAGCTTGCTCCCAGCGTATGGCATCAGTTTGGCTCAAATGAACTTTTATAAAATTTATGTACAAGTTTGGATGTTTCTGACAGCGACAAAAAGCAATTGTCTTTCTTTGTATTGTAGCCACTTTCTCCTCATTTTCAAAGAAGATAAGCCATGGTCATCGCTCAGGCTCCAGGCCTATCATTGGTGGTTTACAGTGCATGCAGTTTTATTATTTTGGAATTAAGGGAGAGTAGAGAGAAGCAATCTTACTTCAGCATAGTCTTTCAGAAAACCTCTAATGTATATAACCTCCCACCATGACACATTCCACCCCCAACCCCACTTATGCACATGGTCACACAGACAGGATACCCCTAACTCCTCAGAAGACCACGATGCTTACCTACAGTTTCCTCCGGGCCCTGAGACATACTGCTGCTATTTCAGGCTAAGAGATAGCACCTAAGTATCAGAAACAGTGAGGCTAAAAGGTCCAAGAAGCAGATCGGCAGGTTTCTCATATAACGTTCACATCGGGTTCCCTAAATGCAAGTCCCTCCTTGACTTGACTGGCAAACTGATCTGGAAGCTTCCAGCGATGGGCTGCTGTGGAGGATGGTGCTGTGTTCTACCACCATGACATTTTCTTGCTTCTGATCTCCTGCTGACCAACAAAATGGCAGCATTTCCCCGAATGGTGAGCCTTTGGTGGAGACCAGTTTCTGAGAAGGAAGAAATTAGAAGCTGGGACTCAAACCATTTTTGTAGACCAAAGGAGCTCCTCTCCCTAAACTTGGGTCCATGGGTCACAAATTCGGGAACGGTTTTCAGTGGTCACTTTACAGGCTTGGTGTTGGTAAAGCCTGTGTGGTGATCATGGTGATTGTTCTACTTGGTGAGTCACTCACACCTACTGGGCATGCTCAGTGGACTGGAATCCCTGCCAGGGGCAGTTGAGTGGAATGTCCAACTGACAGCAGCAAGCAAAACCTTCTCTGCCTCCTTCCTCCTCTCCCCGCCCCACCCCCTTCATGGACTTGACCTCATTCCAGGCTCAGGCTTTTTTCTTGACTCCATTCTCCCTTCTGGTTTTCTTGTTAATCCTCACCCCAGGATATTTTTCCCATTGTTTTTTAGAGAGAGTGGAAGGGGGAAGGAGGCGGTGGAGAGAGAGAGAGAGAGAGAGAGGAGAGAGAGAGAGAAAGAGAGAGCGAGAAACAGCAATGTGGGAGAGACACATCTATTGGTTTCCTGCTACACTTGCCCCCGACTGAGACAAGGATGGAACCTACAACCCAAGTACATGCCCTTGACTGGGAATCAAGCCCATGACCCTTCAGATAATGGGCTGATGCTCTAACCACTGAGCAACCAGACAGGGCATCTTTTCTGATTTTCAAATCACTTTTTTTATACAGACCTCATGGCTATAATGATTTCAGTTTTACTAGTATGGACCTAAATCTGGTCCCCATGCTCCCCTAACCCTAACTCTATATGACCACAATTTCCAAGGTGTGTCCAGATAGTATGCTAATGGGGTAGATGTTAGAGGGAGTGGGAAGGGGGTCCCAGTGGTCTACAGGTCTGGATGGAAAAGGGGCTGAGGGGAGGGGCTCAGCCCAGTTCTCAGCTTTTGCTGCTTCTCCGGCTAGCTTCTATTCATTAGTCACGTTTATTTCAGATTCAAAGGTAAAATGCTTCCAACTAAATCTTTGAATGCATCTTTCTTTTCATAGACAGGTATTCTGCACTGTATTTATTGTAGAAGGCCTCAGCAGGCTTAGTGAAGAACAAGTTCAGTTTCCCAATTCAGCATCACCATTTTCTGATCTGTCCACAAGTGCTGCATAGCAGGACTCAGGTGGTATCCTTATTTAAAACTAGAGACCCATGGGGGCCGGGTCCCTTGGCCCAGCCTACATCCTCTCGCAATCCAGGACCACTGGCTCCTAAACGCTCGCCTGCCTGCCTGCCTGCCTGATTACCCCTAACCACTCTGCCTGCCTGCCTGATGCCCCTAACTGCTTGCCTGCCTGCCTGATCGCCCTTAACCACTCACCTGCCTGCCTGATTGCCCCTAACCTCTCTTTTTGTGACTGTCTATACTGAAGAATTCCTTGATTTAAGAGCGATTGGAAACATTAGGAAATGATTGATTTTTTTCTATTTATTTTCCAAGAGTTGGACAATTATATGGTGCTCAGCTATATTGTTATGATAAAATATATATTCAAAATACCCCACCAGAAGAATTTATGTATGAAATAAAAGGAAAAAGAAAAAACAAACCATTTTGTTTTTAAACAAAAATGGAGTTCAGAAACTTGAATTGCATTTAAGTTCTGCTTCAAACCAGTTGTATTACTCTAGAAAAATAGACTGAGCTTGTTTCTCAATTGTAAAAGTCTGAAGTTCAGATTAGTTGACCTAAGAATTAATATTTCCTGCATAAAGCAACTTTGTTTTCATTTTCTTGGCAATGCCAAATCATTTGTAATGTTGTTTTTAATGCCTCAACAGCAAACTTTAAATTACTTTTTTTGTACTGGACCTTTTGTGGATAGGAAATTTCCCATACTCTTCCCCAGAAGTAAGGTTGGGGCAGTCATTGGGGCCAACCTCATATTTTCTCCACTCTTAGAGATCAATATCTGAATTAACTGGTGTTCAGTGTCTGAACACTGTCATTTTTCATATCGTGTCTGTTGTTTTAGTTATTTTATGTGGAAGGATGAATCCAATCCCTGTTGTTTCATATTTGCCAGGAGCAGAAGTCTGCAACATTCTTATATATTGATGTTGTTTCTGTCTTGTGAACTTCTGCCACCTAGTTTGCTGCCAGGAGCACTGGTGTCTAAGTCAGAGATATGTTTCCTTGCAAAATAGAAGCAAAGCAACAACAAAAACAACAAATCCCAAACCCGAAACCCAGAAAACACTTTTAACATGGCTTAAACATAGTGCTTTATTGGTCTTATGTAAAATTCCATCTGGAGACAGGCAGCCAGAGCTGAAGCAGCTGTTGAGGAATTGCTGTTCTCTTTTTCTGCTTTGCTATCTTTCGAGTGTGGTTTTGACCTCCTAGTTGCAAGAAGATTGCCATACCATCATGTAGACCTCACGCTTGCATTCCAGGAAGGAAGAAGGTAGAAGAGTACAAAGCTTTCTCCATGTGTGATATTGACATTCTTAATTTTGGAGGAGAAGACATCCACAGTGAATTTCATTCACATTTCATGGGATGGGAACAAGAGCAACATAAGAATTTGATCCTGTGGCTACTCTTCACTGCCATGGAGTATGGGAAAACATGTATTTTAGCTTCTATGCCTCTCAATAGAGGGAGGTATGGAAGAAAGGTGTTCTGAGGATCTTTTGAGTAGATAGTCTAGTGTCTGCCAGAACAATAATGCTGTTATGTTCCAAACATTATGGATTGTCATAAGCCTAAATATGACTAGAGATCTGTGGGGACCAGATATGGCCACTTAGTTCCTATGCTTGATCACATTTTCCTTCTGTGTCTGTCAGTTAGCCTTACATGAATCATCAATAGTAAAGGCAAGACTATAAAATTAGATTAAGGTATAAAAGACCAATTCAAATGGAGACTGTACCTCATACCACTGTCCTAATTTGTTAGGTTTACTCCATTCTGACTTGTTTATTATTTTATTTTTATTTTCTTTATTGATTAAGGTATTACATATGTGTCCTTATTCCCCCATTACCCCCACCTCCCATTCATGCCCCCCCACCTCCCGTTGTCTGTCTCCATTGATTAGGCTTATATGCATGCATATAAGTCCTTTGGTTGATCCGTCCCCCTTACCCCCACCTTCCCCTACCTTCCCTGAGGTTTGACGTTCTGATTGATGTTTCTCTGTCTCTGGATCCATTTTTGTTCACCAGTTTATGTTGTTCATTAGATTCCACAAATGAGTGAGATCATGTGATATTTATCTTTCTCTGCCTGGCTTATTTCACTTAGCATAATGCTCTCCATCTCCATCCATGTTGTTGCAAATGGTAAGAACTCCTTCTTTTTTTACCGCAGTGTAGTATTCCATTGTGTAGATGTACCACAGGTTTTTAATCCACTCATCTGCTGATGGGCACTTAGGCTGTTTCCAAATCTTATCTATGGTGAATTGTGCTGCTATGAACATAGGGGTGCATATATCCTTCCTGATTCGTGTTTCTAGTTTCTTGGGATATATTCCGAGAAGTGGGATCACTGGGTCAAATGGGAGTTCCATGTTTAGTTTTTTGAGGAAACTCCATACTGTTCTCCACAGTGGCTGCACCAGTCTGCAATCTCACCAGCAGTGCACGAGGGTTCTTTTTTCTCCGCATCCTTGCCAGCACTTGTCATTTGTTGATTTGTTGATAATAGCCATTCTGACAGGTGTGAGATGGTACTGCATTGTTGTTTTGATTTGCATCTCTCTGATGATTAGTGACTTTGAGCAGGTTTTCATATGTCTCTTGGCCTTCCTCCTGTCTTCTTTCAAAAAGTGTCTGTTTAGATCAGTTGCCCATTTTTTGATTGGGTTGTTTATCTTCTTTTTGATAAGCTGCATGAGTTCCCTATAAATGTTGGAGATTAAACCCCTATCATTGATATCATTGGCAAATACGTTCTCCCATGCAGTGGGCTTTCTTGTTGTTTTATTGATGGTCTCCTTTGCTGTGCAAAAGCTTTTTATTTTGCTGTAGTCCCATTTGTTTATTTTCTCTTTAGTTTCTATTGCCCTAGGAGCAGTATCAGTGAAGAAATTGCTTTGGCATATGTCAGAGATTTTTCTAGCTGTGGATTCCTCTAGTATTTTTATGGTTTCTCATTGTATGTTTAAGTCCTTGATCCATTTTGAGTTTATTTTTGTGTATGGTGTAAGTTAGTGATCTAGTTTCATTTTTTTGCATGTATCTGTCCAATTTTCCCAACACCATTTATTGAAGAGACTGTCTTGACTCCATTGTATGTTTATGCCTCCTTTGTCAAATATTAATTGAGCGTAGTGATTTGGGTTGATTTCTGGGTTCTCTATTCTATTCCATTGATCTATATGTCTGTTCTTGTGCCAGTACCAGGCAGTTCTGAGAACAGTGGCTTTGTAATACAGCTTGAAATCTGGTATTGAGATCCCACCTACTTTGCTCTTCTTTCTCAGGATTGCTGTGGCTATTCAGGGTCTTTTTTTTATTCCAGATGAATTTTTGGAGAGTTCTTTCTAAGTCTGTGAAATATGCTATTGGTATTTTAATGGGGAGTGCATTGAATCTATAGATTGCTTTGGGTAGTATGGACATTTTAATGATGTTGATTCTCCCAATCCATGAACATGGTATGTTCTTCCATCTGTTTACATCTTCCTCTATCTCTTTTTTCAGTGTCCTGTAGTTTTCTATGTATAGGTCTTTTACTTCCTTAGTTAAGTTTATTCCTAGGTATCTTAATTTTTTTGGTGCGATGATAAATGGGATTGCTTTTTTAGACTCTCTTTCTGTAAGTTCACTATTGGTGTATAGAAATGCCATAGATTTCTTGGTGTTAATTTTTTATCCTGCTACATTGCTGAATTCATTTATTAAGTCTATTAGTTTTTTGTTGGAGTCTTTTTGGTTTTTTATGTACAATATCATGTCATCTGCAAATAAGGACAGCTTTACTTCTTCTTTTCCAACTTAGATGCCTTTTATTTCTTCTTCTTGTCTGATTGCAATGGCTAATACTTCCAGTACTATGTCGAACAGGAGTGGTGAGAGTGGGCATTCCTATCTTGTTCCTGTTCTTAGAGGAACTGGTTTTAGTTTTTGCCCATTGAGTATATTAGCTGTGGGTTTATCATATATAGCTTTTATTATGTTGAGGTATGATCCTTCTATTCCCACCTTGTTGAGAGTTTTTATCAAGAAAGGGTGTTGGATTTTTCTGCATCAGTTGATATGACTATGTGATTTTTATCTCTCAGTTTGTTTATGTGATGTATCACGTTTATTGATTTGCGGATATTGTACCATCCTTGCATTCCTGCGATAAATCCTACTTGGTCATGGTGTATGATATTTCTGATGTAGTATTGGATCCGATATGCTAGAATTTTGTTGAGGATTTTGGCATCTATGTTCATGAGGGATATTGGCCTGTAATTCCCTTTCATTGTGTTGTCTTTATCTGGTTTTGGTATTAGGGTGATGCTGCCTTCATAGAAGGAGCTTGGAAGTGTTCCTGCCTCTTGTATTTTTTGGAATAGTCTGAGGAGGATAGATTTTAGTTCTTCCTTGAATGTTTGATAAAACTCCTCTGTGAGCCATCTGGCCCTGGGCTTTTGTTTGCTGGAAGCTTTTTGATGACTGCTTCAATTTCTTCCATAGTTATTGGCCTATTGAGATGTTTAGATTCTTCCTGATTGAGTTTTGGAATGTTATATTTTTCTAAGAATATGTCCATTTCCTCCAGGTTGTCCAGTTTGTTGAAATAGAGTTGTTAATAGTATTTTTTTAACAGTCCTTTGTATTTCTGTGGTGTCTGCTGTTATTTTCCTCTTTCATTTCTTATTTTGTTTATTTGGGTCCTCTCTCTTTGCTTCTTGGTGAGCCTGGCTAGAGGTTCATCAATCTTGTTTATCCTTTCAAAGAACCAGCTCTTGGTTTTGTTGATCTTTTGTATTTTTTTTTTTTTTTGGTCTCAATGTCGTTTATCTCCTCTCTGATCTTTATTATTTCCTTCCTTCTGCTTACACAGAGCTTTTCTTGTTGCTCTCTTTCTAACTCTTTGAGTTGTAGGGTTAGGTAATTTATTACCATTGTTTCTTGTTTTTCTGTAGTAGGCTTGTACAGCTATGAACTTCCCTCTCAAGACTGCTTTCGCAGTGTCCCATAGATTTTGGATTGTTGTGTTTTCATTGTCATTTGTTGCCATGATGTTTTTTATTTCTTCCTTGATCTCTCTGGTAAACCAGTTATTGTTTAATAGCATGCTGTTTAGTCTCCATGTGTTTGATTTTTTTGGATTCTTTTTATTGTAGTTGATTTCCAGTTTTATGCCACTGTGATCTGAGAAGATGATTGATATGATTTCTATCTTCTTGAATTTGAAGAGACTATGCCTATGACCCACCATATGGTCTATCTTTGAAAATGACCCATGTGCACTTGAGAAGAATGTACATTCTGTGGCTTTGGGGTGAAATGTTCTGAAGATGCCAATTAATTCTATCTGGTCTAGTGAGTCATTTAGAATTGCTGATTTTTTGTTTAGAGGATTTGTCCAATGGTGATAGTGGGGTATTAAAGTCTCCTACTATGATTGTATTGCTGTCAATCTCTCCTTTGATATCCTCCAGGAGTTTTTTTATGTACTTGGGTGCCTGTATTGGGTGTATATATGTTTACCAGAGTTATTTCTTCTTGTTGGATTGCTCCCTTTAGTATTATGAAGTGGCCTTTCTTATCTCTTGTTATGTCCTTCACTTTGAGATCTAATTTGTCAGATATAAGTATTGCTACCCCAGCTTTTTTTTCCATTTCCATTCACCTGAAAAACCTTTTTCCATCCCTTCCCCTCACTCTCTGTGTGTCTTTTTTTCTGAGGTGGGTTTCTTGTAGACAAAAGATATATGGGCCGTGTTTTCTCATCCAATCCGTTACCCTATGTCTTTTGATTGGGGCATTTAATCTATTTACATTTAAAGTTATTATTGATAGGTACTTATTTGTCGCCATTTTTATTCTTTACCCCTGTGTTCCTTCTTCCCTTCCTCTTTCTTTTCCTCCCTCCCTCCCTCCCTCCCTCCCTCCCTCCCTCCCTCCCTCCCTCTCTCTCTCTCTCTCTTTCTTTCTTTCTTTCTTTCTTTCTTTCTTTCTTTCTTTCTTTCTTTCTTTCTTTCTTTCTTTCTTCCTTTCTTTCTTTCATCCTTTCTTTCTTTCACAGCAGACCCTTTAGCACTTCTTGCATTGCTGGTTTGGTGGTAATAAACTCCCTTAGTCCTTTTTTGTCTGTGAAGCTCCTGATTTCACCTTCAATTTTGATTGATAGCCTTGCTGGGTACAGTATTCTTGGATTCAGACCCCTCCTTTGCATGACTTTATATATTTCATTCCATTCCCTTCTGGCCTGATGAGTTTTTGTTGATAAATCAGTCGCTAGTCTGATGGGGGTTCTTTTGTAGGTAACTTCTATCTCTCTCTGGCCGCTTTTAAGATTCTTACCTTGTTGTTGGTGTTTGCCAATTTAATTATAATATGCCTTGGCATTGGTCTTTTGGGATTCATTTTCTTGGGACTCTATGAGCTTCTTGGATTTGTGTGGGTTTTTCTTCCCTATATCAGGGAAGTTTTCTGTCATTATTTCTTCAAACAAGTTTTCTATTCCTTGCTCGGTTTCCTCTCCTTCTGGAACCCCTATTATGTGGATGTTGCTTTGTTTCGTGTTGTCTCAAAGTTCCCTTAGGCTCTCCTCCTGCTTTTTAATTTTTTTTTCTAGAAGCTGCTCTACTTGGGTAATTTTTCCTACCTTGTCTTCTAGCTCACTGATGCAGTCCTCTGCTTCTTCTAGTCTACTCTTGATGCTTTCTATTGAGTTCTTTACAGCAGCGATGTCATTTTTCATTTCTTCTTGGTTCTTCATTTCCTCTTGGTTTTTACTCATATTGTCAAATTTGTCTTCCATTCTTTTCAGCCACCTTATGACCATTTCTCTGAATTCTTTCTCTGGCAGATTGCTTGCCTCCATTTTGTTTACTTCCTTTTCTGGTGATGCCTGCTTTTCTTTCATATGCGGGCTGTTTCTTTGTCTCCCCATGGTCTCTCTTCTCTGGGTATCTGGTTATGTAGTTCTCTCTCGCCTGCATTGATTTAAAGGCACAAAATACAACACAACCAGGTACCACACACAAGGCACTGAACAGAAATGTATTTACGAACAGAAATGTAATAACCCCAAATAAAGGTGACCACCAGAGAAAGGCAAATTAGGGGATAGGAGAGAAAGAAGAAGAGAGAGAGAGAAAAAAAGAAAAAAAGAAAGGAGTGCCAAAATGAAATTGGGAAAAGGAAAAAAAAAGTAAGAGAGAAAAGAAAGAGAATAAGAAAGCAAAGGGGAACAAATTGTATATATGGGGGGAAAACTCCAATAGAACAGCCACTAATCCCAGCAAATGCCAGCAACAAGTACCTGGAGATGAATACAAACTACAAACAACAATTAATATCAAGCCAGGTGAGGAAAAACAGATGCAAAAAACAAACAAAAAAAACAAAACAAAAGAATAAGCAAAACAATCTCACAAACAAGCATAAAAAATCGATATAATCAACATTCAAGCAAACAACAACAAAAGGACAGAGAGAAAAACAATTTTTTTTTGTATAGTGAAGACAGAGAAGAGAAAGGTGCGTATGAACTTGGAGCAGGGCATTGGAAATTAAATATATAAGTAGAGTGAAATTTTAACAGGGGGTAAAAAGAAAGAATAGGGAAAATCTAAAGCAGGAAAAGGGTAAAATAAACAGGACAACAAAAGGGCAAAAGTTAGGAAGAGAGTGATGGCATAAAGGTAGAGTTGAGATAGAGTAGAATGATGCTAAAGGAAAGATGAAAATAGAATGTAGAACACTAATCTCAAAGTCAAATAAAGAGAAAATAAAATGACACTTGTTTTTAAAAAAGGTAAAATAGTAGTAGTAATAATACTGATTGAAAATAAAAATGTAATAATTAAAAAGGTAAAATCAAGTGAGGAAAAAAGAAAAAAATTAGTTTCTTAAGTAAAAGATAAAAAATAAAAAAAATAAAAATAAAAATAAAATGTGCAGTAGTGAAGGTCATTCACTTCCTCTAGTGTTCTGTTTGGCACACCTGTTTCCCAGTCAGGACAGTATTGCAGTTCCCTGCGTTCCACTGCTCCTCAGTGTTGTAAGCCAGTCCTGATTTTTAAGCAGGCGGTGTGTCTTACTTTCTTGTATTCCTTAATTTGTGATTACACAAGAGTCAATTTGTGATTCAGCCCCTGGGTGGCAGTGTTTCTGGGTTGACTTCTGGGTCTACAGGTCCTCTCTAGTCTGTGCTTAGATCCTGCTTTCCCTGTGGCACTCAATACCAGTTTGTGGGAGTGGGCTGCCCCAGAGCTGATTCTCTGATGGTCACTCCCTGTTCTGATCCCCAGGTTCCAGAAAAACAACTTTCCCCTACAGCCTCCTAGGGTGTCCCCAACTGGGTGATCCTATGTATTGGGCTCAGTAATCAGAAGCAAGGATTCAAAGATGAGAAAGTGCGAGTGTGCGAACTCCAGGTCTGCATGTAAGCCTGTGCAATCCCCTTTCCCCGCCTTGTGTCCAAGCAGCCAGCACACTCCCAAAATTTTCAGGCTGTCCTTCTGCGTCAGATCAAAATGGGTTGCTTTTTAGAGATCCCCTCTGTTAGCAGCTCTGAGGACTCCCTTCCATATTCACGGATCACACCAGCCCCAACAGCCATCGATTTTTCTAGGTGCAGAGTTCCCTTGGTCCTCCAGCTCCCCCAGTGCATGTGTTTCTCTGTCCTGCTGGGACCAGAGACCTCACCTTATCCCAGGCGAAATCTGACCTTTCCGTGGTGGAGTGTAGAGCTCTTCTGAATCCGCGTGTTTGTGCCAATTGGGGACTGGTGCTTTGGGGTTTGCAGCTGTTCGCTGGGTGCCACAGTTGTAGAATTTCAGGTTTCCAATAACATCCACGTTCTCCTTTAAGATGGCGTGGTCTCTGCATCCGAACCGGTGGCTCCAGGAGGAAACCCAGCAGCAGTGGGGGCTGCCCGGTCAGGGGACCCCCTTCCAGCAGTCCCCCACCTTCTCCTGGAGTATAGCTGTCCCTTAACTCTCCAACAGACACTCCCCATGTGACCCTCAGCTGTTCTTTCTATCTGCTCCAGGACAAGACTTGGGACACGTCTGTCTATTCTGCCACCATTTTCCCACTCTGTTTATTATTTTATTTAACTCAAGCTCTCAAAATTAATTTTTCAACTCTCACTTAGGCTTTTATGCCTCTTAATCACATATATAAACCAAGCTATACAAGTGTATATCTAAACACACAGGCACACATATGAATTTTGATGCCGCTGAGTTGATAAAATTAACGAGAATACATTTTCTTTGTTTTAAAAATTCCAGTGTAATAATTTACAAGGAGTGTTGTGATTTGGTTAAGTGATTAAACAGATGCTTTGACATGAGAAGCAAGATCTCAAGGGATAGGCTTTAAGCATATTAATCATCTTTACTGTGTCTTTTAAAGGTTGGGCATGGTTAGCTTCAAGGCTTTTGCTTTTCTATTTGAGTACTAGAGGCGGGGGGGCGGTGGTGGTCCCTCAGCCTGGCCTGCACCCTCTCGCAGTCGGGATCCCTCTCACATTCCGGGACCCCTTGCTCCTTATCGCCTGCTTGCTTGCTGCTCCTTACCACTAGGCTCACTGCTCCTTAGGGCTACCACAGAGGTGGGAGAGGCTCCTGCCACTGCTGCTGAGCTTGCCAGCCAGCTTCTGGCTGAGCTGTGCTCCCCCTGTGGGAGCGCACTGACCACCAGGGGTCAGTTCCTGCATTGAGCGTCTGCCCCTTGGTGGTCAGTGTGCATCATAGTGACCGGGCATATTGGGGTTTTATAATATAGGATTGTAAGTGTAAGGAGAGAGTTGACTTGCTTGAGAAAACAGGAGTTTGAGAAAAAATTTAGTGAAATGGGAAATTTTGATGAGTGGTGGTTGAAGAAAGACTTTGGAAGAGAAGAGAATGTCTAAATGAAATTTTACTTTATTTTGTAAAATATGGCAAATATCAAACATTTACAAAAGTAGAGATGGTTGTATAATAAATACTCATATAGCAATAATTATCAAGTCATAGCCCATCTTCTTTCATGTACGTCTTCTTTTGTTTCTCCCATTTATGGATTGTTTTGAAGTAAATCCCAGACATTACATAATTTCATTCACAAATATATTTGAATAATTCTCTAAAAGTTAAGGACTCAAAAGAGTCCTTGAAACCTTCACCAGTTTGGCTCAATGGATTGAGCGTCGACCCTCAGACTAAAGGGTTTGATTCTGGTCTATCCACAGCCTTGGTTGGGATGCGTGTGGGAGGCAACCAATCAATGTGTCTCTCACAGCAATATTTCTCTCTCTCTGTCTTTCCCCTGCCCTTCCATTCTCTCTAAAAACCAATGGAAAAAAATCCTTGGGTGAGGATTAACAATAATAGAAAAAGAGTGCTTAAAGAAAATGTAAGCATAATACCATTATTATACTATAAAAATTTAAGAGTAATTTCTTAATATCATCAAATATTTAGTCAGTTCAATTTCCTCATAGTTACATTATATTTTTAAAGAATATATTTGTTTGAATACAACCCAATTGTGATCCATCAATTGCAATTAGTTATTATGTCTCCGTCAATCTATAGATTTTAATCGTGACTTCAAATATTTGATGCCTATGTAAAGAATGATGTAAATTCTCCCTGTTTCCAATCTAAACAGTCAATAAAATATGCATAGTTTACTTGTGCTGTCTGGAATATATTTATTTTTGGTGGAATGAAACAAATGTGAAATCACTTACTGGTAAGAGATCAGCTATAGATAGGAGGTTCCTATTCTCCTCAGGTCCATTAACTTGCTAGAGCAGCTCACAGAACTCAGAGAAACATCTGGCCTACAGGATTAGCAGTTTATTATAAAAAGATGTAACCTAGGAAGAGCAGGTGGAAGAGATGCACCAGACAAGGGATGGGGAAAGGGCAAGGAACTGCCAAGACCTTAGACACACCCACCACTCTCCCAGTCTCCACGCACACCACCTGGAAGCTCTCTGCACCTGCTATTTTGGGTTTTTATGGAGGCTGCATGACAGGCATGGATAATTAAATCATTGACCATTGGTGATTGAGCTCAATCTCTAGCCCTCTCCCCTTCTCTCAGGTGAAGGTCAGGGGCTAGAAATGAAAGTTCTAATTCCCTAGTCACATAGTGGGTCCCCTAGCAACCAGCCCCCATTCTTTAGAGTTTTCCAAAAGTCACCTTATTAACTTAACGGAAGACATATTTATCACTCTCAACACTGAAGGACACTATGAGTGCTTTGGAAGCTGTGAGCCAATAACCCTGGATGAAGACCAACTTTATACACAAATAGCAATATGTCATGTCTTTAAGGCTAACATGAACAAAAGGTTTCACTGCTTACTGTGGCTTAACATGTGGGCTATTTATCTATATAAAAGGCTAATGTGCAAATTGTCTCCACGGGAGTTCAACTGGGAGACCTGGAGTTCGATAACTTGCTATGATGTGCACTGACCACCAGGGGGTGGCGTGGAACAAAGGAAGGCCCCAGCCCGTAGCCTGCAGCCAGGGAAGGAAGGCCCTGGCCGGCAGCCTGAAGGCCCCAATCAGCCCTGATTGCCGGCCAGGCCTATGGACCCTACCCATGCATGAATTTCGGGCCTCTAGTATCAGAGTAATTGTTTTCCCTATTGACAAAACACTGCTGTAGTAGGAAAAAACAATTTAAGGAAATAAAGAGAAAATAAACCTAAAAACAGCAATACTATCCAATTTCAGCTATAAACTTTGCCCTACAAAGACAAACATATACAATATACGAAGGAATACTTTGAAAAGTGTGTGTGTGTGTGTGTGTCTGCATATATATTTGCATTACAACTTGGCAAAGTATCTCACAAGTTATAGTATTTAGACAGGTTTGTGGTTCTGTAGTTGGCACTCAAATTATTTCCCTTGCCTGTCAAGAAGTGTCACCTTTAAGATTTATTCAATGAGTACCATATGCACATCTAAATTTAGACAGTTTTATTTAAGTGACTGAATTAGCAATTCTCACAGGGGCCATTCTGCTATGGATGGAAATAGGATTCTTCCACGGAGTCGTGAGAAAAGCATTTCGGGGACTCATGCATATGAGGATATGAGCAACACTGGCAAGATTTATTGGAGCGAAAACAAAGGACTGCCCCCCAGTTGCCCGATGTCTCACCCACGACCAGGTGGCTCAGCTCCGTCTGGCTGCAGAAGTCCAGCCTCTGGAGCCTCAGACCCGCACTTGTCAGGCCCAGGAGGGCCAGGACCCAGAGATGTAGGCTTCTGTGTCTCATTTCCCTATCAGTACAGCGCTAAGGTCCGATGGTGCCTTGAGCGGAGACAGAAAGTGTGCACTCACGAACCTCAGGCCTTTGTCAAGCTTTGTTTATATTACCTTGGGTTTGGGAAGGAGTATGCTTTCTTTCAAATTTGCATATATTTCATCTCGTCAAAGCCCCACAGGTAAAGGAGGGCAGCGATTCATAACTGCATAATATTGTTGAGGCGACCAAGCCTTCCCCTAACCTGGCAACTTGCTCATGTCTCCTGACATCAGGAATGAGTCCCTTTCCTGTTTTCCTCGTTGAAGCAGCAGATGCTCGATGTGTGCTGGAAAATGGAATTACTGAGTATTTTCAAATGTTGTTATTTGGCTAAACAGGATCAGGGCACTTCTGGGCTTTCAGGCAGAGATGAGAGTTGAGTGAATGTCATGAGGAGGCAGCAGTGCAGACAGGGGGCAACCAGCTCAGGAGGCAGGGCTATTGGTGGGATTTTGTATGAGCAATAGTCATAAGACAGTAATAATAAAATACAAAAGATCAGAATGCACAACAAAAACCCCTACCAATAAAAACCACGGATCTCTAAAATATCCCGGATAACATATAATCCCGAAGGCACTACTTTATTTTGGACCTTACTCTCCTGTCAGGGAAAACCTGCTCCTTTTAATTGAGACTCAGCATCTTGGCAGAGCAATGGTAATCTCTCAGCATCCTGCTCAATTTCTGCAGGACACTGACTGTGGGGATGATTATAATGAGGTCGATTATCATTTTAGCAGCTTCACAAGACTTCTGTGAGAGAAAAAGAGAATATGGCTTGGGACAACCATATCCCTGAGCTATTATTTATTATTTATACAGACTACTAAGTTTTTTTGGAGGAATAGAAAACTAGACTAGAGTAAAAATTAACTGCTACATCAATAGAGCTCTCCTAATTTCTGGGTGGCATATACTTAAGGAATCCCTTAGGCTTCCCCTCAAAACAAAACACACACAGAGAACTGGAACTGGTGCCTGAATGTGAGAGGAGAAGCATTCTGTGTTCTCTAAGGGCTTGTTTTTCTTCATGTCCCCGTTGCCTACGTACTGCCCTGCACGCTGTGTGGTCTTTAATTGCACTTGCAATTGGTAATCATGCTAATATTTGTGTGAGGATGTAATTGATGTCTATCTTCTCGCCACGAAGACAAAAGACCATGTGTGCTTTGCCATCCATTTGTATCCTCCAGGCCCAGCAAAGTGCATTGGCATGTTGTCTCTCAATAAATACATAATCTGAACCACCAAGGAACAAGTACAGGTCACCGGTGGAGTATCCTTTGTGAAATCCACCCCTTTCATTTCAGAATGAAGTTTACTCCATGTCAATCCTGTGTGAAACAAGGAAAAGGCTAGATTTCATCCGCTGACCAAAATTTATGGTCCTGTTTTGTTTTTTCAACAATCTTTATTGTTGAAAGTATTATAGATGTCCACTTTTTCCCCCCATTGACCCTCTCCACCCCCTTCCCAGGTATGATCCTGTTTTAAATTTATTTCTTTAACTATCTTTCTTCAATGTTTACATAATAAAAGTAAGGGGGAAAGATAGTTTTTATTAAAGAAGGATACATAGACATGGATTTTCTTATAAATTCACATGCACTTGTTGAGGGCAGCGGGAATGGCACCAGGTGTCTGACTCGTGGGTGGGGTCAAACCAAACCTGGGTTCAGCAATCTCAGTACCTGGGTTCTGGCTAGGAAAGAATTTAAAGCCAAGATCCAAACTGTAAATAGCAGAGGTAGCAGTAATTTCTAGAAGAAACGGGCTTAGGAAACAAGTTATAGAGGTAAAGGAAGGGCCCTTGGAGCTTGGGCGTGAGGAAGCTAATGGTAAAGTGCCTGGGACAGGTTGGGGCAAGGGAAAGCCAGGAGGATCGCACTGGGTCCTGCCTCCTAAAGGTTTTAAGGGCGGAGATTTTAGGGGAGGTTCCAGGGGAAGATCTCAATGGAATATTCAGCAGTTTTCCAGGTGTGTCATTTCAGGGTTGTGTTCTCCACTGATGGATTGGCTGGCACCAGGGCAGGGGGTCATTATTCCATGCAGCTGGTCTGAGGTCAGCTGTGGCTGGTTTTGTTGCTTATCTGGGCCTGGAGCTGAAATACAACTGAGGCCTAGTGTTACCTCTAGAGAGGAAAGCCCAGGGGGTCCACACGGCAAGACCGGTGATATGCTAGGGGAGGAAAAGTCACCCTGGGGGCGAGGTCCCACCCTACAATTGTTCTGTGCTAGGCACCTGGGCTTTCCATGCATATATGTTTGTAAGCAGATGAAAGGAAATAGTCATGTTCCTATAGTCACAGTTGTGAACGATATTTGTGAAAGGTTGATTTTACTTGTGAAAGGTTGGATTAACTGTAATCTCTGGATCACAATTCATTATCCTCATTGTTTATAACCTACTAGCAGAAGAAATCGATCAATTACCCACCTTTTTTAAGGAGTAGGAAAGGAAATAAAGTCAGAATAGATATTTTGAGATTCAAAAATAAATATATAAATAAATGTTATGAAAAAAACCCCAGATACAAAGTGATAATAAAAATTCTAAAATGTTAACTTGATAGCGACAATCCTTGGGTCATATGCTTTCAAGTTATTTCATTGCTATTTAAATTATTTTGTTTTGTGAGCTATATAATGGATTAAGTTTTTGACCTTTCATTAAGTATATTTTCAAAAATTAAGCCTACAAAAGACACTCAGGCATCTTGTCAAAGGTACACTACACTGATATTCTGCCAAATTTGGTTCTATATTAATGCATTTAGAAATTGCAAAACTGGCAAGCAACATGTAGGCTGAATGGCTTCCCAATGTAAAAATATACAAATTAAACATTTTTCTAAACATTAAGCTATTTCATGAGGCAGGTGGAAAACAGTTCTTTCTATGCCACATTTTTTCCCCATTGGTTTCTTGTTGAATACCCATATGATCATACATCACTTTGTATGATAGCTTCTACTTTGAATTGCTCTTTTCTTCCTCTTTCTGTCATCTATTTCTAAATGATGAGGTTGAGGGTTCTTGGCATCATATTTCAAGGGAACAATAAATGCATCAGGCAAAATAATCCAATTAATTAATTTGAATTTTAGTTGTGAAAGGTTGGATTAACCGTAATCACTGGATCACAATTCATTATCCTCATTGGTTTGGGCATGGCTTTCTTTTAGTTCTTTGTAAATGGAATAAAATTTATATTTTGTTTTACATATAAATATTCACGCAGTTAGAAACACATTGTTATTTCCAATAAGTGGCCGAACAAGAGTTGTGTCCTTGAACAGAACTTATTTCTTTTTTGCTTGTGTTCAAAGGCAAAATAAGGTGTTACCAAACATATTTGCATTTAATTAGCAGGAGTTGGTACACTGCATATAAATCTGTTTTAATTGGCAGGAGAGTGATTAGAAATACTTTTAATTTGAATTTGATTTGAATGCTGTTATGTGGTATATATGCTGCAGGTTCATCAAAAGAACACCCCTTTTCCCATTCTCTGTAACCATCAACCTGATATTCACCTGTCTATGTTTTCTGGCTCTGAAGACATGTGCATTTGACACCCATGTCTAAAGCCTCAAAATTAATATCTGACTACTCCTGGAAACTGGACTTGTAAACATAAAATTTTTCTGTGCTATAAATGGCATAATGCTACTGAAAAAACCCCCAAAGGAAAGTTAATTTAATATGGAAGAGAGCAATTCAATAAGAATCAGGAGACTTGGATCCTAGTCCTTGTTTTGCTACTATCTAGTTGGTGATCTCAGGAAAGCTTCTCAACTCCCTGGGACTTCTCTCAGCTCCCTAACCCATCCGACGGTCATTCTACCCAATTTTGCTCAAGTCAGAAACCTAAGAGTTATATTTCTATGATCAATTATATTCAAACCATCAGCAAGTCCTATTGATTCCACCTCTAAAACATAGCTTGAATCTAGCTACCTCTCCCCATATGCTCTATAACACCCTCAGTCCAAACTACTATTATCTCTCACCTGGATTAGAGTTATAGCTGCTTTAATAGTGTCTTTGATTCTGCTTTTTCAAATGAAAATTGGATTATTTTGATCTTTCCACTGATTTGACATCAAGGGTGATTCATTCCAAAGAGAACTTTCAACCTTCCTTGCTGAAATTAATCATCATTGCCATGCCTGTATGAGCACAGTGAACAAACACCTTTCATCAGCTTAGGTAGATATAACTTCTGAATTCTCCAGCCATTTCTCCAAGTAACATTCTAAGTAAGCCTGTGGGCTCCTTAATAAATCAGGCTTCAAAGGCAAGGTTGGCAGTAAAAGTGTCTTGTGTGATAGGAAATAAAGGATGAAGTCCAAGCATTTTCTCCACTGATGCTAAATAGTAATAATAATAATAATAATAATAATAATAAACCAAGATAGTTGAATGCACAATTCACTTTAGACTCAGTAGCTGTAATATACATACACTCCAACCAATGCTCAGAACAAATAGAGCGAGTTGGCTGGTACTGTCTTCATTTTCACATGAGGACACTGAGTCTCAAAGGAGTTTTTCTGAGTATCTCCAACTGTTATCAATCTTTGAGAATTTAGGCTTGATTTTATTAATTGTCCAGTTTTTTAATTCCCAAAAGATGTTATCTGTACCTGTTTAATCCTAGAAAATGAAGAAAATTAAAATAACCCCAAATCCCAGTGATTTGTTCTCCCAGTTGTTGTTTTTAAAGGCACCACACACACAATTTACATAGTTTAAGCATATACAGTGTGATAGCCTGTTTTTTTCACCTTTTATTATGTCCTTCAAGTATCTTTTTAAACAGGTGCTGGGCAATGGTCGTGTACTATTTCCATACGGAGGGGCCATAATTTATCACTGGATATTTAGGCTGTGTCATTTTTTGCCATTATAAATAATGTTGTCCTGAACATCTTTCTCCATAAATCACTGTGAACATGACTTTCAAGGCACCATCTATTCCTTGGAATCCCTTAGTTGGTGACATGCACCTCGACTAAATGACATTTGACAGGTGGAACTGAAGCTGTACAGCTAGAACTTGTCAAGAAGACAGATAGAGAGGCAGTGGCTGCCTCACTCCCATAACATAAAATAGATACAGCTCTAATTTTGCAGGCCACTTGTTTGGTTAGAAGCTTGATGCCTCATTGATTCCACAGATGATATATTCCAAAAGAATGAAGGTGACCTCAGAGACAGCCAGCCATTTAGAATTCAATTAATCAAGCTGCAGGGATGTGGTGTCCGATGCCAACCAGACACACCAGGACCTGTCAGACTCTTGCTACTCAGAAATGGAACTCAGGAAGGTGTGGATTAGGGTTAGTTCTTGGGTGCTCTTCTGCAAATTGCAGGAGAGACACACTCTTTAAACTGAAGGAATCTTGGTTGTGCGAGTTGTAGGTTTTTGTAGAAAGAGAAAAAACAGTGAAATATTCTGAAATTCAGTGAGCTTTGTTGAAGACTGTCACAAAGAGGAACTCAATCATAGTCTTAGGATTCTGCTTCCAGGACATCTGAGATGTAGAGCATGATGATTTATAAAGTTCTTTAAACCTGGGTCTTCTTTATTTTGTCAATATCTTGCAGAATAAACAAAAATTAAATTCTACATTGAAGAAAGGGCCTGAATTGGTTTCCTGTTACTTAACAAGCATGAATGCTTCATATTCATTTCTAGTAGCCTAAGAGAATAAAGCTTTTACCTTTGACCTGGAATTTATTTAATCTTCTAGAATAGTGGTGGAGATTTTTAGGCCCACATTCCAGGTATTTAATATGTTCAGTTTTGCTCTTTGCTTCATGATGATGGTTTTATCACTAGCTCTTAACACTTCTTGTACTAAATTGCTATATTAATATTAATAGTAAAGTGTGAAAAATTCAACTGGTAAGTGGTGTATGCAAAGTAACCTAATGCAAACTTTAATGGATTAATGCACTAAAAATATCCTTAAGGAAGATTGCTACAAGTAAAAGAATGAAATACTTTAAAGCAATGTACTTTAATTAAACAATATGAATGTAATAGCTCGTGTAAGCCTTTGATTCTATTATGGGGCACAAAGAGAAAACACTTTCTTTTTTTTTTTTCCAATCATAGTGCTATGGATTGAATGGTGCTTGCAAAAAAGGATATGTTAAATAAAGTCCAAGCCCTGGTGCCTGTGAATGTGGCCCTATTTAGAAATAGGGTCTTTGCAGTTGTGATCTAAATAAGATCAGGTCATTAGAGTGGGCCTAACCCAACAGGACTGCCATCCTCCTAAGACAATGTGAACATGGGTAGACAGAAGGAAGACAGAGGACAGCCTCGTGATGATGGAGGCAGAGACCAAGTGATGGATGCACCTGCAAGCCAAGGAGTGTCGAGGGTTTCTGCAAACACCAAAAGCCAGGAAAGGCCAGGAAGGGTTCTGTCTTACAGTGTCTGGGGGAACTGCTGAGACATTGATTTCAGATTCCTGGCCTCCAGATCTGTGAGATGATATATTTTCATTATTTTAAGCCACCCAGTTTGTGGTACTTTGTTATGGCAGCCCTAGCAAACCAACACAGCTTTCTATGCTCTGCCCAATTCCATTTTCCTCTTGCCTCAAATAAATCTGGACACATCATGTACATTTCTGGCCAGTTTCTGTTTTTAGAACTTGGTTCAGTTTAAGGCTCCACTTGCATTTCCAATTTATACCTCATCACCTTCCCCGCCTCCAGCATCAATGAGGCGTGTGGGTCAGAGGATTTGGGGAGGGAAGGAGAGTTTCTCTGGCAAGTTTCCAAGCCCTCCAGCCTCATGGAAGTGAGGAGGAGGGGCAGGTCTCATTCCAGGACACTGCCCTCACCTGCAGCTGCTGGGCCTGGTCCTCTGGTGTTGGAAGCAAGGAAGTGGACTAGGCAAGATGCCTGGAGTTGTCTGATGGACTCCATGGTGAGGGTCACTTCTGGACTTGTTCTTACTAAATCTAGTTCCATGTTACTGGTGGTCTGTGTGTTTCCTTGGGGTGATGCTTTGCTTTTCTCCTACTCGCTCTGCCCCAGAACTTCCTCGGAGAGGCAGCTGAGTCTCCTTCTGGTGTTTTCTATAGGTTTACGTCCGAGATTCAGGATGGCCTCAGAGCGCCTGCCTCTCCCCTTCTCTGTGCTCCTCCCTGCGGAGCCAGGAGAACCAGAAAAGTTATTTCTTCCCTATGCCTTGGGACTCAGATGGAGAAAGTGCTGCACCTATCTTTTTCCTTCTCGCTCTGCCAAGAGTGCCGGCTGCGCTTGCAAGCATCCTGCGCTCAGGACGCTCTGAGCAGGAAGTGGTCTTGTGTGCCTGTCAAGGGAGAACTCCCCAGTGTGGACCCACGCTTCCCAGGATCTCCTCTGGCAGGCTGCCTCCCAGTACTTGGCACCTTGTAGCCATTCAGAAGTATTTGTTAAATGGATGCATGAAGGTTGGTTTTCAAGAATGTGTTTTACGCCTGGACGATGCGGCTCAGTGGCTGAGTGTCAACCTAGGAACTGGGGGTCATGGTTCAATTCTCGGCCAGGGCACACGCCTGGGTTGTGGACTTGATCTCCGGTGGGGGGCGAGCAGGAGGCAGCAGATCAATGATTCTCTCTCAGCATTGATGATTCTATCTCGCTCTCCCTCTCCCTTCCTCTATAAAAACAATTAAAAAATGTATTTTACAAGTTGCAGATTTCTATGTTTATTGATTCATAGAAGAAAATGATGGCTTTTGTTCTTATCTCTACTTATGAGGGTGCTTAATACCACAGGCTTCAAAGGTCCTCCGAAATTTCATCATTTTAATACAACATGAACAGAAGAGTTTACTAGATTGATATGCAAGGTATTTTCTAGGGCTATGCTGCTGGGTGTCTTGGGTTGGAGGGGAAGCTAAGACAGGAAAGACAGGGAGAATAATTATAAGAAACTAATACAAAAGAGTTGGTCAATAACTTCTGAGCATGCCGGTCTGCTGTTTGTACCAGAATGCCCTTTTGTAGGGGTTATTTTTGGACCATCTGTTCATCGGTAACTGTTAGGCCAAACACCTTCCATGATGCAGTATTTCCACTTTCATGTCGGCACATCTTATAGTTCCTAGTTCGCAGATGTTCACTGTCCTGCTACGCGTTGATGACCGCATCCTGACGCAGTAGAGTTGGTCCCCACCCTTGATGCACTGGTTGGGCAACATGCAGACACACTTGGAAGCAGAGGCTGCAACGAGAGAGACAATGTGATCACCACAGTTCTCAGGGTGGGATTTTACCTAACTTGTCCCCAGAGTGGCGAGCTCCTTGGTTAGCAATAATTGAGAACGCTGAAACAAAGGCAATGACCCAATAGGCAACTGTGCTGAAGGGCGTGGCCTGCGTGTAAGAGAACAGAATGCAGAGTAAGCCAGTGAGACAAGACGACGCAGCATTGGGTCATCTCTGACACCGCCTTCTCGCTCACCGTTCCCACGCAGTCAGTTCCCTCCTGGCCGTCCATTTCCACAGTGTCATCAGTTAGTCCTTTCTGTTCTTTTCTCATCGGCACTGCCTATGTTCGTTTAGCTTTACAATTTATTGAGCATGTACTATAAAACCCATGTAATAGGCCGAGCACGTTACACGCTTCCTTTCATTTAATCCTTACAACAAACATGAAATATCTGTTAGCATACTAATTACACAGATGAGAAAATGGAGCTCAGAGGCGTTAAGTGATTTGTCCCTGGTCCCACAATTAGTAAGTGGCGCAGGCAGGTTTTAGCACCTACATGACTGCTGCCACCATGTCTGAGTCTGCCTGACACCCAGCAGCGATTTCATTAACAGAGCAGCATTTGTAAGGCAGATGTCAATTCTGTCCCGTGTGTCTCAACGGATGGGAGAAATCAGGGCAAGGAAGCGGGGAGGTACTCATAGGTTCAAGCTTTCTGCCCTTGGTAGGAACATTTCATGAAAAAAGCACACTTTCCCTCCTATGCCTCCTGTCAACCCGCTGGAGAAGATTCCAGTTGCGGAAAGTCTTGTCCATTGTCGGGAAGGATGGGGTCCGGTGAAGGAGAGAGAGCCACCTCCGAAGAGAGAGCCAGTTCCCTGGGCTTCTGGAAAGGCCACCGTCACCGCTCAGTCTAGTTGCGGCTGAAACGCTCTTCACCAGGCTGTTTTCAGAGCACCAGTACCAGAGCCCTTTCCCATCGCCTCCCTTAATCCATCCTTCAACACTCAGTTCTCATGCTTTCAACCTTACGAAACTCCTCAGACCCGAAGATACTTATCTCCCCTACAACTCTCATCGCCTACGGCCTTGCATTAAAATTATTCAGGCAAAACATAAATAAGACTAAAATGATTCGGGCAAGCATTGTGTGAAGTCATTCCTCCAATTACGGCGAACAGTGCAAGTGTACCAAGGCCTTTTATCTTCAGACATCTTGTCGTGCTTTGTACAGTGACTTCCTTCTACTAGATACCAAAGGGCTGTTTGCTGAATAAGTCTCCCCCTCTTGTTAGTTAAGGTGGGATATTTTTGAAGTTCAGGCAAAACACTTAATATGCATAAAAACCAGCTCAGTGCAAACTCGTTTGTGTTCTAACTTTTGAAAAGTGAACTTCATGTCACTTTGAAGTTCCATTTTAAACTTTTTCTTGTTTTGTTTTAGAAAGACAAGGAAATGAGTAGCAAAGTACACAATTTAATCACAGTGACGTTCAATTCAACTCAGGATTAATAATCTCCCACCTTGCCATGAGTGGGGCGGGTATAAAACACAATGTTTGACTTTCTCTTTCTTTATAAATGCTGTGGTTTATACAATAATGCTGGTCTATGGTGCTTTTTGACTCGAATTCTCTGTGACATTGACTTTTGCTTAGCAATTAAAGTGGCTGCCAGAGGCAGACCATATCTACTGGGGAGGACGTGCTTCTGTTTTTCTGATTGTGTGCAGGACCAAATAATACTTTAAACAATGTCAATCTTTTACTAAGAAATATTTATGTTTTAGTGTGATTAACCTGAGCAACATTCATGTATTCAAATATTTTACTGTTTGTTTTTTTCTTGTTTGATAAACTTTGACCCCTGGGGACCATGGAATTTGGATATATGTACAACAAAGACCTAACAAGAAAGACCGATTTTTATGAAACTGTAAGCTGCAGCTTATTTGTTACTCAGACAGATTTAAAAATAATAATTTGTGGAAAAGTAGCACCTCCCTCCCCCAGTTCTTTGCACTAGCAGAATTGGAGACCTCTTCTCCATGATAGATAAGGAGGGATGAAAGTTCGCACTAAACACATCCCTAGCATGCCTGAGCTACCATTCTGATTTGATTTTCTGTCCAAATTCCTTTTATTATCTGCATGTACTTTTGACAACAATGTCCTTACACTACAGATTTCAAAGAAAATGTTTAGATTTTAAAATGATGTTGCATAACACTGGCAGCTTTTTTTTTCTACCACAAATTATTGTTTCTGAGAGAGATGTCAGTTGGATAATGGTGTTGGTCAGCCAGCGAAAGAATGAATAACAGTGTGCATCTAGAAGATGACTTAATAGTGTTTAGAGTTAGGCCATGGACATATGGGGCCCTGGTTTGCTGTCTCTCAGAGTGAATTGCCTTGTTCCCACATGGCTGAAAGGTTGGAGCCCCAGACATTGACCTCCTGAGTTGCTACCATCGGATGGTCCGTTGTCCCTGGCTCCTGTGTCTACCCTTTGTCATGAGTACCATCCTGCCTCCTGTCAAGGGAGCTGGGCCTTGACAATCAGCTTTAAGTAGAACAGGATGAACCTTTATTTAGGAACAAAGGCCTCTCCCCTTTTCTAGGACTGACTTGAAGAACATTGGACTGGAAAGCCAAAGAGGAGTCAATGGGAATAGTAACGTTTTTCTAAAAGTAAGGTGGTTTTAGTAAAAATTAGATGTAACAATTCAACGACTTTCTATTGCATAGTTTATGCCTCATTTTAAAATAAGCTTTTGGAGAATGACACGTGGGATATCTGGCTGCCTTCTTGAGTTCTGTTAAATCCTATTCTTCAAATCCTATATGTATAGGTATACTAGAGGCCCAGTGCACGAATTGGTGCACCAGTGGGTTCCCTCGGCCTGACCTGTGGGGATTGGGCCAAAACAGGCTCTCTGACATCCCCCAAGGGGTCCCGGATTGTGAGAGGGCAGTTCTCCGGTGACACCCCAGAATTGGGCTCCCTCCTTTCTGGGTCCGAGGTGTGGGTGAAGCAGATTCAGGGTGACAATGCCCCAGCAGCAACCTAATCTCTGGCTGATTCCACGAGGCTCCCTCCTCTACTGGTTGGAGCATCTGCCCCCTAGTGGTCATTGCGCATCATAGCTACCAGACAAACTGTCAAACAGGCAGATGGTTGCTTAGGCTTTTATATATATAGATTATCTGAAGCTCAGGTGGACTATTTCAGGGTCAAACTTCATCTTAGAGCATATGGACTGCTGTGAAATTCTGCTTCCCAGCAATTAACAAATAAAATGCCAATAGTCAATACACTTTAAAGAAAATAGAAATGTAACACCACTTCTTAAAGATCAAATTGGCAAAGATATAAAGGAGTGATAACTCCAGGTTTGGTGAGAGTGTGGGAGGACAGTCTTTATCATACATTGTAGATAGGAATACAATATGATAAAAACATTTCTGGAAAGCAGGTTGATACAAGAAACTTAATAATTTAAAATAATATTTAACTGGAAATTCCATTTTCTAAGATATAGCCTAAGAAAATAATTTAACATTATAGATTTATCTGTGATAGATTTGTTTATCACAGCACTGTTTGTAATAGCAAAACATTGGGAAAAATCTAAATGCCTAACAGAAGACTGGATAAATGAATCGCAAAATGTCCATATAGGCTTTTTGCAGACATTAAAAATTATGTCGCAGAATAATATATGATGACATGGAAATAGTTTTGTGATATAAGTGAAAAGCAGCAATATGTAAAATAAGATTTAGAGTATGATCTTTTTTTTTTTTAATTTGTAATATAATCAGGGCAATCCCTGAAGAAAAAAATTTTTTATGAAATGCTTCTCTATATAAATTATTAAAATCACTCCAAATCAGAGTGTCAGCAGCATACCAGCAGTCTAATTCCAAGCAATCTTTTTTAAAAAATATGTTTTATTGATTTTTTATAGAGAGGAAGGGAGAGAGATAGAGAGTTAGAAATATCGATGAGAGAGAAACATCCATCAGCTGCCTCCTGCACGCCCCCTACTGGGATGTGCCCACAACCTAGGCACATGCCCTTGACCGGAATCGAACCTGGGACCTTTCAGTCTGCAGGCTGACACTCTATCCACCAAGCCAAACCGGTTTCAGCAAATTCCAAGCAATCTTGAGAGAGACTACCCTGCTGGCTCAACAGCCTGCTCTGGGAATGGGTCTAGCTTTGAACCAGAGATGATGCTATAGTCTTGGAACATCTGGTTGACCCCATGCATGGTGATAGAGAGGGTCAAAGAACAGTGCCTGCGTCTATGAGGGTCCTTGTCTGGGTTCAGGGTATCCTGCCCAAATAATACAGTGGCTGGTTATGTCCAATTGTAGTGGCTGGTTCCAGGCACTACAATTGGACATAAAAAATTTGAGGAATTTGCTTCAGCAATTGTGCCTGGACAAGGCACCTAGTCCAGGCACAGAGCACTCTACCTCTGCTGGCCCCAGCTGGTCCCAAATGCCAAAGGAAATCTTAGACAATTCAGATACACACCCTCTAAAGCTGGGAGAGGGGAAGGGTACCTGAAGCATGAAATCAGGATGTGTATCCTTCTTACTGGGGTCCGAGGGTGGTGCTGATTATATATGCATAGCAAAAAGATGAGAAAGATTTACACCAGAACTGTTAAAGCAGTTATTTCTAATTGTGGGTGGGTTATGTTTTTCTTTTCTGTTTAAATCATTTTATAAATATTTTTACAACAAAATGGAATTATTTCTGATTAAGGCAAGGTTCATTTTAAGAGAGAGTGTATGAATGTAAACAAGATAGATTAGCTGAGATGAATTTTAGGTGAGAGCATTTCTAGTATGTGGTCCCCATTGGCACTTACCTGGACATTTTTCCCAGTCGTAGCAGGTGTCATAGCCACAGGATTCCCTCTTGGTGCTGTTGAATGAAAGCTTTGTTCTTTCAAGACCCCATTCTAACCGCTGACTATCTTGGCAGGAACCAATATGGAGAAAATGGAATTGCTGATTATTTAAACATTTCTTGGCCATAAATTTGCAAGCTGGTGAAGTAAAGTGACTGTTGGAGTCTGAGTCAAACACACAGAGATCTTCTGAATATTGGCTGCCCAAGAGAGGAAAGCAAGCATTTACACATGAAGACCAGAAGACAAGAAGTGGCATCCAGCCAATTTAATATGTTAACTTACCACCCAGTTATCTTTCCCCTGCTCTCCCCACCCTCCAATTTCTCTTCTTTTCATCCCCTTGCATGCTCTGGGAATCAGCTTTCAAAACTTTTATCTTAATCTTGGTATTACTCTCAATTGCCTTTGAATTAAGTGAATTTTAAATTCTTAAAAAGATCTTACATATTTTAAAAAAATTCCTTTATTGATTAAGGTATTACATATGTGTCCTTATTCCCCCATTACCCCCCACCTCCCATTCATGCCCCCATCCCCCCTGTTGTCTGTGTCCATTGATTAGGCTTACATGCATGCATATAAGTCCTTTGGTTGATCTCTCCCCCTTACACCACCCTCCCTACCTTCCCTGAGGTTTTACGTTCTGATTGATGTTTCTCTGTCTCTGGATCTATTTTTGTTCATCAGTTTATGTTGTTCATTAGATTCCACAAATGAGTGAGATCATGTGATATTTATCTTTCTCTGCCTGGCTTATTTCACTTAGCATAATGTTCTCCATCTCCATCCATGTTGTTGTAAATGGTAAGAACTCCTTCTTTTTTACTGCAGTGTAGTATTCCATTGAAGAAAGATCTTACATATTTTTATTCAAATCAATTTGCCTTTCTGGAATTATTTTCCTATCCCCTTAATCCTTCTATATCCCCTGAAAATTGTATTGATCATTTTCTAAATTGATAAGATTATTCTTCCTTTGCTGTCATCCCATGTCCTGCTCACTTAGCATTGCGTTGTCTCTCCTCTCTGCCCATCTGTGTCCAGCTCAATTCCTGCCTATACTTTGAAACTAACCCTGATTGACCTAGCCCACGATAGTCTATCTGTACCTCTTCTGAGCTCAGTAACACTCATTAATTGCAGCACCAGAATTGTATATCATTACATGGCTTTGCAAGTGGGTTTGTATTATGATTAAGAGCATGCACTTTTAATTTATTCCTTGTTAACTTGTGTAATCTCTCTAAATAGATGATGGACCCTGCTACTGAGAAGTAACCAGTGGCCATAGCCCTTGTCTCCCTGAGAGGTCAAGAACTCCTTGGTCACTCCAAATCAGAGCCTCTATTCTGATGTCAATTTTAGAATTAACAATCAGTTCACCAGCACGTAAGACTGTTTCCAGGAACTAGAGCCCACAGCTGAGAAGAAAAGGCCACTGACTAAGTTTGGAACACCTCGGCTGGGGCCAGCCACTCTCCCAGACAGCTTCAATGCCATCGAAAAGAGAACTGAGACTACAGAAAGAGGCTAGAGAGGTAGGGAAGAACTTCAGACAGTTCCAGAGGACAGTCTGTACTCTCATGGTTTGGTATTACAAAGATAGAGAAAGAATTTTCCCCTGGATTCAATGGGCAGTAGGAATGCTTTAAGTACCACCCAGAGGGGACTCCAGCAGTGAGAAGCTGTGTGGTGGACCACTGTGGTGGACACTGAGGAGGGTGGATAGAGCCACCTTTGGGGTGAATTATACAGAAAAAGATGCTGTAGTGTTTGAATGAATGAATGAATAAGCATTTGTGCACCTGCAGCACAGAGGAACATGAGAGCTAATCAGTGTTTAAAGTGTAACAGTTGGACACAGTCTGCTGGCTTTTTACCCCAACATTCATTCTTTTTCCTCCTCAGTGATCTAATTTTATTAAAAAATGCCTGCACATCCAGCCAAAGAATGGCATTTTCAGCCTCCCTTGCAGAGACATGTGGCCATGTGAATAAGAGAAGATTAAGGAGATGAAAGCAAATGATGGGTCTTTCAGGAACTCTTCTTCAGAGGAGGGAATGTGTGTGTTTCCAGCTTTCCTTTCGTCCTGTTCCAGCAGAGCAATCTCAGACCATGAGGCAGCTTGAGGAGGGCAGAGCAGAGAGCAGAAGGGACCTCGCTGCTCTCTGAAATAGGCAAGTCATCGCACTGGCTCTAGATGGCCTACCTCTGGATTTATTGTGTGAGATAGAGAAACAAAATTTTATCTGAAACCAATGCTACTTTGCATTAATTTCAGCTGAAAGTAGACCTTCAATAACAAGTGACCTCGACACTCCTGTTGTTTTTTTTTTCCATGCAAAGAAAAGACAGTTATAACAACAAAGAGGAGATGGCTAACTATTCATGGCAGTCACATGAAGATATATAATGTTTATGCCCTGCCCCTACATGAAATAGTCTGACAAAGGGGTGTGTGTGTGTGTGTGTGTGTGTGTGTGTGTGTGTGTGTGTGTGAACTCCATACTCACACCACTTTCACTACTCTAAACTTTTGGAGTTACAACTTTGCCCTATACTTTGGGAAAGAGGAAAGCTTTGAGATAACTGAATCTGAAGTTTAAAAATAGACAGGAATAAGTATTATAATAAAAATGAGACTGTTTTAATAAACAAAAGCCATGGAAACTTGGGAACTGGGCTGAGAGATGGTGAGAAAGCTTGCAACCAGTAGGAAAGGAGGAGTTCAGTTAAGCACGGGGGGATCAGTTATTTGAAAAATTAATATGTTTCATGTTTGTGCTTCAAGAAGCTCAGCCCCGTGAAATAAGCCAGTCAGTGGAAGAAAAATACCACATGATCTCACTCATTTATGGATAATAAAGAACATTATAACCTGGTGAACAAAAAGTTCGATACAGAGGCAGAGAAGCCTCTGCCTGTCAAATTACAGCGGGAGGGCTGGGGGCAGGGGGAGGTAAGAGATTAACTGAAGGACTTGTATGCATGCATATAAGCATAACCAATGGACACAAGACACTGGGGGTGGGGTGGAATGGGGTGAGAGCATGTGCCGGGCGGGGGTGGGGTGGGGTGGGTAGGGGAGGCTGGGGGAAGGTCAATGGGGGAAAAAAAGGAGACATATGTACTACTATTTGTAATACTTTAAACAATAAAATAAAATAAAAAAGAAGCTCAGTCCCTCCATCAAGCTGGCTATACTAGACTGGTCTTCCCAATTCCCAAACACGCTTCACAGAGCGCCTCTTACCTGCAGTCTTCTGGAGACATACAGATGCATTCAGATCCTGATTCCTTTTGTCCTAGTTGACAACGGCCCTTTAATGTGCCCATAAAATCTGAAAGAAGAGAAAAAGGAGTGAAGTCCAGTGCAGGGAATAGATTCCAAGTGAAAACTTGGATTTAGGAGCAAAGGCAATGGTAAAAGATTCTCATTTATCTCTTACAGTTAGAACATTCATTTTGGCTTTTCCAAATAAGCTGCTATGAAATATTCCATTGCAAAGGTCATTTCTAGCTCTCATGCGCTGTCATTTTCCAACCTAAAATTGCTGTTAAGTTCAGATAACTAAAGAAAATAGAATTGGTGAAATTTCTGTTCACTTGTTTCTTAAATATTTATTGAGAAAACTATGGTATTCCCAGCACCACATTAGGTTGTGGGGGTAGTGTATTGAGCAAAATTTGACCCAGTTCCTGTGCTCACAGAGCTTATAGTCTTATGGAGGCAGATAGACATGAATCAAATGAAAACATTCATACCAACAGAATTGCCGTCCTTCTTAGTTCTATTAAAGAGAAAGCATATAAACAAGGAAATTGATGTAGCTGGGAAAGTTAGAAATGGTGAAATGAGAAGAGAAAAGGGGAAGGAAACAGCAGGAAAGGAAATATCAGGCATGAAAGTGCTAAAAAGCGAGGCAGCATGTAACTTTCCCGGAGCTGAAGACCAGGGTAATTGAAGACACAAAAACAAGCACATGGAACAAGGTGTGACCTTGTACAGGGTCCTTCAGGGCTAATGGAAGGACTTCCATCCTTACTTTGTAAGCAGTGAAAACTCTTTGATGGGTTTTAAGCAGCAGTGGTGTGTAAAAATCAGGTCTGGATTTTGGAATAGAAATCAATTCTGGCTTCTGTGTGGAGAGTGGTCAAGAGAGCTGTGGGTAGACAATCTAGGGGTTACTGTAGTAGTTCGGGTGAAAGAAGATGGTGATTTTGATCAGTCCCCAAGGTTGAAACGGAGAGAAGTGGATGCACTTGAGGCACAGTTAGCAGATAAGATAGATGACTCATTAAAAATAAAAATTGGTTGTACATCAGAAAATTGGTGAGTGTGTATTCCTATGTTTCAAGTGAAAATAAAATGCTTAAATTATTAAAAAGTAGTATGTACTGCTTTTTCAATGACCTTCCACTTTAACCTAATTTTCAGTTAGCTATCAATTCTGATTTGATGAGTGTGCTTGCACTCCCTCAAAATGTTGATGTATATGGAAAAAGAAACATAACCTTGATCTCTAAAATTTGAAGATACCCACTCGACCAATAACTTCTCATTTCTGCCTGACCTCCTCCTCTACACAACCTGCTTTGCCCTCCCAGAACACACTCAAGAAATAGCACCATGGTGGATGCTATGCTACCAACCTTGAGAGACCCCTCCCCTAGGCACCCACATATATTTAATGTGTACATGTGCATACATGTGAGTAGATGAGAGAAAAGGGAATCCTGAGCTGCTACTCACCATTTTCACAGGTGAGTGAGTTTGAAATGGGCGGTGCCCAGGAATCCTCAGTGCATGTGTACCTCAAGGGCCCAGAAACCACAAAGCCCTTGGGACAGGTTAGCTCAATAGATTTTCCAATTTCGTACGATCTCTGAAACGGTGAGATACTCAGAACGTCCTGCACAACCGGCTTGAGGCACTGTGTCACTGCAGCAGAAAAATTTTAGAGGCGTCAGTGGAGTGGAATACACACCAGATGTGGGCCGATTTTATACAACACCAGAGGTGATTTTAATGCGACTCATTCTGTTCACTCTGTTTTCATGCCCCCTTGTCATCAAAGAACCTGGGGGTTGAGGATCCCAGGCTTTCCCTGAGACTCTCCTTTAGTTCCACTGTCTGAGGTTCCCATCTAAAGATAAGCTCCAGGCACTTCCACCTTTCATTATATTACAGGAACCTCTTCTTCTTCCCTCTCCTTTGCCCCAAAGCAAGTCACCACATTGTGAGTGATAGAGGCAAGACATTCTAACCGATGCTGGTCTCAATTCTGCCTCACGGGGTCTCAGGATAGCTCGTTGGAGTCCCCACATGAGCCTTGTCTGATTCTCATTTTGACTTTACTGGAGCACAGCTATGCGTGGAGCCTTCACACTCCTCCTCAGGAAAGGATGTGAAGTGCTCCGAGGAGAAAACTGCCTTCCCCATGCCGCTCCATCGCCGATACACTAAGGGTATAAGTAGCATCTTCCTGGGACTCAGCAATCTGCATCAGTTTGGACATTGGACTAGGCAGATGTCTGTGGTTAGAAGCAGTGAGCAGACCTCCCGGGTTTCTCTTTAAGCACATGTTTCGCCATCCTGTGTGTATGAGGCCAACACGCAGGGCCAGAACTGACACCTGAAGATGCTTTGAAATCTAGTGTTAGCAGATGAGTCCTATTTTCTGCTTCACTAAACCTTTCCACCAGAGTTATTAAAAAGTAATAAAATGTCCTGGTCTATGGTGACTTAGCTTTATTTATTTTGGGCTCATTTATTCTTTAGAGCGGTCACGAGAAAGGTCGGGCCTCACGCTGGCATTCCACATCGAGCCGTCTCCAGGTCCTGTCTGGCAAGCAGCTGAAGTACTGGTACCCAACAAGCTTGAATCCGGTATAGCATGCGATTTCAGCATCTTCCCCAACGGAGTACAGTTTCTTCTCATTCTAGAATTAACACCGAAACCAGCAAATTATTAGCGCTATGAATAATATTTCTCAATACCTCGGGGTCATCTGGTTTCTTTCGATTCCTTCACTCCTGAATCTACTTAGTTACAGAGTCCTTTCAATTTCACCTTTTAAATCTCTCTCCAAGTGCCCCTTTCCTTTGCCATCACCACTGCCTTTGTTTATGGCATTTTATAATCTCTTACAAGGACAACTTCCTAACTGGTCCCTTTCCCGTGTGTGTGTGTGTGTGTGTGTGTGTGTGTGTGTGTGTGTGTGTGTCGGAGGGAGAGTCACTAAAATTTTCAAGTTATAATGGGTCTTACTTGCTTTGGAATATTACCCTCCTCACCTCTTACCATTTCTTTCTGTAAAACCTGTCCCCTAGCAAAACAAAACATCTGCTGTTCTTTGAATATAACATTTATTCTCTTTCATGTCCCTGTGTCTTTACCTAGCTGCCTGGCTAATTCCTCTCTATGCCCAACACTTCCTTCCCTTCTCTCAAGACCCAACTCAAGTAGAAAGTCCTCTGTGCAAAGGTCCCGCATTTCCCAGCTTCCCGAGGAGCACGCCTTTCAGTTTCGGGGGAAACATGCACAGAGCTCTATTTCCATAGTGTCATCACTTCTACCAGACCCACCCGGACCCCTGGGTGGCACTTCCCCTACCAGGTCTCCATCTCACAAACCATAATGAAATGGGTGCAGGTTCTTACCAGCCACCCCAACCCTCCTGATGCTCAAGTGCCATTGTCCACCCACATAAATGCACGGGTCGCATGTGAATTGGTGGAACCAAGTAACACAAGGAACCGGCTATCCTTTGGTCCAACAATCAGGTCTAAAGACATCTCCAGGGAATTCAGGGTGGAAGAGTGGCAAAGTGTTTCTAAATAGCACTTTTTTCACTTTTTAGGCCAACAGAAGCTTATTAAAGTAGGACACAATAACGCTAATGATTGAAAAAGCATACTTTTTAACTTCTATCTTTTTTTTTTAAACCCCAAACCTGAAGGGAAGGTCAGGATGCTTACTCGGATAAATCCATTTTCCGGAGGAACTGGACGAGGACACCCTGTGTCTGATTCTAGGTCAGGGAGGTCTATTTCTTTTACATATTCATCGTCATTGATACATGCTTGTCCACTAAAAGGGAACAATAAATATGTGCATATAATATAATAAACTTGTACATACACACACATATATCTAATGTGTATTGATACATAGAGTGGCATGTATATATTTATATAGAAGGGTAACAGCAGGCGTAATGCCTCACTAACATGCTGTGTTGGAAGAGGGAAGATTCCAGTTGTTTCTTTGCTTAGCAGTAAGGTAGTAATGCCTTCACTGTGCTGCCGGGTCCCTGGCCCACCCCACCCGCTGCGCTCCTTACTCGTTCTGCATGATTGAGATGGAGCAGTGCTCCTCTTGCCGACTCTCCCCCTCGCAGGGCTTCCCTCCTCGCAGCGGGCCGGGGTTGTTGCACACTCGGGTTCTCGATCTCTTGTAGGTGAGGTCGCACTGGCTCCAGGAAGACCAGCAGCCCCAGTTCCCGTCCACCGCGTCTGGAAGGCAGGCAGACCCGCCCACGGTGAGGGTGTATCCCAGGGAATGTGGGCTTTGAAGCCAGGCCAACCTGGGGTCCCCACGTTTCTGCTGTGTGGTCCTTTGTGGAATATCACAGGGTTATTGTGAGGGTAAGGGGACCTTAGGGCCTGACACCTGCCTGATTTCCTTTCCCGGTCCCCACAGCGGGAATGGCCACAGTTGCAAATCATTTTCAACGACCTGCAACCTACCTCACACATATGTATATGTGTGCACACATGGTAAATGTGAACTTCTTCTGAGTGGAATCTATATCACACCGTGTGTGTACAGGTAATAGAATATTTTCCTACTTCTATGACACATCCCCTTTCTAAGGAGGATCAGGTAACCAGGAGTATTACTTAGCCCTGTATGCAAACTTCAGCTCTGGTTGAATTTATCCCTATCACAAAGCCATCTTCGTTCTACATTACAACATACAAAAGGCTTGTAACACACATTATATTTTATAGTATTTTCTGTTGTTTTTATGTCATGGTACAGGCATTGTGTTGTGTATCCTTTATGCATATATTAATCTTTGGAGACAAGCTGACATTATCCCCATTCTCTGGATGAACAGCTGGAGGTACAGAGAGGCCAGGCGACTTTCCAAGGCCACAGAGCTGGCAGGTCACAACAGGCTCATCCCACGGCTGTTGGACTTCGGAGTCGCACTTTTTACAGGCTTTGCTTCCTTGTGAGTTTGCGTGAGGTGGGAGGTGCTAATGGCAGTTTGTCTTTGTTTTCATTGTCCCACCTAGCATCCCTTTCGGAGGGGAAAAGACACCTCCCCCACCATGAGTTGCTGACACTTACCCGATTGAAAATCCGGGGCGCGTCTCTCGCAGTTCTCACCGTAGGTGCCGCTCTGGCACACGCACAGGCATTCGGTCCCCGAGAGAGTGGGCCGGCCGTTGTTAGGACACGGAGCGCACTGGCAAGGGTCAAACTTGGCTGCGTATTCCTGGAGGGCTCGCCTGAGGTTGTTCCGTCGGGTCACCGCGCAGGAGATGTTTCTGACCAAGTCTGTGATGGGAGCGAGCTAGGGAGGAGGTTTGGTCACGGTCACGTCCCTTTGCCTAGGTTGCCATCACCACCCAGTTCCCAAGGCATGGACGATCCCGCACGGCAAAGGGGTTACTGCAGAATATAGTATCTATGCCAGCTGCACCATGGCGAAAGGGACGGATTTCTTTCCGTTTCTTTCTCATGGCAGCTCTCAGCAAGATTCCTTTGCTTCTGTTGTCCCTAAAGTATGGCCGGTGTGATGTGCCTGGAGCTTAGGTTCCCTGGAAATTCTACTCCGGAGATGTCCCTTACCTGGACTTGCATCATGTCACGTGTTAAGCGGCAAACGCATGCATGAAAATACTGAGCTAGGTGAGCAGGGGTTAGGCGGGGCAGGAATGCCCTGCTGAAAGCTCACTGAGTTTGACCCCAGGTGAAAGATCCAGAGGATGAAGAGAGCCTCTCTGGGTTCCTTGTTCTCCCAGGGGCAAGGCTGGCATTTGGGGGAACCAGAGGAGAAAGCGTAGCATGGGAGAAAAATGGAGAAATGAACTCACTGGTAGGATGAGTCAAGAACTGCCGCAAGAAATAATGGGGCTTACACAAAAACGGGGCCCATTTTATTAATATTTTAAAACCCCAAAGGAATGACTATCTAGCGCCATAGGTGACTCACAGGTGCCCAGGCGGGTGGCCGCATCTCACTTTCCTACCACAACCTGGAGCGTGTGCTGCACCGTCAGGCTGCGTGTGCATTAATCTACGTTCATAGTGACTGCATGCACTTCTGCCTTCATTTGAACCAAATGAGCAGGACAGCCTGTTAGCGGGCATTTAAAATGTGCTTATGGAGCATCATGCTAAGTGAAATAAGCCAGGCAGAGAAAGATAAATTTCACATGATTTCACTCATTTGTGGGATATAATGAACAACATAAACTGATGAACAAAAACAGATGCAGAGACAGAGTAACATAGATCAGAACGTCAAACCTCAGGGAAGGTAGGGGACGGTGGGGGTAAGAGGGAGAGATCAACCAAAGGACTTGTATGCATGCATATAAGCCTAACCAGTGGTCATGGACAACAGGGGGGTAAGGGCATGAATGGAGGGAGTTGGGGGGGGGGGGTAATGGGGGAATAAGGACACATATGTAATACCTTAATCAATAAAGAAATAAAGAATAAAAAGGTGCTATGTTTGAGGCAAACACTGGTTCCAAATGCAGTAGGACTGATATGTGGGCAAAGATGAATAATAAAAATCACCTTTTATGTAATGACAACAAATATAAGACTGGTACATGTAATCAAAGTTCATAGAACCAGAGAGCCACATGGCCATAAAATCCCACTTATCCCACAGAGCTATCCACGAAGGCTTAGGAGAGTTCACCAAATAAAGAGTTGCAAGCAATTACCGAGACCAAATTCTTTGCACACCTTGGAGAGATGAAGAATACTACTCAAGGCAAGTTTGAGCAGTTTTATTCACTAAATCCCCTTTCCTGATATTCCACGTATGCTGCAAATTCTAACGATGTATTAGAGCATGCCTGCTTGAATAGCAAAAGCAATAGACATGTAATTTAACATTGAAAAAGAGGCCCATTGTGCACGCACACTAAAGGAAGACATTTCCTTTATCATCTCGGAGCAAAATGGAAAAGGCATTGCATGGCAATTCCTTTGGGCTGCCAGAAAACTACTTTAGCTCTCTCACCCAGCACACTTTTTATCCTTACCTTAAAGTCAACCACAACAGGATTATCCTTCAGCGATTCTACCCACTGAGAAAAGATGTTCTCGTCAGGACCCGAGGTCCCCTTCTCCCACACCAAAGCTGCTGAGTACTCACTCCTTCCACCTTGGACCAAGGAGATGGATTTCTCTGCTCCCTGCATCATCGAGCCTGCAAGGTGTTTTAAAAATAATTGCTCATTTAATTTATTGCAAATTGAACCTTTAAAGAAGAGCCTGCTTGCACAAAAGTGGGTGGTGGAGGCATTGAGTAAGCTAAGTGAAGAGCGAGAGAGCACCGCTCCTTGTCCCCACAGGCAGTTTATGAATAGCGGTGCCAACAGTGCCAACAGTTGTCGTGTATTAAGCAGCTTGTATATAATCAGCTGCACACGTTACCTCGTGTAATTCTCACAATCCTGAGAAATAGGTGCTGTTGTAAACATGGACAATAAAGCTAGAAATGAATTGGTTCCAAAGTGTGGTTACTAGGGAGGACTGGGGGGCTGGGATGCAAATGCAGCCCAAGTCCTGACTACTCTGCTCCCTGCTCTCTGATGCCAACCCCCCACTTTTGATGTGTATTAGTATATGTCTGGCCCCCGGGATGATATAGACCCCTTGCTTCTGCTATCCAATGGGTTGACGGCCACACTGGAGACTTCTGACTACAGAACAAAGTTGACAGAGTGCTTTTAAGCGTAAAGACAGGAGTAAAATCACAACTATCCAAAGGAAAAGAAAAGGAAATTAAACTTCAAGTGAAGAGTTGGCACAGTGTTTCTTTAGAGGCGATGATATTTACTACACATAGCACAGATTTCTATATGAATTTGCAAAACAATCTCTATTAACTAATGGTGTCTCTAACTCATAAGAATCGGAACTGAGGAATAGGAAATTGTAGAAAGAAATACAATCAAATGAAAAGGAGGCCTGTGATATGTGTGAGAGTTAATGCCATTAATTTGATGTTGATTCTTCAGGGCCAGGAAGGATTAGCCTTGCCCCCACTGTAAATAGTCTAGAATGACTAGAACAGTGGGGGGAATACTTCTCCCTACGAAGAGTAGTCTGATCTTTTTCAAAGTGAGGCATGTGAAATAATACAGAATGGTATAAAAAGAAAATTTTAGAATTTTTGTATTTATATTTCATATAAAGAATGGTTAAGAAATCAGTATTTGGCAATATATCTTATACCAATGGACAGTGACAAAATATAATTGTCTGAAAACAAAATTAATAAAGTTAATTATATACAGAAAATATTTAAAGTAATTCCTAATAAATGCAGAGAAAAACATCCAAACCATAATAATTATTACAGAAAACCTAATGGAGATGGAATGACAAATAGAATTTAAGATGTGGGAATAGTGTCCTTGAAAATAGGCGTTATATTTTGTCTTTGCAGTGTGTCATTTATTTCAAACTACAATGGGTGATAGTTTTCAGTGTTTATTTGTCTTTGTAGCTTAATTTTGAAATTTCCCTTTTCAGTTAATTCTTATATTTATTCTTTTTGTCTCTGATCTTTTAATTTATTGAATTTACTTTCTGATTAAGTTATTCTATTGCATGAAAAACTGGCATAGAAACTGCATCCCTTCTTTTACTGGGTTATGCATGCTGCTCTCCTTTTCCCTCTTTTTTCTTTTCTTCTGACATAATACAAATGCACAGTTGTCAAACCAGTTCTCATTTTGCTCACGCTTCACATGGGCATCTGCAAGGAGACCATCTATACGCTGATATTTCAAATTATCTAGTAATTACAGTACATATTATATTTTTATTTGTTCTCTAACTCTCTCCCCATCCTATCTAATAAAAGAGTAATATGCAAATTGACCATCACTCCAACACACAAGATGGCTGCCCCATGTGGTCAAAGATGGCTGCCCCCATGTGGACACAAGATGGCCACCACAAGATGGCCAGCAGGGGATGGCAGTTGGGAGGGACCAGGCCTGCAAGGGAGGGCAGTTGTGGGTGATCAGGCCAGAAGGGGAGGGCAGTTGCAGGGGGACCAAGCTGGCAGAGGAGGGAAGTTGGGGCTGACTGGGCCTGCAGGGAAGGGTAGATGGGGTGGACCCAGGCCTACATGGGAGAGCAGTTGGGGGGGGACCAGGCCTGCAGGGGAGGGCAGTTAGGGGTGACCAGGCCTGAAGGGGAGGGCAGTTAGGGGCAAACAGGCTGGCAGGGGAGTGGTTAGGGGGTGATCAGGCTGGCAGGCAGAAGCAGTTAGGGGCAATCAGGAAGGCAGGCCAGCAAGCAGTTGGGAGCCAGCAGTCCTGGATTGTGAGAGGGATGTCCAACTGCCCATTTAGGCCCGATCCTACCGGGATCGGGCCTAAATGGGCAGCTGGACATTGCTGGAGGGGTCCCAGATTGGAGAGGGTGCAGGCTGGGCTGAGGGAAATACCCTCCCCCCACCATACACGAATTTCATGCACTGGGCCTCTAGTGAGAAGATAAGTTTCACATTTTGGAAGTTCCTGTGATTTTGCTTCCCCTTGTCCTGAGCAGAATGAGTAGCAACCTGTCAGGGGAAGTAAGGAAACTGTAGAATTTTAGATGGAGAAAGGAGTTCTTTACAATAGCACGGCACAGAAGAGAGTATGCCTGAGTCAGAGGACTGCTCACACTTTAGCTAGTCAAAGACAAAGAGGCAGGGACTGGCTTTGTGAAAGCATGACATGCTTAAGGCGTGAGAGCTTCATGATAAGAATTGCCTCAGAGAAGATTCCTCTCAGAAAATGTGTGGACAGATTGGAAGAAGGCAAGACAGAGGCCAGGGTCTAGTTAGGAGGCTTCTGTGGTGATCCAGGTTGGAAACGAATGGAGTGTGTGCCATGGAAATAAAGAGATGGGGATAACTAGGAGAAATATCAAGGAGGTAGAGTGATCACTCAGTGGATGCAGAGGCTAGAAAGAGGGAGAAATGAAAGTTAAGAGGGCAAGAGGTGAACACTGTACTCACCCCTCCCAGGATCATATCAAAATTACAACTAAGTGCAGAACAATCAACCTGGGAACCACCTGAAGACTAGCTGAACAGAACCCCTACAAGATACAGCACTTAGGTGTCTGGCTTGGCTGTCTGAGCCTTTTTAAAAAATCCTCAACTGAGGATATGTTTACAGTGAGCGCGGCGGGGGGGGGGGGGGGGGGGAGAAAGAGAGAGACATTGATGTGAGAGAAACATTGATAGGTTGCTTCCTGTATGTGCCCCCACTGGGAATGGAACCTGCAACCTAGGTATGTGCCCTGATAAGAATTGAACCCGCCACCTTTTTTGGTGTATGGGATGATGCCCCAAACAATGGAGCCACCGTGGCCTATCCCTCTGTATTTTTAATGGCAGGTTATACATATCATTACTTCGAAAGCTTCTTGATAGAAGGCCTGATTCACACCCATCTTTACATCACAATGACTAATATTGGGTTCAGCCCGTGGGAAGAATCAATAAGCATTAATTAAATTAAACAACTTAAGTCTAAGATAAAGAAACCCTTGGCCATTTCCCCCTGTAAATAGTGCTAATGATGCTGTATTTGCACTCTCTCCCTACCACACACAGGGCTCTGAGGTAGATAACTGAAATAAGTGCAAACTGAAAAATCCCACAGTCCTGGGCAACATGGTCCTAGTTACTGTCAGCTGCGGGGTGCACGGGGCAGCAAAGGGAGAGGGCTGTCACCTTCATATTTCTCTGACATCTTGTTGGTGGTGCACCGGTGCTCCACTGATGTTTTTTTAAAGAAAAGAAAGCGTTTTGTTGTTTCAATCCGGATACAATTTTGAACTTCTGACTCCGTTAAGCCTAGGAAATGGAGCACAAACAAAACCTCCTGAGAATTCAGGGAAGAACATGAGGCTCTGCATCAGCCACCATCATCTCTACTAGTAATTCCCGTGAGTGCGAATGAATGACAGATTCAGTCCTTCACAGACCCTGAGAGGAACTTGAACAGAAGAGGTATTTATGAGTCCCTGCTACCTCTCCCTTCCACACTGGCCTGAAGAAGCACAGATGGGGTCATTGTGGCCCAGCCCAGGGGACCATCCTGGCCTCTCCCTGTTGCTTACGTAGAATGAACCTCTAAGCTTGCCCATCCTACTGGCCGCTGCCCTGCACATCAGAAGATAAACACACACTGTGTCGTGCCCTGCTGTCAGATTTTGCGGGCACCATGGCTGACTCTGTGAAATCTCCGTCCACTACACTTTTCCTTGTTCATCATCAAAAATGTGAATCCTGTTGGTCATCTCTCCTTCCCTGGATGCCCGTTCTCATACTCACCTGCGCGTCCTCTCTCTGACTTGGCTGCTTGCTCCACCTCTACCTCCAAAATCTTTCTGTTTGCTCTCAGAAATTCTGACTTCTGACCTAGGAATTCTTGTCAGTGTCCTCCCTGAATCCTCTCTTGCTCTCCTTGTCTGAACTCAAGCCTGCATTGGATATGTTTCTTGTTGTCTCTAAGGGAGGCTGGTACTGACCCATTCCCAGCCCCTTCAGCTGTGGGAGCTAGGGTTGACCACATCTTCCTCACTCCCCACTGCTGCTTCCACGGGATGCCTCCCCACAGTTGTCTATGTCTTAGAAAAATTCCGGTCTCTGAGGCTGAGGCCACCCAGTTCTAATACCCTTAGTCCTCATGGTCCTTGTCTTTCACTAAACTTCCAAGCATCATTAATTGAAGATTGTGTCAGCTGAATCACTCTTTGCCACCACAATGCTTGCCATTATGCTCAATGTCTTCACCTTCTATGTGGATGTCAGGGGTTGACTGGGGCACAGTGCAGGGAAACAGATCTTGCTGTTTGTACACTTAGGTGGTACTGCCTACCTGGGGTCATTTGAGGAGAATCCCTGTTTCCTTTTTGTTAACTGCTTCCCAAGCCACCTGACCTGCTACCCGAAACATCAAATTTTAGAGTCCAGGTTTTTTTGATGTTTAGTTAAAACATTGCCACAAGCACATGAGAGATAGAGCTGTTAATATCAGTCCTAAAGCACCTTAAAGCCAACTAGTTTACCAAATACTGATATATAGTGTTGCAGGTCACCACAGGCAGGAGGAAGTGTGTTTAGAGCTTGAGGCACAGGTTGGTGAGATGCTAAACCTGAAACCTGAAGGCAGAGGATCACTGAGAAATGAGGCTGAGTGGAGGAGCATGGGGAGTGCCCACCTCACAGTTTTCTCAGTAGTGTTCTCAATAGTTTGTCACATTGGAAGAGATGCATTATAAGTTGTAAGAAGTTCTTGGTTTGAAGTCCCCATGCTTACCTTTTATCTCTAACTTTAGAAAGAAAAAACTGCTATTTTGATCGAGCTGAATTAACAGAAGTCACTTTTTCTCCTGATAGTATTGTTCCTATAAGTGGGTGAGTCAAATGTTTAGGCCACATTAGGAATTTAATGCCCCTATAGCAACAGCTCCATCTTTTCTTATTCTTTTGTTAGGTTTTGATTACTTGTAAGTTAAAATTAAATGTTATGTGTACAATTCATTAACAATAACAAAGGTAATAAACCATCAGCTTAGTTAAATCCATTTTCTGAGGGTTAGAGGAGAATCCTTGAAGATTTGAGTGAAGAATCCCTCTTATGAGCCATGGTGGTTGGTCATACAGTGATTAAAACATCAAGGTTTCATCCGTGAATTTCTGTATAAGCCTTCTCTTCCCCTGTAGCAGATCCCTAGAGCTTGCTGCCTGACCTTTATCCACAATGGCCAAGAGGCAACTTGATGCTGTAGCACTTGGCTCCTCAAACCCCAGTGTCCCTCTGCTGGGGTGTGGGGTTGAGTATTTTAGAAATGTCCTCAGCTACTTTGACCAGACAAAGGCCAACAGTGCTAGTTGAAAGTGTCATACTGATAAGTAGTGAGGCAGTTAATTTTTCTGCTCAAATTAAAAGCAGAAAATTACTTCTTAATAAAAGGAGTTTAAAATTACCATCTTGCATATTATGGTATTTTAATTTTTATAATGTTTCACGGAATTCCTGAAATTCTTTTCACCTTGCACACTGAAGCAATGTCAACTTTTATTCAAGGTTTTAAATTGACTATGGGACCCTGAACAATAGGGGAATAAATCAAATGATGCAACTAAAAAGCGATTGAATTTTGTTTTTTTTTCCCGAGGGAGACAAAGTGCTATGAAATATTCAAGTCGTGGTGTTTTGAAATGAATGACAAGGGTTATTATTCCTATTAAATAAAGCAAACAAAAACTAAGCCTGTACTCTAGTATCATGTCATGGCTAACTCAAGGGAGAACAAATAGAAAGAGGTAAAAAGGGAAGATGCCAGAATAGATATTCATCTAGAGAGTAGGCAAAAACAGGTAAGCACAACCCCTGGAGAATTCCATTTCATTAAATTTTGTTTCTGTCTTGGTGTACTTCAACTTAACCACAATTAAAATTGTGCACCAATAGTGTTATTGTGACTTAAAGAAATAAATATCTATACTTATTGAACATAAGAATATATATTATGTTTAAGAACATTGAATATAAGAATATGTTTTATGGACTATATTAAATATACATATACATACATAGATATAGTGTGTGTAGGTATGTGTTTGTGTATGTGTACACAGGTGTGTATGATTATATATTTCCAGTTTCTTCTCACATCTCAAACTCCCTTTCTTTCCCTTATGTGTAAGAGACAGAAGGCGAGAATGTTCCAATAGGGAAGGATAGTTCATCACTCTTCATTTTGGTTATAGGACTTCAGCTATTACAACACTGGAAGGCTGATTAAAGATTCACATCGTTCTTTAACTGCCCTCATCTCTAAGCCTTTGGAGGCTTTGCTCTGAATGGATGATGAGTACAGCTCATCAAGTGAGAAATTATTCTCTGAGCCAAAGCCACGGTAACTAGAATAATATCATCTCAAGGATGAATGAAAACAAGTCAAGGGCCGGAGATCCCCCCCCATGATTTCTGCGCAGCGTGAGTGTTGATGCGAGTCTCTGTGGCAGGAGACACCACAGTCATCATGCAAGTATCATCTGGTGGGAAGGAGAGCTGACAAAACAGGAGGGCCAGGCGGTGTGGAGGGCGCATCACAGCATAAACCTTTTCGATTTCAGTAACTCCATCAGGGGAAATTTTTTAGAGACCCTCTTAGTGAAAGTATTTCTCAAAGACATTTGTCCCATCTCCTCTCTTAGGAAGCTCATCAGGAGGGATCTCTGGTCATCTAAGGTTTGAAAGAACTCAGGGCAGCCCCAGGAAACATTAGTGTTTGCGATATGAGATGTAAGAACGGAGGAATTGACACTCCATTGACACCAGTGTTGTATTTTTCAACAACTCCCTTGTTCCTTTTGTACAAAGTTACATGATCAAGAATTGAGACTTATTTGGGGGAACTGGTCAGTTGAATTCTTGTTACCAGTTTCTTAACGATGTTCTCAAGAGACACGTGGTAGAATCATCACAGGACCCTGTGCCATTTCCCACAGGGGTCTGAAAACAAATTATTTCAAAGGTGCTTAAGCTGTACTAATAATTAATATTTGCAATTTAAGATAATACTTAAGAAACCAAGATTTATTTATAGGCTAAGGTATATATTATTATTTTATAGGTAGGCAGGAAAACACCACTGGCTGCTAGTGAATTTGCATTTATTTATAGAACTTGTTGTTCTATCAAATTATTATCACCTATAAAAATGCTGTAAGTCAATGATCCTTTAGGATTTAGTTCCAGGACAAATCTTGTTGACTGAGTCGCTTATGATCTTCCTAAATGTCAGAAAATTCAGAGACAAATCTGATGCCCCATCAAAGATGTTACACATATTTATTTTTCCTTCTCTGTTGGTCCTAAGGTCCTAATTTACTATTTTTGTTTTATTTCCTTGACTTTGTACTTTTGGTTGTTCTTCATATCATTTTGAAAATAAAGGAGGGTCTAATTAAGGTTAATAGAAAAGAATTAAAATGATACAATAAGAGAAAAAGACATCACCTGTGTCCAGATCAGCTCATGAAAAGCGGGGGCCGAGGTAAGCATACCTGAGTTCTTCAGTTCCTCACGGCTGTACTGGTAGAGGAGGTCATACACGCCTCCTAGGGAGCCAGAGGTGAAGTAGTGAGTCCCAAAGTTCTCAAATATCCGGCTGTACAGGGCATAGTTGTAGTCCAGAGGCAGTTGGTTAAGGGCTTCTAAGAAGACATTTGAAAGCTGCAGGTCTTTACTTTTCATTGTGAAGTTTAAGACTTTTATAACCATATGTATCCTAATGAAACTGGAATCCTAAATGGAAGAGGAGAAAAGAGTGAAAAGGAAAGATGATTAAACATAATGAAAGCTTGTCTTTAGGTATCAAGCACTGAACTGTCATCTATTTATCATTCACTTCATTTCAATCTAGTATCACAACCATTTTAACTCGCTATTGCATGTTCTCACACGCACAATTATAATTGTCACTTTATTGTCCAGTTCCTTTTCCTGAGATGTTGAAAGCGCTAAACGAGATGATCTCAAAGATGTACACTGTGTGACTAAGGCTTATGTTCCCTACCAAAGAGAGATCAATTCTCAGAAAAGCAAATCTTTTTCTCTTGATCGTCAATCATGGCTGCATCCCTACTGAGTTTTTATTTAGAAAGCCTTGCCAGTGCAAATAATTGAAAAAGGATTATGCAACGAATTTTCAATTGCAAGTTATGCAACTGAGACTCAAGTCCCAGCTTTGTCACTAACTGGGAAAAAGCTTTTAAAGTCTCCACACCTCAGTTACCCACAAAATGTCTTCTGGTGCACAGATGAGGGCTATGCACTGTGACTTTTCACACCCTTCAGCATAACATCCACCCAAATGCTATGATTCCAAATTGCTAAGAGGCAAAATTAACCCAAATTATCTATATTCTCTCTCCACCCATAAGCAAAAAATTTTGTTTGAAGATTAAAAAAAAAATCATTTCTTGTTATGTCAGGTTGGTTTAGAATTGGTGGTTAGTTATTATGCCCCAAACCTCATTCTATTACTTTGTACTTCTACACAGCCACTGAGTTTTATAAGTGTATCCATGTAACTGCTCCTTTTAAACATTTTTTATACACTTTATCTAATTTCCCACTTTTACCAAAATTGTAGTGTTTGAGCCAAAACACACACACACACACACACACACACAAAAACACACAGAAAGAAGAGTATATTTTAGCAAAAGAACTTTATAATAACTGTAAATTATTAAACAGCTATCTTCCTGTGTGATATAATTATGGCACACAATGACTGCTAACACAAAAGAAAAACAATAATCCCAAGGATTGAAAAGGAGTCATCATCCTCTTACCCACTTCCTTTCCCTGTTCCTCCCCTCCCTCTACCTTCTAACCTCTGGCACTAAGAACATGGAATTGAACAAGGCCAAGGTTCTGCCTTTGTGGAGCTTCCATTTTGTAGGTGCATTAATTCAATTTTTAAAGTTAAAAACCTGAGTTTTGTCATTGACCCTGGCTTTTGAAAGTAGGAGGGGCATTGTGCTTTTACTAAGAAGCGTACTCACTCCCTGGAGATCTGAAATGCCCCTGTTGAGATTTGGGCGTTGAAAGGAATGGTCCAAAATTTCCAGGCAGCTTTAAGAACTAAATCGTGGGAAATACAAGTGAAACTGGTAATTCAGCTGAGCATGAGCACCTCCAGGGCGCTCCACCTGTCAGTGTATTCATCAGTCCTGGTGGCTTGAATTAGCCGTCATAGGCCAAAAGACGACGTGCCAATGAGTTATTAACCACATATGATCTAGTTCAACATTCGGTGAGATCTTTCTTGTGAAGCAAATTGGAAAAGCACTAACTCTTATTGAGAAAACGCATTATGCACAGCATTATGACTTTGAAGCAGACTATAAGCGCAATTGTGACAAAGATGGCAGAGGAAACAGGAAACAGCAGCCAACAGAAACGAGTAAGAAAAATTAAAAATGGGAGGAAAGCAAACAAATATCTCAGTGAGAACACTAAATGTAAGTTGGCTGAATTTTCCTAGCAAAAGCCTGAGACCACCGGATTACACTGAAAAAGCAAAGTTCTGTGACATGTGATTTGTAAGAAATACATATACTTAAACCAGTGAGACCAAGAATACAACCGTAAACATAGCCAAACACATGCAAAAAGGAAGCATCATTATACATACGACCTCCATAATTTTTGAAGGGGATAAAACAGCCATGAAAAAACACTAAAGCTATTTGAATATGAGTTAGACATCCTACTGATTGGATAGCAAAACTCCCCCCTTCTTGTCACATGATTGCTGGAATTGGCGTTAATTTTCAGGAAAGAATAAAAAGACCAGGAACCATTTTTTTACCTTTTTGTGGGAAGCTTGAATGGCTTCCTTGAAAGCAGAATTTTGGGTGGAGGACTGACTTTGTGTTGAGGAGTAAAAAATTGGCACATGAAAACCTCTCTCATTTTTGTTCGAAGCTGAGCTTTTTTGATCTTTATTTTTTTCAAGAGGAGTTAAATCCGTATAGAAGTCTGTTTTCAAATCCTCTTCTTTAATTTCCACCTGGAGAAAAGTCCATATAAAATATAACAGAATTTGAGAAATGCTGGAGCTATTTGTAAAGATCTAATGCAATAATCATTCATTTATGCATTCAATGACTCTTTATTGAGGACTCATTTTGTTAGAGAACATGGAATAATATTAGCTCCTGCCCGCAGTAGTTTAGTTAGGGAGAAAGACCATCACAAATACTTAATTCAATATATGAAGCATTGTGCTACCCAGGGAATTGTCACAAATAACTATAAAATCCAGAGAGATAATAGCAGGAAAGTCTAGCTTATGGAAATGACTCTCAAACTGAGATGTAATGGGCTAATAAGCAATGAGGACTATTTTCATTCTGCCTATGAATTTGATGTAGTTTGCAATCTAATTTCAGATATCTTTCAGAATATTAAGGCCTAGAAAAAGGAGAGGGCAGGTCCTTGTGTGATCATGCTCTGGAATCATCCCCATCCTTTTTAGCCTTATTCAGAGTTGGGCATCAGCACTCTACTGGCCATGTCTGCAAGGCAGAAGACAAATGATCAATTGGTTCTGCCTGGTGGGTGGTTATCAGTCTTCACTAGCTTGGCCTGAGAAGAAGGGGAAAAGCTAGTGGAGCTGATTTTATTTATTTATTTATTTACTTACTTATTTATTTATTCTTTATTGTTTAAAGTATTACATATGTTTACTTTTCCCCCCATTGTCCTTTCCCCGGCTGCTCCCATCCCCCAACACATGCCCTCACCCCCAACTGTCTGTGTCCATGGGTTATGCTTATAGGCATGCATACAAATCCTTTGGTTAATCTCTTATGGACCTGATTTTAAAAGTAGTTATGTACTTGTTATGGTTATACCAGTAAGAAGAGAATAATAGATAAATTAAAAAAAAATAGGTTGCAAAGCAAATTGAAGAGTACTTGTTTATGTGAAAGATGCTTGTCTGGTTTGCAATGGAAAAATTTCTTCTTGTTTTAAAATATTCAGTATTCAAATACACTGCGAGGCAAACCATATGTCACAATTAAATAGCTTGCACAATTAGTCAAGCAAAGATAAAATAACTCCGTTGCAAAAAGGTCTTGCTCAACAGTAAAATATGGTCAAAAGTTCAATGTTACTTTCAGATATTGCATTGCACACCACTTAGCATCTAAAATGTCCAGGAATAGCCCTAACCTGTTTGGCTCAGTGGATAGAGTGCCGGCCTGCGAACTGAAGGGTCCCAGGTTCGATTTCGGTCAAGGGCATGTACCTTGGTTGTGGGCACATCCCCAGTAGGGGGTGTGCAGGAGGCAGCTGATCAATGTTTTTCTCACATCAATGTTTGTAACTCTCTATCCCTTCCCTTTCCTCTCTGTAAAAAATCAATAAAATATATTTAAAAAAATAAAATAAAATGTCCAGGAATAAAGCTCTTAACGCTGAAGCAATGCAATCATATTTAGCTATAGTTGCTGACATTTCTGCACCATTCCTCTAAAAAACTTAGATCACAAATATTTTATTTCATGAACTAGCTCTCACACAAGAAAGGATGTGTCAGCTTAAAGAAAAATATATTGTCAGGTAAGGAAGGGGCTGTGGGTATCCTGGCAGAAGTTCAGAGAAAATCTGAACACATTCATTAGCTTGGTGGGAGGGTAGGCTCACAGACAAGCAGTGCTGAAAAATTAGATGGAACTGGGAGACAGCCAGGTCTTGTAGGCCCTGCTAAAATACTTGGATTAGATTCTAAAGGCAAGCTTTTGCATATAGGATCTTTAATTATATTAACCAAATGAATGAAAAATTGGGAGTGTTACCATCACATTTGTGTTTTGCCAAGACCATATGAACTATAGTTAACTAAAGTGGAGGCAAGGAGTGTGGTTTAAAAACTATTATAATAAGCCAAATGGGATAGGATAATGGCCGGGTCTAGGGGAGTGGTGGTTGGGTAGAGGGAAACTGTGGATTGAAAAGATATTTAGTATGTAAGTCAACAGAAATTGTAGAGCAAGCTGATGGGAGGGTGTGGGGAGAACAGGAATGCTGCTCTGGGAAGGGGAATATAGAAGGGAATGTAGAAAGCCAAGGCAACTTTTGGAAGGAGGAAGATGAGTTCTTTTAGTGGTGTGTGAGGAACAGCTGGTAGGCTCTGATAAACTTCATTTTTCCACATTTTCCCAGGAAGAGATGTTAACTAAATTCTGGTTTATTTTTAAATATGATTTTATTGATTTCAGAGAAAGGAAGGGAAAGGGAGAGAGAGAAACATCAATGATGAGAATCATTGATTGGCTGCCGTCTGCATGCCCCCTACTGGGGATGGAGCTCTGACCAGGAGTTGAACTGTGACCTCTTGGTTCCTAGGTTGACACTGAACCATTGAGCCACACTGCCTAGGCTATTAATGTCTTTCTTGATATAACCATCAAGGTCTCATCTAGTACAGGCAGCACCGAAGCAGGAGCCAGGATTCCATTTGGCTTTGCCTTTTACTTGCTGTACAACTCCAAGAAAGTGCGTGTTACCATTAAAATAATGTCTTTTCTGTTTCTCTGATCATAAACGAAAAGAAATAGATTATTTTGTTTAACAAGTATGGAGCACTTATCATGTGTAAGGCACTGGGCCAGATTCTGGGAGTATGTAGTATGATGTTCATTACCACTTAGGGAAAAAACCAGAAAACCAAATCAACTAATAACGTAGAAAGGAAAGGGGCAGATCTATCCCTATTATACTTAGGTTTATTTGATTTTTTAGGAGGCAGTCACTCTTTTATGCCTAAATTTTGTGGTTACTTGAGGGAGAGAACTATGGTAGGAGAAAATTCTGAATAAATGGCCACTTTTCTGTGTGGGGATATGTTACAGCTGTATGTTCGTTGGGGATAGCATGAACTCTGGAGTTTGGGAAACCTGGAATCAGATCTCTAATCTGCTACCTTCTAGCTGTTTGACTTTGGGCAAATTAATTACCTTAGTTTTTTGTTGTTTTGTTTTTTAATCTGTAAATTGATGATAACAACACTGACCTTACTGGGTTGTGAAAGGATTAAACACTAACACCTAACAGGTCATTTAAAATGTTCATTACCTTTTTATTCTGTACCTTCATTCATCACTAATCTTTCATTGGGAATTTAGTTTAAATCACATTTGGCACTGGCCTGCCACTGTGATAGGCTGTCATACCTCAAAGTTGACATCTTCCAGATTGGCTGGAACCCGGTAAGGATTACTTGCTTTAACGCTTTTGACAGTTTTACATATTCCTCCAGTGAAAGAGTTATCAAGGACTTCTCCTCTGGGCTCTCCTGCCAGAAAATTAAACCTAGAAATAAAGTAGTTTTCAAGAATTCAATAGATGCAGAGCAATCTTGAAAATTTACCTTACTTATATGAAAGAAATTCCTCTTGGGGACATTTTTGACTCATGACAAATGACTTGGAGGAAAGCCCATTTTTTTCTAGTCTGTGGTGAAACATCCAGAAAGGGCTAGAAACCAAGACTCAGCCCCTCGGGTTCTGTCAGGGTTTCCTTATTCCACTCACATAGTTGTTTTGGGGTTTCAACATGAAATAAAATTCGGGTTGATAATTATTTCATGACTTAGGAAACCAGCACAAATTTTGGAAGCCAATTATGAGATAAATTATTACATAACTAATGCCAATCTAGGGCCACTTCTTAAAGAAGGATACAGTAAAGGAATTCTTATAGAGAGTTAAATACTAAAATAGTAATAGCAATATTTTAATAGAATTCTAGTAACATTGTTTTATCAAGCAATAATATTTAAAATTTATTTAACAAATGCTTGCATATTATGTACTATAAGTCAAGCACTATTTGATCTATATTCAATATTATATTTATTTAATACTTATGATAAGCATGTGATATGGATATAATTATTATAACCATTTTACAAATGAGGACATTGAAACATAGAGATTAGTTAGTTTAGCACAAATCGAGTATTTAAGAAATTGTTTTCTGGGAGATGAAAAAGTCCTCCGAGGTGCTAATAGTTTTCCAAATTCTTATAGATATTAATATGTGTTTCGTGGGAAAAGAAGAAGTTTTGTGTCAAAAAGTTTGGTATTGCTGGATCACATATGGTGAAAGAATAGAAATATATATAATGGTCTTTGTCCCTGATTCCCGGCACAGGGCTCCCAAAGACCTTGTAATCTCCTAAGCGATAAGGGCACTAAAAGCATCTTTTGTTCTAGTGTTTAGTCTTTGACCCCTGATTATGACACAGGCCTCCTAAGTCCCTTGGCATTTCCTGGGTGATAGCGGTGTTTTTTGACTTTTTTTCTTGTTTCAATATTTATGTTTCAATTACAGTTGCCATATAATATTAGTTTCAGGCATACAACATAGTGATTAGGCATTTATAACACTTACAAAGTGATCACCCCAACAACTCTGGTATCTATTCGTGCAGTGTCTTTTTTTCTAACCGGGTAAATCTTGGTGGGCACCTGAATGGGGACTGGTAACCAAAAAAATCAAACCTTTATTAGAAACTTAGAATTTTTAGCGTCGCCTTTCATTCTCCAGAGAGAGGAGAGGGGCTGGGAATGGAGTTAAGGATCAATCATGCCTGTATGATGAAGCTTCCCCACAAAAACTCCCCAAAGGATAGGGTTCAGAGAGCTCCCGTTTTGGTGAATACATGTAGCTGCAGGTAGAGTGGTGCACCCAGACAGGACATGAGAGCTCAGAGCCCCTTCCCACATACCTTGCTCTACTCAGGCCTCCCAACTGGATGTCCATCGGCATCTTTTAAGATGTGCGCTTATAATAAGCTGGTAAACCATACGCAGATTGTTTTCCTGGGTTCTGTGAGCCCCTCCAGCAAATCAATCAAACCCAAGGAGTGGGTCAGTGGGAACCTTCAATGTATCAGAAGCATGGGTAAAGTGGCATGGGAAGAGGGGGGCAGCCTTGTGGGACTGAGTCCTTAACCTGTGGCATCGGCATTAAATCCAGGTAGATAGTGTCATAATTGAGTTAAATTGTAGGACACCTAACTGGTGTCACAGAGAATTGCTTCATGGGGGAGAGCGCCCACACATCTGGTGTCAGAAGTGTGAGTGTGGTAGTGGTGTGAGAGCAAAGCAGGTGCACAGGAGGAGGGCTGGTACATGAGTTACAGCTCAATGAAGTTGTTAAAAAAGGGGAGTGGTTTCTATGGCTTCTCAGACCCCAAAAGCCGTGAGCACAATGTGAGGTGTGCCCTCATTCTACTTGAGGGAGGAAGCATGAGGAGCTGGTCTGGGAAGAAATTTCTAAACTACTCAAGTTAGCATGACAAACCTAGGTGCTTCAGACTCATTCATTTTCATTTTCTGACTTAAGAGGGATCAAGGAGGAAAAAGGAACTGCTCACCTTATAATGCCTTATGCTATGCACTTGTAAGTTTGTCACAAACAAAGGGCTTAACAAAAGTGGCTCCTAGGTCCCGAGGAAGCTCTGAAGATGGCAGCTGCTTGCAGAGAGCCTGAAGATAGGACTTCCCATGGAGGTGACTCTTTCAGGCTTGAGGAACATTTTATGAGTTAAGTCAGCTGTGCAGCCATATTCAGCCCTATCCTTTCTCCTCCCCTCTGTGGTATTTAAATTGACTTTAACTATTTTGGTGTTTCAAATATGTCACGGTGTCTTATATTGTAGTTATTTAAAGGAATTTTATCTTACTTAGATTAGTGTGTCATATTTTGTAACCTTTAATATTTATTTTAAAATTATGTATATATGCTTGTATGGGCATGTGTGTGTGTGTACATGTGTGTATTTGTGCCTTGGTTGAACCTATGAAAGAAATAAGCAGCATGATAATATTGTCTGATTCTTGCTTCAGGTTTAAGACCTGATGACTGATGTTAGCAATGAAAGAATGTTGTTCTGTCTTGCTAAATTTTTCCTTGGGGAGATGCCATTTAAAAAGAGGTACAGGCATCCAGGAAGCTACTTTTTGTGGGGAGAAATGTGGGAGAGAATGGGCAGAGATTCTCAGGCCAGCAGAAAGAGATTCCAATAAGCAGCTCTCAAAACTCTCAGTTCTTGGGGAGCGAGGAGAGGACTGGCTGTCTTAAGCCAGCAGGTTTTGCTCATTTCTGAGAATCCTTAGGACAGCAGCTGTGCTTGGCAGAGGCCACATAAGCCTCCTGTCAAAGTACACATAGCGTGTGGCCCTCCCCATCTGCACTCGAGATCAAGACCAGCTGAGCCTGAGGTGAGACTGGAATGCCACCCTTCATCAATCAGAACATTAAAAAACATGATTACTAAGTGGGAGTTTTGGCTGAGGTTTTTCTCCCAGGGAGAGGAAAAATAAAAAGGAATCCATTTCTGCACATTGATAAGAACATGCTATTGAAACGCTCTCATTGAAATGAACTCAAGTTAGAAATTCTTAGGACAGAACCTCAGAAAAGCCTGTAGTCATTGGACACACCAGGGAGGAAGCCGAGAGATGTTCAATAACTTGGCTACGGTGTAGCGAGTTAATGCAGAACGCGGGCCTACACCTGGCTCCCTGACTTCCAAGCTAATGGCCGTTCCATTTCACTGCTGTCCTGGAGTCTGGCTCAATAGCTTCTGGTACACATTCTAATCAAATGAGGTTGTATTTGCAGTGGCTGCTGTTTGTCTTTGATGCCTCAAGGCTTCATATTATGTAAGTCTGGCAGTGCAAGTGAAAACTTAAAAAAAAAAAAAGTCCAATACAAAGCAATAAAAAGTCTATAGCAAACTATTTGCCTTCTGGCCAAAAAACTGAAGGGAGATTTCTTTATTATGGGAACAGGAGATTATCTGTACTGAGTTTTCTTACACTTCCAACTAAGGCTCAGTTCTTCTCTTTCCACTGACTTCACTTACATTTTCTCAAGTTTTTTAAGTCATTGGCTCAGTGTCATGAATTTAGAATCTCTTGCCAAACCTCCAATGACCTTATGACTTGAACACGAACCACCTGTTAATGCAGGTCTGACCTTTGGCCTTTAAACCATACTGGCCTTCTCATATAGTTTATGTGAGAAAAGTTTGGACACCCTAGTCATGCTCATTTCACCTCTAACTCTTTTAACTTTTCCCCACCATTGTTTTTATCACTCCTTTTTTCTATGTTTGGCTAAGTCCTTTCCTCCAACTTAGTCTCTTATTATTGACTCAGGGCTTGCCTGTAACCCTTTTAGACTGGTTTTAATTCTCTAGTGTTCTGATTTTCGACATAGTCGTAGGCATACTGTTCTGATACCCTCATTCTCCATTTGATCCTGTCATTTCTTAGTGGTTACTCACCCACTCAAGACCTAGCCCCCCAAATCCACCTCAGCACCACCCAGCTTGGTTGGCCTCCCACCAGCTTGTCCTGATCTGCTCCAGAACTGTCGAAAGGATGTATGAGAATGAAAGCAAACAACAAATACGAAGAGCCCATAACATTGCCTGGCACAAGGTAAATGTGAAAACGCTAAATAATTTCATTCCCTAGGAGTGAGGATCGTGGCCACATGCTGCCCGAGTATGGTAGCCAAGTGCCAGAGGCAGGGCTGGTAAGAGTAGAAAGAGGTGAAGAGGAAGAGTAGAATGAGGAAGCAGACAAGGTGTATCATTGCTTCATCACTGCTTCCAACTCAGTTCTGAGACGCTGTTATTTCCCCCAAATGATAAAAAGATGTTACATACCCAGTGCTCATCCTGTTTACATTAGGGATGGAGTTGTACTTCCGTAAGCATACAGATTTTTTTTTCCCACAATCCCTTTCATCTGAGTTGTCTCCACAGTCATTTTCTCCATTGCATTCTAATTTTCTGGCAATACAACGACCTATCAAGGAAAGGAAACAACATTGACCACAAATGATTATTTAAGGCATTTATTAATCTGAAACGCTAGTGATTTAAATCTCAAGAAAAAGTTAACATCATGTTTTCTAACAATGACTCATCCAAGGTCATGTTTTACTCTCTTAGATTTAAAAAAATTTTCAATTACAGTGATATTTAATATTATATTAGTTTTAGGTATACAGCATAGTGCTTACACATTCATATAATTCACTAAGTGATCGCCCAATCAGTCTAGTACCCACCTAAGTTTTCATTATTTTTTAATAAAGATTTAGAAACATATGGGAATGGAATGATAAACTTATATTTTCTCCCATTTCTTTTTAGGATTAAAATACTCACCATAGATTATTTAGTCACCATGGAGCTGATTGGCTTAAATAAGAGAATGAGATCTAGAATCCCTTTCCCATTTCAGTAAGCTTTCTACAGAAATCCTGCTCTGTAGCAGAAAATGAATTGTAGGGTTTAGAATTTTGTTCTGACTCAAGATAGCAGACTCAAGGTCACTGTTTTATTGTTAAAAACTAATTACACACACACACACACACACACACACACAAGTATGGTAACATGGCTGGATCTCCAAAATTTTATATTTTGAGCAAACAAAGCCAGACACACAAGAGTGATGCCATGGGATTCCTTCATATTACATTCAAGAATAAGGAGAGGAAAAATAAAACTAAAAAAAGAAGAAAAATAAGGATAGGAATTAACTGGAAAGAGGAGAATAGAAATTTCTTCAGATTTATGGAAATTTTCTATATCTTGATTGGGGGTCATGTACATGTATGTATACCCTCATCAAAATAAAATTGCACACTTATTAACTGTGCATTTTACACTATGTAATTATTTTACTATACATAATTATTTTACTATACATAATTACTATACATAATTAGTATATTTTTATTATGTAGTATATATAACTACATAATATAATTGCTTTACTATATATAATTTATTCAATCTAATTATTTTTGGACAAGTTAAATGCCTAGGTGCTATAACATTCGGTAGCAGGTTAAATTAGTGAGTTTAGGAAATGGGACAAGCTTCATGTACTTAAATAATTTCTTTTCCTTTTAAACTAGCTGAATTTCATGAGGATCCTTATGCATAAGGCATTTCAATTTCTGTAAGCATATATTACAGAAATTGAAATGCCTTATACACAGCCCCTCTCCTGCCCTCACCCTCTTGCCTATAACCAGGGGCACTGGCAACCTACAGGCTCACTGACAACGATTCATTGTTTTACTCAAGTTTACCTAGTTAACTATTCTAGGTTGTGATCAGCATCTCACTATTGCTATGTGTGACTATTTGGACTCACTGAAATACTTGGGGAAATTGGGTACTCTGCTGAATACCTTTTTGTTGTTGTTGTTATTAATGGCGAGTTTCACTAGAAGGCAGAACGTTAGAAAGTAATTAAATCCTTCTTTGATTATTCAAAACCCTGTATTATATCTAGACCAACATTATAAAGAATTATGGCTACACACCCCAGCATTATACAAGAGTGAAAATATAGAGAGAACAGAATTTCTACTAACCCCAGGATATAACCTGACAGATACTCTGGTTTTAAAAGAGCACATTTCTAGTTTCTTATTTGTTTGTTTATTTTTAGGGCAAAACAGAGTAGGTAATTTAGTTTTAAATAGATATGATTTTACTAAAGGAAAACCCCCCAAATATTATATTTTTTAATGTTTTGAACCTGGTACTTACAAATTTGAGCAAAAGCCAATTTTTGGCATGGTTACACTAAGAAATCCTATTTTATTGAACAGAGGTAGGGCTGCACATGCAAGATACAGTTCTCATTAGTTGTGAGCAGGGTACCAGATTTATTAGAACACAAGAAATTCTATCCATATGCACTTCTAGGGATATTGGAGAAGACTATTAACAAGGGTAGGAATGAAAGCAAAAGGACATCCCTTGAGTGATGTTTAGGAGTGAGTGGCAGGTGCAATATAGCTCTGATGGGACACAGCTAAGTCACATGGTTCCAGGCCACAAAAACTCAATGGAGTAGGAAGCATCAGAGGAGAGAGATCGTAAGCCACACACACTGTATATCCTCTACTAAAGAAAGGGTGGGAAAGATGAAGGGCAGTTTGGATAGTGCAGACTTTGCAGAAGTCAGCAATTAGCCAGCACATATACATAATACATATACACTCACACCTGAAGCCATGTAGTCATTTAGAAATTGTACATGTTTTTCCTATGTACTTGAACTGATTTTTGTTATCGCAATGACATATCTACTGTATATCTATTGTATATATTGCAATGACATATCTACTGTATATAGATATGTGTGTGTGAGAGAGGGAGGGCGGGAAGAGATTAGCCAAAGATCTTATATGCAGACTAGAGGCCTGGTGCACAGATTCATGCACCAGTGGGTTCCCTAGGCCTGGCCTGAGGGGATTGGGCCAAAACCGGCAGTCTGACATCCCCCAACGGGTCCTGGATTGTGAGAGGGTGCAGGCTAGGCTGAGGGACCCCACCACTGCCGGGCCTCTATATATTTTTATAACCAGCTGCAAATTCTTTAGTATTCTATGCTTAAAATGAGGACTTTGATAGAGGAGTTGGCACAGTGCATGAAGGTTAGCCTCATGGGTAATTCTCAAAGACTCACTAAATGAATATACTTAGTCTTGGGGACTCTTGGAGGACTCTGAACAGAAACTATGAGGGAGGAAAGAAAAGAAGGAAGCTCTCTTTTAGGATAGACAGTTCTTTGGTAACTGAGGGCCAAATATCATCCTAAGTCAGACAAAAGATGATCCATCCAACATTTTATTCTCTTTGAGAGTGACACTAGTGGATGTTTTTAGGAGAGCATAGTAGTATAGCATATTTGGTAGAATATTTAACCAATAGGCCATGGCACTACCCAATCAAAATGGTTGCCAACCAAATCCATGCCAGGGATTAACTAGTGAATGGCTGAATCTTGGGAAAATCTAGGGTTTCCTGTGAAGGAATATGGACAACAGGGCAGGGAGCACTCAGGAAGTAGCTGCTTACTAACCATTGCAGATGCATTTTAATAGTTTAGATTTTATCAATAGCTGTGGCCATATTGTTGATGAACTAGTGATCAGCTATGTCTAATACCACTAACTTTCCTGAAATCACTCATTATGAATTGGTGGCCTATAGATGTATTTAAAGACCTCTTGAACTTGTGAATATTTTTGGCCTAAAGAAAGCTCTTTGTAATAAATTTTATAGAATTTATCATCTATTAAATAAAGGAGTTTTTTTCTGGTAATTTGTTATGAAAGCTCTCCTTCAAGCTTCATATAATTACACTTCACTTCAAAATCTTTATCTTAATATTCTGGGTATAATGCTTAGATTTTTCTCCTACTCCCTCTTTTGTCAATAGCTCACAGGAACTTATTCATATAGGTATGCTGTGTATCTACCTGCCCACGTCCCACCCTCTTATTCCAGGTTTGGGAAGCAGGGCACAGTGGGAAAACCCTGACACCAACATTTCTGTCTGACACTTGGAAAAGATTGGCAAAGCTGAAGGCAGGAAGCAAGGATTAAAAGGAGAAAAATCTTAGTTCCAAGGTCTGGGGTCAATTTTCTATGGAATTTGAAATCTGCTATCTAGTTATAAATACTTTACTTTCCAGTGCATTCCAGAGTACACAGAAATGATGTAAATTGTATTCATCTGAACTCTAAATTAACTTCAAATGGATGATTTAGATAAACTATTTAGTGAACTATGGCCCTTGGACTAAAACTGATCTGCTGCTTGTTTTCATAAATAAAACTTTATTGGAACACAGCCATGCTCATTTGTCTATATCGATATATCTATGGCAGTTTTGATGCTAAGATGCCAGAGCTGATTAGTTACAACACAGACCTATGACCTGCAAAGCCTAAGGTATTTACTATCTGGAATTTTACTGAAAAAAGTTTGCAGAAATCTGATCTAGACTATTCAAAACTGGTGAGTGTTGAAGAGCTATTAATTATGCAAGAGAATACATAGATTAAGTAATTCAAGGCTTGATTATACCTAGTGAAACTTAACCATATTTATAAATCTGAATGAGTACTGGGCTTGGAGAGAATGTTCCCATTGTTTAAATCATTTTGAGTTGCCTCTTTTGGAATTTCCTTTGGAGGCAATCAATGGACCATCCAGAAAATTTGTCACATTATCTCTAATCATCCCCCTCCCTGAAATATCTTAATATTAATATTCTTGGTGTAATAAACTATATGAAAACCTTTGAAATCTATTGCTCCTTTTCTATTGCTTATTCTGATTATAGATTTGTGCTTATTAATAGTTCACTTTTAAAAGCATCTGTCTCCTTCTCTTTCCCTCATCCTCCTTTTTCTTCCTCATGCTTTATAACAGGGCATGAATACTTGATATGCAAATGAATCAGGTAGGTGGTCAAGATGGTTATAGTTTAAGAGCAATAACTTCACATGTAAATAGCTTGGTAATTGGTAGCATAACCCCTCCATCTGCCCAGGCTTAAAATATGGTGGAATTCCTCTATCACAGCATTTACTGGTGTCAATTGGGATGACTTTGTGCTAGTCAAGTCATTTTTAGTGGAGGAGGAACATTTTCCAAAAGTACATTACCACTTTCACAACGGAATTTATTCTTGCAGTCAATGTCTTCGATTTTGCAGAGTTTAGTTGGAACGCATGGTTGAAAATTCACCAGGGGCTCCGTACACTTTTGTCCTCCAAACTGACTGGGGCGCAAAATAGATCTAACCTTAAACTGAAAGAAAAGGAGAGAAGGCTAAGTAACTATGAGGCAGGGCTGAAGCCAAAATGTATCTCAGAAATCTAGGCTTCTCAATCACAGTAGTGATTGTTATTATGGTGGTGCTGCCCAAATTAGCTAATGGTTTTTCTTATTCCATTATTGTGTGTCCTTCAGGAAGTCTAGGGCCCCAGTTTCCTAAAAGGAGGAAGTGGGCAAAAAGATTTCTAAGACTTCTAACTCTAAAGTCAGATGATTCTAAGTTAAATAGAAATTCAACGCTCAAATATTTACTGAGTGTCTCCTGAGAGCAGATTCTTCCAGGAAGTAATAGTCCTTCAATATCTCAAAGATAGTGTGACGTGAGTGATAAATGAGAAAGGATTTGGGGGTTCTTTTGCACAAGGAAGTCACCAAAGAAAACAAGGGTGACACATTCTCTACACTTTAAAAGATTTAAAGTATATAGATGTTTTATTGATTTCAGAGAGAGGAAGGGAGAGGGAAAGATAGAAACAACCATCAGCTGCATCCTGCAAGACCCCTACTAGGGATTGAGCCTGCAACCTGGGCGTATGCCCTGACCCGAAATCAAACTGGCAAACTCCTGAGCATGGGATGCATTCAACCAACTGAGCCGCACTGGCTGGGCTACACTTGAAACAATTTTAAATGGTGAGTAGTAGAACAGAGTCAGGGAAGGACAGAATTATGACAGCATTGAAAAGGACTGACTTCGATGTCAGAAAAGTTTGAGTTCAGAATGCAGCTCCTATATCCATTAGTGATGTGTTCTTGAGCAAACTACTTAGCTCCTAATGAGCCACAGCTTCCTCATCGGTAACATGGGTAGAAAAACACAAGGTGGTGTGAAGTTTGAATAGGGTGATGCATGGAAAGGACCTAGAACAGTTCAGCTCAGAGAGGGGGCTGAGCTTCTTTTTCTTCCCTGACATGTGAATGCTCAGCATCTGTCCTGACGGGTCCACATGGGCAATGTCCTTACAGGAACAAACTCATGGAGGGTAAATATTGCAGCGGGAACAGTAAACAATGGAGGGACTTTCCCATAGGGAGAGGCAATTAAGAGGAAGGGCAAGGAATCAGGCTTCTGGCGAATGTTCCAGGTTTCTGTCTGATTTTAAACCTTGGACTGAAATCCTCATTTTCTAGAGCCTGCTTTTGCTTCCTGTGTTCTCAGAAGGCACAGAACTGGGCAGTTGTGACACGGGTACTGGGGCCAGAATTTCCTTTTGGTGGTCACACAACAGTGAAACATGTAAAATTGAACCCCCTGGCCCTTAAAAATTGCTCAATGAAATGTTTTCCTCAATAGAAGGTGGGAAAGTTTATTTGCAGAAATTCAGCATTTCTGTGATGGTTGAGGCTTTGGGAACCCGAGTCGTTTTATTGTGATTCTGATTTCCTGTATGTGTTCATGTGTCACCCACCTGCTTTTTGACACAAGGGTCACAGTCTGACCATGGTCCATAATCCCCCAGGAGGCAGTTGATCGGACAAGCTTGCCAGTTACACTCTCTGGTCTCCAAGAAGGTACAAAGCTGCTTACAGGAGTTCTTCAGATAGTATTCATTTATTACTACTTGTCTGTAATAGTGAGGAAAAACCTGCTTAAAATGGGTATAACCACGGTGGCTCCAGCCCAATAAGGAAAATATCACTGAGAATTGACTGCAGTGAATAGAAGAAAAGAAGGTTTTCATGAAAAATCAGGTAAGTTGGCATAAGTACAGTTCTTACCACTTCATGGGACGCAGGACCAGATACATAATTTATGGGGCCCAGGGCAGAATAAAAAAGGGCAGAGGAGACTGCTCTTATTAAAAAATTAAGAATTTAAAACAGTGATGATAGAGCATTAAGCCAAACAGGAAGTCCTTTTAAGTGTTAGGCCCCTCACTATGAAGCTGGCCCTGATGGGATTCCTGGAAGAGACTGGGAAAGAAAGGAAAAGAGACAGTTCCTGAAAATTGCTTAAAAGATCTCAATGTAATAAGTACAATGATCGAGGTGGAATCAGAGTGGGGTGGGGCCAATCAGTCAAAGAGGAAGTGACAGGAGAGACACATCTTGAAAAGCTCATGTGAATTCTCCTGGCAACGAAGGGAAGAGCATGTGGAGGGCAGGCTGTGCAAAGAGAACAGATGGAGGAGCATGCCACGTCCGTGGGGGAGCCTGTGACACAGGCTTGGGAAGAGCACAGTTGGGAAGAACGGGATTTATTGCGGCACTTTACTAGGTGGACAGAGAGAGAGCTACGGAGGGACTCTTCGGTAGAAGAATATTCTAAACAAATCTGTCTTTACATACGTGGTGGGTGGTTTATTGTGGAAGCCAATTGGTTATTTTTAATGAGACTCACACTATACATATGCAAAAAAGAGTTTTCTAAAGTAAGTTTCTAAAAAGTGTTATCATAGCTAAAGCACATGAAACACACACCTTTCTCCCTCAAGTCACGTGAGCATCTGCAGGGAACAGAAACACCTAGTAGATTTTTTAAAAAGCCACTGGACAAGTAGTCTGAGTTGGTGAAAAGACCGAATTACTAAATGTGACACAGTTCTCTTGCTTCTTGTACATGCCAACAATCAAGGTAGCAGCTAGCTTCGCTGTACAGTTACGCTCCTGTTAGACTGTTTAATGAGCAGAAAATTCTCTGTAATTAACTCACTGGTGGTGAGCAGTTACATGCTGATTGAATAAAAAGCTTGAGTAGCGATTCTAAGTAAATAGTCAACTGAAAATATTGCACAGATTCTTAATTAAATTTCTTTGAAACTCCTGATATTATGGAGAGAACAAAAGTAGACTTCCATTCAACCTTATGTGGAAAAGACCGCAAGCTCCTTCCAAGCTTATGAGTTCTTACTTTGAGTCATCTTGTTTTGTCCCATTGCTTAGTGTGGCCCTTTTGGATATTGCTAAGTCTGCCCTCCAGGTTTCCCAGGGCACACAGCAAAGCTGCACAGCTCACACCCACCTTGATCTGGTTTGGGTTCCAGTATTGCAGGTTTTGGTGCAGCTGGACCACTCTGTCCATGGGAAATGATCACAGAAGCAGGCGTGGCTCTTGTCAATCAGGGCACTTAGCAGGATGAAACCCAAGACGGAGTGTCTGGCCATGCTCCAAGAGCCTCCAGGCCCTGAAAAGCAGCGATAGGGCGCACATCAAAGACTTGTCACGGGCAAACCTTTACAAATTGTTCTGTTAGTGACTCAGATATTATCTAGAAAACACTGGTGTCTCCCTGTCTCGCTTTACGCAAGTTAACACATAAATTTACATGTTCATGAGTATGAATCCTATTTCTAAAGATTTTTAAGGTATATATTCCTGTGGTTACAATCCCCAGTAGGGGGAAGTTTCTCTGAATTGTTAGTGGTAGGCTACAAAGCAAAGTATGTGGTATATATTTGTAACCCATTCCCATTCCAAAATGGGAGAATGGGAATTCTTGTATAAACTTAACCTTTTCAAAACAACTGCTCATTTTGTGTGGGCAGGACCCTCAAGTACATTTCAGTTTTTCCTACTTTTCTGGATCTGGGGAATAAGTTAGGACCTTTCTGCTGGAAGTTCTATTCAGTTTCCTGACATCCTGGAAACCTGCTAAAGCAAGTCCCGCCCTAAGAAAACCCACAAAAAATCTCATAGCACAGACAACAGTATGTTGATTACTAAAGGGAAAGGGGGTGGGGGAAGGAGAAGAGAGGAAAGTGGGGATAAATGGTGATGGAAGGAGGCTTGACTTGGGGTGGTGAACACAATACAAATACAGATGATGTGTTACATAATTGTATGTCTGAAACCTATATAGTTAGTTTTATTAACCAATGTCACCCCAATATATTCAATAAAAATAGCTAGAGATATTAAGAGAGAGAGAGTTCACTGTCCAATTACCTCTCCCCTTAGAGCCATAGAAGTTGAGCTGAAACAGACCTTTGAAATCTGCAGCTTAAACACCCTCATTTAATAGGTGATGAAACGGAAGCTTAAGGAGGTGCGTTAACATTGAGGCTACATGACAAGTAAGAGCCCCAAACTCTTCTTTCTTTGATGAGATGCATTCCTCACTGAATTGGTGGTAACACTAATCATTGTGTTCTCAGAGCATCTCTTGATGCCTGGAGCTCTACCACCCAGACCATCAGAGGATGTATCCAGATGTGGCTGAATGTCGGAGAAAACCTTGACCAGTAGTTCCCACCAGTGTGCTGAGGATCTGTGAATTATTGAAAGGAATTTTCAAAACCATTTCTGCCCTCCAATATTACCATGTTTATCTCTAACAAAACATGCAACATGATTAATTATAGAGAAAATACTGCTGTAATTAATATAGTGACTCGCATTTAAAGAAATAAAATCCCCTTCACCTTATTTCTCCACCTTAGTTTTATTATCTATAAAATAGAAATAATATTTTTACCTTCTTCGTAAGGCTTTTGTTAGGATTCAGTCAGGAAATTAATGTAAAGTGCTTAAAACAACCCTTGGCATAGGATCACCACTCAGTATTAGCTTTTAAAATTAGTAATAATACTTATGAGTGTTGCAAATTTCATTGTAGCTGTTAGTCATGTATTTTTCAAAACTAGGGGCTCTTTGAATTACATCAAGGATCATGTGAAGATTAAAATATGTTTTGAAATTAAATATTCAAAGTGATTTAGACATTAGTTTGTTTTTAACTCCAATTTTTAAAAATTGGTTTTGTTGATTTCAGAGAGAGGAAGGGAGAAGGATAGAGAGATATAAACATCAATGATGAGAGCAGCTGCTTCCTGTGTGCCTCCTACTGGGGATTGAGTCCCCAACCTGGGCTTGTGCCCTGATTAGGAATCGAACCACGGCATCCTGGTTCATAGGCCCATGCTCATCCACTGAGCCACATTAGCCAGGTTATTCTATATTTCTTAGTTGTGATGAAAGCATGTGTCAGTTAAAAAAAATGGGGCTCATCATTTTATAAATTTTGTTCAAGCCAAAAGCTTGAGATCAGATATAAAAAATTGTGTCTCCAATATGTTAAAAAATGAGAACATTTCTTCTTAATATATCAGTTAGCTTTTGAACTTTCCTGCAAGCTCAGAGAAGGATGCTGGAATAAAAACAACCAAATTCACTGGCGTGTGACTAAATACGTCTTTCAACTTCAAATGGAACCTGCGCACATTTGAGTATCCATTGTGTGCTGCTGGGCTCTGAGGGAGAGACAAAGAAATAGAATTCACGGTCACTGTCTGGGTACAGTAGGCAGAGATTGGAGATGCTGTCCACGATTTTTACCTAAGCTTTCGTATCTAACTCTTAGGTAAGGGGCTGCAGGCCCAGGATGTCGGTAACTAAACTGGTCCCTGTACTTGCCTGCTGACTTTAGTTCACTGGTGGGTAGCTCGGCTTTCCCGGTTTTCCTCAGCAGCACAGAACCGGGGGGCAGCACAGAACCGGGGGACAGTAGAGTGCTCAGACAGAATTTAGGCTGTGAACAGACAGAATGGTGTGAGGCCTACACATCAGCCCGAGCTCCAGACCGGGTGCCAGGCGGAGGGGCCAACGCGGGGAGGAAAGAGGACATCTGTAATGCTTTCAACACTAAAGAGAAATGTTTTAAAATAAATAAATAAAAGGCCCTGGGGAGCTGAGGTTTCTAAACAATAGGAAGTTTCCCTGTGTAACCACTCGACAGACCACCACTCCACCCCCAGCCCATCCCCAGTTTGGGGTCTTCTTACACAGGACTGCTTCAACAAGGACACCTACACACAGGGGTTGGCTGCTGTTGGTTTTGTTTTTTTTTTACTTGTTTTTCTTACTGGATTTGGAAGAAATAAGTTTCTTCCAGAATAATTCTCTTAACTGTACAGAGGGGAACTTCTTAAAGCGTTTCGTGTGATCAGCATGTGATTGGGAGAAGCTGAAGTACAAGAGGTTTCCAGTTCTCCATCCGCAGCACCCACTGTCTGTTTGAACTTCCCAAAGCTGGAAAAGTATAGGTGGATTTCACGTCAATTCTCATGGAAAGCTGCACAAAGATAAAAAAATATTCTTATCTCCTCTTCGGCTGTAACTGTTCTGAAGCAATTTAGAAACTGCTCTAAATTAAGGTGGTATGTCAAAGCCTCTTATTTGAGCCCTGGCAGGCAAGCTCAGTGGTTAGAGCACTGGCCTGTGCACGGCTTGTGGATTCGATTCCTAGTCAATGTCACCTATCTGGGTTGCAGGTTCGATTCCCACCCCCCAGTCAGGGCACATGTGGGAGGTAACCAATCGATGAGTCTCTCACACGGATGACTCATTCTCTTTCTCCTTCTCCTCCTTCCCTTCCACTCTCTCCAAAAATCAATGAAAAAAACATCCTCACTCTTTGGATGAGGATTTTTTAAAAAAGAGCTTCTTATTTGAGGAGATGCTCATAAAAGAGCTAATTGGTAGTATCTCCTTTTATAACATTCTATTGTTATGAAGAGAAATTACTTTATGTTAAAAATATCCTTTTGATTCAAAGAAAGATAATTATTTTACGAATTATTCTTATTCATGGCCCAGCATATAATATCCAATGCTTCCTTATTTGTTAGCTTTCAACACCTCTAGGCACTTGGGGGCTATCTAAAATGATATAAGGACATTTCACTTACCCATTACCACACAATGGTCGTATAAACACAGAACAAAAGAATGCTCAGAGGCAGAGGAAGACAGTGAGGAAAAATCTTCCACTGCAGGACCCTGGGAGAAGGGCAGCGATTCCGCAGGTTTCTCACAACTGGCATCCACACCTGAACTCTCAAAATCTGTGATCCCATTGCATCAATGGAAATGGCTTTGTGAGCACTCAAAGAATTTTAGTGTAGCGTGAAGTCCATCTGATTTTGACCTGTTTACCCTCCCTTGACTGATTTGTCAGTGAGGCAGCTCAGTGCATCTTACCCAACAGGTTCAGAGGATGAGCTAGTTTGCGTTCAAGTACAGCTTCTTCCTTTCCAGCTCCATGTAAACTTTTAAAATCTCTTATTTCTTGTTTTTCTTTCTTCTGTGTGTACCGCAGGGGCTCAAGACATGCTATTTACCATCGCTAGTGCCGACCCGGGAGCCCAGGCACAAGACTGATCATTCAGCCAAAGGGTACGTTTGCTTTGCTTTTAATCGCAAACCACAAGGTAGTTTCTGGAAGAAAATTTCCTTAAGAAACATGAACCTTTGGTTCTTTTGATATTTAAGCAAAGTAGCTATTGCTTATGCTTGAAAAAGAAAGAGAAATGCCCACAATCTGATTTATGTAATTTTTACACATGAAGGGATAAGTTAGTTAGAAACACAATCTACAATGCTGAAATATTGAGATTACAAATAAAATCATTATAGCACTCACCTTTAAACAGAGTTTGTGGTGGCCAGGGATCGAATCTGCAATTGCCCGAGGAGACAATAGGTGCTCACAACAAAAAGGGTTGAAATGATAATCCAGACAAGCCTTTCCCGCTGAGTGCTAGCCAGCAGGGGGGAATGCCGTCATATCGCAGGGACCTAACTCACCTACAGTGTGTTACACAAACATCCCGTGGAGACTCTGGACTTTGTAAATGATTGCTTCAGTCGGCAGTTACCTGGAAACTTAAGAGTGAGGTATCCCACGGGAACTTTCATTTTATGGTTTTCCCAGTCAAGGGATATTGCAATAAGTATTGCTACTGCAGAGAAAAGAAATCTCTGACTCTATTTTAAAAACTCTTGAGAATAAATTGCTTAAAATTTCCTTTCCCTTCTCTTTTAGGAATGTTCATTTCACTAAAATATGTATAGATTCTTACTTTTTTCCTGATTATAGAGTATTTGTTGAGGGAGATTTAGAAAATATGAAAAAGAGTGAAAAGGAAAATCATTTTTAATAACTAGACAAAACCACTATTAATATTGGAAATAAATATTTCTGGTCATATATAATGTATAAGTGTATTCTCTCTCTATGGAAGTATACACATGAGCATATATATATATATATATGTATATATATATCCTATATAATAAAGAGATAATATGCAAATTGACCATCATTCCAACACACAAGATGGCCGCCCCCATGTGGTCAAAGATTGCTGCTCCTATGTGGACACAAGATGGCTGCCACAAGATGGCCAGCAGGGGATGGCAGTTGTGGGTGATCAGGTCAGCAGGGGAGTGCAGTTAGGGGTGACTGGGCTGGCAGAGGAGGGCAGTTGGGGGCAACCAGGCCTGCAGGGGAGGGAAGTTGGGGGCGACCAGGCCGGCAGGGGATGGAAGTTAGGGGTGACTGGGCCAGCAGGGGAGGGCAGTTGGGGGCGACCAGGCTGCAGGGGAGGACAGTTAGGGGTGACCAGGCCAGTGAGTGAGGGCAGTTAGGGGCAATCGGGCCAGCAGGGGAGCAGTTAGGTGTTGATCAGGCTGGCAGGGGAGTGGTTAGGGGGTGATCAGGCTGGCAGGCAGAAGTGGTTGGGGACAATCAGTCAGGTAGGCAGGCGAGCAGTTGGGAACCAGCAGTCCTGGATTGTGAGAGGGATCCCAGTGGGATTGTGCCTAAACGGGCAGTTGGACATCCCTCCAGGGGTCCCAGATTGGAGAGGGTGCAGGCTGAGCTGAGCGACCGCGCTCCCCCTCACAAATTTTATACACCAGGCCCCTAGTATATATATATATTTCTGGCCATATAAAGTGTAACTGTATGTGTCTCTGTAGAAGTATACACATGAATACACATATATAATTTTTCAATGCAATCACACACTTATTTAAAGATTTAAATGTACAGAATTGATCCCATTCCACAGTTTGTAGAACTATCATCAATGGCCTGTGCAAAATCTTCTATTTTATTTTATTTCACTATTTATCTCCAAGATTTTGTGTAATTTCTTTCCCCGGATTAGTTACATGTATTAATGTATTTGGTGTTTGTCCTCACATGGTTATTTAGATATATGGGTATCCTTCAAAACTACAAAGTCTCTTTTCCCATGTGTATTTTTTATAATTTACAGAAATGGCATTTTGCTAAAAGTCATTCAATTTCTTTCTTCATTCCACGTTATGATTCTGAGCCTTAGTGGATGTAAACCTACAGGAGCATACATATTCATCGTGCCAACCATATTTTACTCACCCACTCTCTTAGTGTACACTTGCCTTCAGCTCCCGCAACCAGAAACCCAGGGGACTCTTTCCTTATGGACCTGTGAGAAAATGTCTAAAGACTTCTGGGTTGCTCTAGAAAACTACATACCTTTACACTCTTACTAGCACCTCTGGGGGCTTCTCACTAGCGAGTTCTTAGTAGACTTTGCTGTTAGCCAACCTACTGATGTTACATCTGTGCAAAGTGGTATCTCATGGTTGTTTAAATAGCTTGTCTGTGATCAGTAGTGAACCTCAGCATCCTTTTATTCTCTCCAGACATTCTAATTTTCTATCTGTAAATTAAGAACTCATATTTCCTGATTATTTTTCTACTGTATTTCTTGACTTATTTTTGTTATCTGATTTTCAGGTATGTTCCATACACTCTAGATGCTAATGTCTTGTAAGCTTTGGATTTTGCAGATTTCTTTTCTTACCCATGTGTTAATTTCATCTGTGGTGTCTATGACTGAAGAGAAAAATCTTAATTTTAATGTAATCTAATATGTTTATTTTCCTCTGATAGTTTTTGCTTTGGATAGTTTTTCTTTTCCTTATGAAAGTATTTAGTTTAAGAAATTATCGTTTCATGTTTTGTAAGGTGTTCTTTAATCCTCAGCTGTTATACTGTTTTATAAATGGTGTGAGGTAGAACAAAGTAAATAAAACTCTAAAACCTATCAATTAATAAATGCAGGAATGCATTTATTAAAACTCAACACGTATTCCTGATAAGACCTTTCATCAAATTAGGAAGAGATGACAACTTTTTTAATGACAGAGTATCTACCCAAAATTTGAGGCTACCCTCATAGTTAATGGAAAAAATTGAACGCTTTCCTCTTGAGATCAGAAGAGAGATAAGAATGTCTGCTATCTCCCTTTGTATTCAGTCCTGTACTGGAGGTCCTATCCAGTGCAAGAGGTAAGAAAAGAAATAGAAGGCATAACATTGAAAAGAAAGCAAGAGGCATTTCTTGTAGACAACTTGATTGTGTATGTAGAAAATCCCAAAGAATTCACAGACACATATTACAATTATAAATTAATTTAGTAAGATTTTAGTAAGATTGCTGGATATAAGTTTATTGTAGAAAAAATTGTTTCTACATACCAGCAAAACCAAATAGGCTGTTTAATTTGGAAAGGTTTAAATAATGGTAAAGCAGGTGTTTTTAACATCTAATGATTATGCTTCTATGAAAGGCTCACAGTATAGCTTGAGACTGGCTAAAATAGATATTACACTAAGGTAAAGTGGAACAAAATAGTACAATAGAAAAAAAACTATAGGGATTGAGAACATGGAGGCTTACATTTTACTTTTAATTCTGCAATAACCAGTTATGTGATCTTCAATAAGTCACTTTACTTCATTGAAACAGTTTCCTCATTTGTAAAATAAATGTTTTGCACACTTTTTTCAAAACAGTAGAAAGCTTCTTTAAAAATATTAATTATATTCTCAATATGGAATAGAGCTAAAACTATTCCTCAAATAACTTACATGTTTACCATGTGGAGGGGAACGATGATCTCAGCAGATCCTCTGAAGCAACACACTTCACATGCGGGTTAGTAACGTGCCCCAAACCAGTGTAAGTCAGAACCAGAAAACAGGTGTCTGATTTTAGTATGTTTTCTTTCTCCTCCACTACATGGAGACTTTAAAGATTGACATTTCAGGCCAAGAAGGAAAGCAGAGAGAGCGGTGTGTTGAAGATACTTTAGGCTGGTGTAGCAGTTTCACCATGAGTGTATGACATGATAAATAGAAGAGAAAATATTTGGTGACTAGAAATAAAATATATCATTTAAACATATGCACTTCTTTCTTTCTTTCTTTCTTTCTTTCTTTCTTTCTTTCTTTCTTTCTTTCTTTCTTTCTTTCTTTTTAAAATATATTTTATTGATTTTTTACAGAGAGGAAGGAAGAGGGATAGGGAGTTAGAAACATCGATGTGAGAGAAACATCAATCAGCTGCTTCCTGCACACCGCCTACTGGGGATGTGCCCGCAACCAAGTTACATGCCCTTGACCGGAATCGAACCTGGGACCCTTCAAGCAGGCTGGCACTCTATCCACTGAGCCAAACCGGTTAGAGCTACGCTTCTTTTTTAGTTGGTTGTTTGAGGCCCTAAAATTAAATACATTTTTTATAGGTCATGGTGTTTGGAACTAAAGGCAAATTCTTAGAAGTCATAAACTAAAGAGATAAAAGTCAGGAGCCAATAAGTTAAGTTAAACAGGATCGTTAAGCAATGTGGGCTACAGGACAGAGGAGTGAGAAGGCCATGTGCTATGGCACAGGAAAAACACAGGTAGAGAGAGGTGAAGGTGGTATAGAGGAAATCTTTAGATGGAGTGCAAATGTCTGCGATCCAAATACCAGAACTGATCTGGTATCAACTGAGAATCGAGCATCTTTTCAATCATGTATGTTTGGGTTCCCCATCTTGGGTCCTTATGGATGATCAAACAACATATCCACTCAGGGTCCTTTTCTAGAGCAGGGGTTGGCAAACTACAGCTTTTATATTACAACTAGAGGCCCAGGGAGCGGGCCTAAGCTGGCAGTCAGACATTCCCAGAGGGGTCCTTAGTGCTGCCACAGAGTGGGGAGAGGCTCCCGCCACCACTGCTGCACTTGCCAGCCATGAGCCCAGCTCAGGGCTTCTGGCTGAGCGGCGCTCCCCCTGTGGGAGCACACTGACCACCAGGGGCCAGCTCCTGCATTGAGCATCTGTCCCCTGGTGGTCAGTGTGCATAATAGCGACCGGTTGTTCCACCGTTTGCTCGATTTGCATATTAGCCCTTTATTTTATAGGACAGTAGAGTTGAATAGTTGTAACAGAGATTGTATGGCCTGCAAAGCCAAAAATATTCACTATTTGGCTCTTTAAAGGAAAATTTTTCTTAACCCTGCAACTTAGAGGGGAGATTCTCTAAGCAATATAACCCGTGTCCAGTTCTAGGAAGTAAAACTAGTCTTACTTGGGATGGATGAATGGGTGATTGTTGCAGAACTAGCAATAGAAGGCTTGTGTGCAGTTATGCTTAGGTATGCCTCTGTGCAAGAAGATGAAGCTCCCTAAACAATATTTGGATGCATGCAGCTGAGAAAGAAAGCATACTATGAAGTTCACCAGCTGAGCTGTTTCAGCAATGGCAGGCCTTCTAAAATCTTGGCTGGTGACATGCAATGCAATTTTCACACAAAATGCTCTACATTTTCATAATGTAGAAAGCTTCTAGTGAGCTTACATGTAGACTGACCAGTAGAAAAAGCCTTTAATTACAAAGGAACAGAAGGGTGTAGGAGGCAATTAGAGCTAGGACATGGAAAGTTAAGATGGAGCAATTATAATTTTTCCAGAAGGAGAATATGTATTTTGTTCAAAATCTTTATTCCTCTCTGAATGATGATAGATTTACAGCTAAATGGTATTTTCTGCCAAGAAAATGGCCCCAAACATAAGATAATGAATAGTGGAAGCTGCTGATTACCTGAAGGCTTTTTCATATGCTTAAGTATTCACATGCCAACTGATCATTTTACAGCAAAAATACTGTATTTCTCATTAGAGCCAAGGCTAATGACCCCATCTATTTTACAAGTCCTTTAGTGTGTACTTTGTCAATGGGTGAGTAGATCAAATGCAAATTGAATTTTTTCACATGGTGATTCATAGATCAAAACTCTCAAATGGAGGAAATAGGAGGTTGCATTGGCTCTTTTTCCCTTTTCTTTTACTACTAAAATTGTTAGGATAGTCTAAATTGGCTGCATTTGATTTCTTACAATCCACTCCTCATTAACGTCACTCTTTGCCATCTGGGTTATAAATACAACCAGCCTACAAGTCCTATTTTCTCAATGACCACCAATAATTTAATTGCCAAATGGAATGTCTTCTTCTCAATCCACTATTGGCTTCTTGCACAGAGGAAGCGTGTTTTTGTTTATTTTTCCTGAATTCTCAGGAAAATTTTTAAAAATACATATTTTTATTGATTTCAGAGAGGAAAGGAGAGGGAGAGAGAGATAGGAACATTAATGGTGAGAGAGAATCATTGATCAGCTACCTGCTACACACCCCTCACTGGGGACCTAGCCTGCAACTTGGGCATGTGCCCTTGACCAGAATCAAACCCAGGACCCTCGAGTCTGCAGGCTGATGCTCTATCCACTCAGCCAAATCAGCTAGGGCTCTCAGGAAATTTCTCTTTCCTCCCACTACGATTCTCTTCCCATCTGAAAGTCTATCTTCTGTCTCTTTCCTTTCATCAGATATTTTATCTACTACCATGGACTTATCCATCACATTTGTGTTCATTGTTTCCTACTCCACTATCCCCGATCTTCACTGTTTTTTAATAGGGTCCAAAGAGAACACCATCTCCAGTGGTGGCATACTCTCTCCCACATGTCCTCTATTCTCCTAACTGCTAAATCCTGTGGCTCTTATCTCTGAAGTGTCTCTTGCCTCTGTATTTCTCATCTTCTCCACCTCTTCACCCCGTCTACGGCTACAGCTCCCTTTCCAGCCCCAGTGAACTCACAAGTTAAAGATTGCATCAATGACTTCACCGGTCCTAGAATTGCCCCTGAAATATTCTGTCAGGTTACTCCTTCTAGAGCTTACTTCTCAGTGATATAATTACTCCAAATCTCAATGTTGCTCTTTTCAGAACACCATCCAATTAGGACCAGAATTCAATTATCTGGTATTTGAAACTCTGAGCAATCTGATCCTATATGACCTCTTTACACTTATTTTCTCTCCCTCCTTTTGCATAATTCATCAGCCAGCCAAATTGGACAACTTGCTGTTCTTCAAAATGGGCTACTGTTTCTCCTGCCAATGTATTTCTTCCCTAAAACTGCCTCTCCCCTAATTTCAGATTCTGAAATATTAGTGCATTGTATATCTGTTCTTCAAGGGCCATTCCAAATGTATTTCCTTCTTAAATCCTCCTGTATTTTATAAACAAACACTTTCACTCTTCAGATCAGACACTATATGATTCACCCATCCTTGAAGCTTACATAGCTTTTACCTCTTACATGGAGCTCACATGAAATTGCCATGTATTATGATTATTGGTATGTTATATTATTACCTACTATCTCTTACTCTATTTAATATATTCAAAGTTCCTAATGACAGAACCTAAATAATATTCATCTTTATAATTAACATAGAAGTTAAATAAATGGTGATTGAATTGAGTTGTGTACACATGATGAATTTACAAGAAAATTGCTGAATTTTACATATGCCTTTACACACATGCCCATAGCTAAAATTTCATGTAGTTTTTCACTAATTTGGCATAAGAAGCAACAATTTTTCCTTTAGCAAAGTGCTCCAAGAATTGTTTATATTTAGATATTTGCTGAATTGTTGAGTAATGCATAAAGATGATATTAAATTGAATAAACCCTTTGATGACTGTTTGTAAGGAAAAGAGAATGCTCTGCTACTTAGGCTCCTAATCTAAAACTGAGTTAACAGAAACATCTGTGTCATAAAAACCTACTTTGTGATCAAAACAAGTCCAACCGCTGCAAGGTTTTGCCCCTTCTAAGATGATAGAGAAACCTGGATTAGATTTTAACTAAGGGCCTTCTAGGAAAAAGCAACAATGAAAACAAACAAAACTACATTGATTGAGGTCAAATGGGTCTTACCTAAACTCTTTAAAAAAAATACATATGTGTGTGTGTATTGATTTCAGAGAGGGAGAGAGAAATAGAAACATCAATGATGAGAGAGAATCATTGATTGGCTGCCTCTTGCATGCCCCCTACTGGGGATCAAGCCCACAACCCTGGCATGCGCCTTGACTGGAATCGAACCTGGGACCCATCAGTCCCCAGGCCAACACTCTGTCCACTGATCCAAACCAGCTAGGGCTTACTTAAACTCTTGAGTCAAATTCCTTGTTTGCTTTTGAACCTCTAATTGTCCCATGCATCTTGACCACTGTTACCAAGGTAATTTTCTGTCTCATTCAGGCTGCTGAATCAGAAATTCCAAAAACTGGGTGACCTATCAACAACAGAAATTTATTTCTCACAGTTTGGAGGCTAAGAAGTCCAAGATCAAGGTGCTGGCAGATTCAGTGTTGGGTGAGAGCCCACCCCCTCATTCATAGACAGCTGTTTTCTCTCTATAACTTCACATGGTGGAAAGGGCCAGAGTGTTCTCTAAGGTCTATTTTATGAAAAGGCACAAATCCCATTCATGAGGGCTCCATTCTCACCAGCTAATCACTTCCAAGTGCCATCACACTGGGGACTAGTTTGAACATATACATTTTGAGGTGACATAAACATTTAACATATAGCATTTTCCTAAACTCACTATGATGACAATTTAATATTTGGGTAGCATTTTATGGCATGCAATATACTGTTCAAAGGAGCAATAGTATATATTTACCCATTCTGATCAATTTATAATTTTTCACTGAGCATCAGACAGTATGTTGAAACTTAAAGATAAAAAGATAAATAAGTTTGGTTAGTTCTTTTGAGAACTTTATTTAAAAGGTAATGATTGATAGAAAGAAAAAAGTGAATATGAGAAGTACTGAAAATTATGTCTATCACAGAAATCATAAGCTCTCTTGTGCATGCAGTCACTTGCCCTCTTGTCTTTGGGTCATATTCACTATAACTACCACAGGTATCATTACCCAAGGCCTTTTATTCACTCATTCAGCAAAAGTTTACTGCAAGGCACTGTTCTAGGCACTTGAACATTGAATAAAACAGAGAAAAATAGCCTGCCTTTGTGGAATTTACAATCTATTGGGCATAGGAGAGAGAAAACAAAATAAATATGCAAGTTACATAGCTTTTTAGGAGCATTTATTTAATATTTATTAAAATATTGTATCTTCTAAAAATCCAGGTCATTCTTTTTGTCTCTAGTTTTTCATTCTCCTTGGCTTTCTTGGAGAAAAATGTGTCCAGTCTTGTCTCAGAAAATCTAAACCTATGGAGCCTGCTGAGTTGGCTGCAGGTCTCATGATTCTGCCTGTTGGACAAGGCTGTGGGCCAGGAATGGATATGAGCCAATTGGATTGCATGTGCCAAGGCTGGGGATGGGGACTCAGAGGTTCTAGTTAGATTTGATGTGAAGCTTACTTATATGCCAGGCAAAGGGGAGGATGCCTTTCTGCAGAAAGAAGAGCAAGCTGGACACTTAAAGAAATTTATAGATGTGAGGTCATGTGGCCCCAGAGAGTGTCAATGTTGTTTCTCATAAGACCCAGTGCACTTTCCTTGATTTTCATAAAGCACACCACTTCCTGTGGATAAATTTTCTTCTTCTTCTTTTTTTTTTTTTTTTTGCTTATGATACTTTGAATGTTACTTACAAATGATCCTTAACTAAGATACATTTTGTGATTTTTAAATAGTTGCAATTTCAAACGATTTCAAACGAGATAATTCAAACACCTTCACAGTGGTATGATACGGCACTGCTCAATCAGAATGAGGCTATCCAATTCATCCAAGCCCTGTGTCCCAGCTGATGTCAGCCCTAAGCCCTGTCCACAGTGAAGTCAATGGTGCATAGTGCCTGCTTTCTCGGAGCTACATGCAACCACCAGCAATTGTAAAAAATGAATAAATCAGTTAAATATTGACTAAAAATGCTTTATTCTATCTCCTAAGACAGCGTGGAAAGTGGAAGGTAGAAATCGTGCTTCCACATCAGGATAGCTTCCAGGAGGTAGGTCATTGAGATCAGTTGATAAGATGGATGGGAAGAGGTTGGGAAAGGAAGGTCATCCCAAGTTCAGGTATGGCCCTTGAGAGAGCTTTGAGTGGGCTGCATTAAGCTCTGTTTATTTTCTGGGATGTGAATAGGTAATACATGAGGCAATAAAGCAACGAAAGCAGATGAGAGGTCCTTGAGATAGGTCTGGCAAAGCACCTGGAGGAAAAACATTTATTCTGAATTCTAGGCTGGGGGAAACTACTGCAAAGCTAACAATAACAGTGACTTGATCCACTGGGCAAAGGGCACTACCTGAAGCATGGAACGAAGGGAGAAATAGGTCCAGGTCAGATATCACTGGGGTCATGGGTAGGTTTGTGGCTATGAGGCAAAAAAAGAAATGCTGTGTTGAAGCATGTAAACAAGTCCAAGTTTTAACAGTCTTGAGAGTAAAAGGCAGTGAGACTTGGCTCACATACATAAATATCCATTTTTTCCAAGTTCTGCAAGGAGAAAGTTGTTTCAGTTAAATTCTTGGAAGCCTAACAAGCCCAAAAACAGCACATGGCCCGCGTATTTAACCCGCAGTGGAAGACAGACGTCCCCAATCATCCTCTATGTATCACTAGGTCTGTGGCCAACACAGAGAAAAACAAAAGGAATGGAACAAATTGAAGTGTTTGGTGAGGTCACACTTTAAAATAACCAAACTCTGATAAATAGCTGTATTTTCTATAAACGATGATGAGAGAGTCTTACAGTTAATGAAAAACTCAACTTCTGTTGACATGGACAGAGTTTCTTGATTTCTTGACATGTTTTTTAAACATCTGCAAAAAATGGGATTGATTATTTAGCTGTGTTTATTCTTTTTATAAACTTGATAAAAAGCTTTTTCTTATAAATCCATAAAAATGTTTTCTTAAGGGAGTTCGTAATGAACTCAAAGCATTTCCCAACATCAGTGATGAGAGAGAATCATTGATGGGCTGACTCCTTCATGCCCCCCACTGGGGATTGAGCCTGCAACCCAGGCATGTGCCCTGACCAAGAGTTGAACCATGACCTCCTGGTTTATAGGTCGACACTCAACCATTGGGACATACTGGCTGGGCTCCAGGTTCATTTTTGAAATATTCACAGAGGTTCTCCTATACATGAAGAACTTGACTAAACCCTTAATTTAGTGTGAATTCCAATGAACTGTGAATAAAACAGATATGATTCTTGCTCTCATGAACTTACTTATAGTATATTAAGTAAAAGTGACATGAAAAATGAACACACACAAAAAGTATATAATATCTTGAAGTATATAACATTTAAATAATTATAAGTATATAATATAATAAAATATGGTAAGAGCCATAAAAATAATGGGATGTTATAAGAAAATATAAAGAATATGGAATTTAGATTTGGAGGTCAGGAAAGGATGGAGGATGAACATTTGAGCTGAGATTTTATTAGATGAAAAGAATTTAGTAAGTAGAACAGAGGAAAATAGAGAAAGAGTTGTAGAATTTTTTTTCTTCAGACTTAAAAAGAGGTTGTAATCTTTCTTCACTGTGACAGCCCTCTTTTTATCAGCCTTATTGAGGTACAACCAATGAATAAAATCGTAAGTTATTTTAAGTATTAATTATGGTGGTTTGATGATATACATATACATAGTGAAAGGATTCCCAACATCTAGTTAATGAACACATTCATCACCTCCTATATTTTTTATTTTTTTGGTGAGGCATTTAAGTTCTACTCCCTTAGGAAATTTCAGTTATATAATTCAGTGTTATCAACTGTAGTTAGCATATTTTACCTTAGATCCTCAGGCCTTATTCATCTTCTAGCTGGAAGTTTGTACCCTTTTACCAATCTCTCCATATTTCCCTAAACCCCCCAGCTCCAAGCTACACTTTACTACTTTCTGTTTCTAAGAGTTAGACTCAATTATTTTTTATTTTTAGATTTACTTTAGATAAGTGACACCATCATACAGTACTTATATTTCTCTGTCTGGCTTATTCACTTGCACAATCCCTTCAAGATTCATCTATGTTGTTACAAATGGCAGGTTTCCCTTCTTTTTCACAGCCGATTAATATTCCATTGCATCTATCCTACATCTTTGTCCATTCAGCCTTTGAGGGACACAAGTTGTTTCTATGTTTTGGCTGTTGTGAATAATGCTGCAATGAACATGGGAATGCATCTATCTCTTCAATATCCTGCTTTCATTTCACTTGGATATATCCAGAAGTGAGACTGTTGGATTATATGGTAGTTCAATTTTTAATTTTTTGAGGAACCTTCATATTGTTTTTCATAATGGCTGCACCAGTTTACCTTCCCCACCAACAGCACTTTCTCCACATTCTTGTCAACACTTGCTATCTCACTTTCTTTATGACAGCCATTCTAACGGGCGCGAGGTGCTATCTCATTGTGGTTTCAATTCACTGTCTACTTATGATTAGTGATATGGAGCACCTTTTCCTGTGCCTGTTGGCCATTGGATAGCCCTCATTTTTATGCAAGTAAAGTATTATTAATAAAGGAGAACTGGGTACTTTAGTGATTATCCAAGTTAATGCAAAAATTAAATGGTGAAAGGGGAATTAGAGGTCTGCTGCTCTCTAGTGGAACTTGTTTTACTTTGTTTTCTGTCGTCCTTCAGTATTCCCATGGCCACCCGAATCATTCTGCTATACCTTTTCACCTTCCATAGACTTCCGAATGCTTTGAGTGTAAATAGGGGGGAAAAAAGGCATTTTTATAAACTAAATTTTTAAAAAAGGACAAGGATATAATAAACATTCTTGGTAGTTTAGTTTGAACATTTTATAATTTACATCATTAAAAAATAGAAACAAAAGTCTTAAACTGAGAAACCAAAGCCGTGACTTCACCTTTTCCCACTTCTTCAGTCTTCTCTCCAGTACCAGCCAACTTCAATTTAGAGCGGGGGTTTTCGTTTTGTTCTGTTTTTATCTCCATGTTTCTTAGTACTAGTACCTCTATAACTCCATTTATCCTGCTCCCAGGCCTTTATGCTATAGTTTTCTTGTAAACCCCATAATATACTGTTCTATTGGCTTTAAACTATGCATTTACCATAGGAATAACATCGCCCTCATGAGGATGAAAACTAGCTATTGCTGGGTGAGGAAGGATTCTTAAGTATTACAGTAGTCTGTGGCCCTACAAAGCTTAATGCTACCCAACAGAACCTTTTCCCTAAGAATTTAGTTTATTTTCTGGGGTTTTCTTGCATGTCACATAAGCAGCACTGACACCGAGTTCGTGGAGGATAGACATAATGTAAACAAGATCAGTGCTAATTAACTCTGGTGAGAAAGATGGCTTCTTTCTTTTGATTGGTCTATTTTGAGGCAAGAGATGACCTACTCATGTCTATTGGCTGCTGTTGGCTGCCTCATAGATATTGTTTGCTTGGTCCGCATTGTTTTAGTTTGTGACTTAGACTTTGAGAATTAAATAAAAATAGCTCATATTTTATTATTAATTCTATAAAAATGATTCAAGCCATCAGATCAAGTGCTGAAAAAAATGGTGACTGTATCCAAATGAACATCTTTAGCTATTTATTTTCTCATATCAATCCAAGGTTAAAAATTAAGTTCATTAAAAATAAATTTTAAGAATCTAATGTTTAAATTATATTACTTTTTCAACAATTAATAGTTACATAAGCTCTTCTTACTATTTATTACCTCTGTTGCTAATTTGCTATTAACTTTATAAATTACAAGTTAAAGAACTAATTACATAGCAAAAATCACGCAGTTGTAAAATTACATATTAATAGCCTTTTAAGTTTTTAATTTAACTTTTAATTTACAAAAGTTTAGTAACTCTGAACACTGCATTAAGCAAAAAGAATAAACTATATTTTTTCTTTTTATGTATAAAGGACAGATACACATACAACATATAGACAAGTATTCAATATATCTCAAATATTAAAATTTTATTTGGTTTGAGAGTGGGTGATTAGGGAGAAAAAAGTCTAAAAAGGCTTTAGGGGTAGATAATGAAAAAAAAGTTTGAAAATGTACTTTAGACTATCATGTATTTCAGAGAATTGAAGAGAAAGAGTTTATGTTTGCGTATGTCCACATATGTGTTACTTCTGATGGTCTCCATTCCATGTGTTCTTAAGAGTCTCTCTCTGGGGAAAAGTGGGAGGTGGTTGCTTATCCTGAGAAAGGTAACCTGATGCCTCCAAGTCCTTTGCCTGCACAGGGGCTGCAGATGGAAACCCACTCTCTTCCCTGTATTCACCTCCATGTGCCTTTCAACAGATGGCTCCCTCTGCTCTGAGTCAGGCACTAGTCTCCCATCTGCGTTCTGTCTTCCAAACCATGTTCAAATACCCAGTATGTCTACTGGCATCTCCTCTGGTCTCCTTGTCCTTTATGGGTTTACAACACTTTATTTCTTTCCTATTATAATGAGAGATTGTTGAAATGACCCCATTATGACCAGTTGCTTTGTTCAATTGAAATTCATGTAGCCTTTTAAATGGGAATAAACTTAATCTCTTAACCATATTCATTTAATTACTTACTTTCCCTATTATTCCCCCTCATCTTCAGAAACTTGAATATACATAAATGCTTTTGGTATTCTATTGAAAATTGTGCTTTTTGATCCATTTCTACCACAGATATAAAGAATATCATTTATGAGAATGTGAGGGAGAGATGTATATTCAGCTCAAAGCTGAACTTGCCTCAGGTACTATTGAAATAAACAAAGGCTTTGATTTTTATGGTTTCTCCTATTTCTGACATTTAGGAATTAATGGGAATTGTTACTCCAAAAGGGTACTTGGGAAATACATGTCAGAGGAGGCAAGAAAACAAATAGAGCAGCAGCGAATTAGTCATGAAATGGTGATAAATTCATTATTCTACAAGGGACTAGGTGGTTGAATGAAACTGTGCTTGAATTCAAGTGCTTTCCTTGCTCTTCTTTCCTGTGATTGTAGAGAAAATCAGTGGGGAACAATTATACAACAGGTTGGGTGAATGAGCAACCTCAGATGCCAAGTCACCAAGCAAAACACTCAAGGTGGAGTGGACGGACATGGTACCTTCATAGCCCTACCCTTCAGGAAAAGAAAGCTCAAAATACCCTTTCTTGACACCACAGAAAATACCGCATTGACCTTTGTGTGACTGCGTTGGCTCAGACCTCTCTAACAGGTAGGTTGAAGTGGTCTATTTGAATACAACCAGTGTTCTCTCAGGCTTAGCCATATGGAAGACCACAAAGATAATTTCCTTTTTAGGTTGAGGTGCCTGCACTATAGTACTTTCATGGTTTTATTGAACGTTTTCATTAGCTAAATCATTAGGCAATCTCATTTAAATAAGGATGGGAAGGTGATACAATATTACAGGAAAAGCTGCAAGCTGCAAGGCTGATCTGCCCCTTTCCAAACCTTACACCTCAGGACCCAGTCACTTAGGTGCTCTGATGCAGTGGTTTGATGGTAATACCACTGAACCTGGATGGTTGTTGTGAAGATAATTTAGGCCCGTGGTCAGCAAACTGTGGCTCGCGAGCCACATGAGGCTTTTTGGTGCCTTGAGTGTGGCGCTTCTACAAAATACCACGGCCTGGGCGAGTCTGTTTTGAAGAAGTGGCGTTAGAAGAAGTTTAAAAAATGTGGCTCTCAAAAGAAATCTCAATCGTTGTGCTGTTGATATTTGGCTCTGCTGGCTAATGAGTTTGCCGACCACTGATTTAGGATAACGGAAGTTTTCTAACATCCAACTAAAGCACAGTTCAACTAATTGTAATGTAACAGCCTAAACTCAGTTCCAAGTCAAATATATTTTTTTATTAACCACTTTATTTTTCAGCAATAGCTCCAAAAATGGAGAACAGAGATATACATAGCTGAAACTCAACTTTACTATAAAAGATTACAAAAATGGTTTTGGGAGCTCACAAGGGATCTCTTTATAGTAAACAGGTTTTAAAAGCAGAGACTTGTTGAATGAAAGTAACTGCATCTCCATGTATACAATGAGATTAATCAAGATGGCCACATGACCCAGAGCTACTCAGAGTTCAGTTACAAAGAACTGAACTCTGGGTCACAAGCACAGATGCAAAGTCACATCTTAAGAGCTTAATTAAAACTGATGTGATAAGTTGGTGTTATCTTTAGGGGATATTGCTCTAGTCCAATGGACTTGAAAGAAATATTTTCTCAACTTAAAAATCACTTTAGTCAAACATTTGATGAGCATTATAAAAACATAGTTAACAGCCCTAACTGGTTTGGCTCAGTGGATAGAGCGTTGGCCTGCAGACTGAAAGGTCCCAGGTTTGATTCCGGTCAAGGGCATGTGCCTTGGTTGCGGGCACGTCCCCAGTGGGGGGTGTGCAGGAGGCAGCTGATGTTTCTCTGTCATCGATGTTTCTGACTCTCTGTCCTTCTCCCTTCCTCTCTGTAAAAAAAATCAATAAAATGAAAAAAGAACAAAAATTTTAAAAAACATGGAAACATGGAACAGACAGATGAATCTCAAAGGGAAGGCGTGGGTGGTTGGGAGAAAAGAGATTAGCCAAAGAACTTGTATGCATATATACATAAACCATGGACACAGACAATAGTGTGGTGAAGGCCTGGGGGCGGGAGGCGGGTAAATGGGGAAAAAAATAAAAAAAGAATATATCTGTGTAAATGTTGTGATGTAACCCCCATCTTACAAAGGATGCCTCAAAAAAAGGTCGAATTATGGAGTCATTTATTAAAAGCCGGTGGCATACGAGGGAGCAAAAGCGCTCCAGACCTCGCAGCCCCGAACAGCTAGCCACTTCTGGCTTATATGCAGAATATCACAAAAGTATTGATTACATCTTTGGGTCTGGAATGAGGAACCTGTTTCGTGAAAAAGCTTTTTTACAGAAGCAGAATTTGAGTAACTTAGTTATCTAAAATATCTACGAATCACTGAATCAACAGAAACGCATTATCTGGGACCACCTGGGCAATTATAGAATAATTGTGCTGTCTAGATTCTGAGATCACTGAGTCCACCGAAACTCAGTTATCTGTAGCTGCTGAGACAATTTAGGATCACTATCTGTCCTGGGTCCCAGAGGAATGTGCTTCGATGACCAGTGAGATCACAATCAATGGGATATTCAAACCGCCATCAAGGGAGTTTTCAATCATACATAAGTTCAGAAAATCAAAATAACTTTTAAATGAGTACAGAACCCAAAACAGCAAGGTTAAAATATTAAACATCAATTTTTACCCAAGTATGGTTGCTCCCATACTTCATAACTTCCAACAATAAAGATAAATTAAAAAAAATGTTAATTGGCCAAGGATGAACCAAATACATAGCTTATTTTACCCTCAGGTCCTGGATAAATGCGTGGGTTTCTAGAGTCTTGTTTCTTTCATGTCAATGTAAGCAATGATGTCTGGGCTCTTAAAAGGGCTCACTTGAATTTTAAATCCTGTTTTTTCAGGTCCAATGCTATCAAACCTCCACAGTTGTCCCAATTTTGAGCACTTGAAATGACAGGAGATCTTTTGTTTTCTGAGACAATAGCACTATTTTTCTATGGTGAGATTTAAACTCTTTCCAGCACATTACCACCTTACATAAACCATCAACCCCCTTGGCACAACCACTGAGAATTTCAATTGCCAGTTGCTTAGAGTGGATATTAACTGGAAGAGGGAAGTTTTTGTTTCCTGATTAGTGTATATTATTGGCCTGAGGCTGCACTGAAAAAGAAGAAGGAGAAGAAAGAGGACAAGATCCATTCTAGTTTCCTAGTGTCTCCTCACATGTGATACCTGTTAAGACTAGGGCCACCATCAGTCCTCAAGATGGGTGCTATTGGTGTTGGGCTGTGACAGTTCTTCATGAAGCCAGAATGCCTTGTGTGCTGGAGGGTTTCTTGGTATTTCCGCCTGCTCACTAACTGCCTGGGGCTGTCCCCAGTCATTGTGACAATCTAAAACCTCCTCCTCACCTTTCCACAAGTGCCCTAGGGAGCAAACCGCCCCCAGCTGGGATGCTAAACCGCAGAGCTGGAAGAACTCATTTATTTTTTAATGTATGTGTTTATTATTCATGTGCAGATAATGACTTCTAGATTACTCACCAATTATAGCCAAAGCTTCCTATCGGCCATTTTTTTTCAAAAGTTATTCAGGCCCACATTTCGTTTTTATTCCACCACCAACTTCATATAAGCTCCAAAACTCAAATATCTTTTAACTCCTCAGCCTGGGCAAATGAAGTGGTTGCCTAGTGGTGAACTGAGCTGGCAGACGCTCAGAGCAGCTGTGACTCAGCCGCATAACTGAGCAGGGAAAGCACACACTGCAAACTGTTGAGAAGCTGAGTTTCAAACATAAAATGTCTAACCTCAACAGTACTTCCAGACTTCCCGAGTTCTTCCCTAAAACAAAGCAATAATCCCACAACTTCTCTCTTCTCAACGTTGTAGTAATATATAGAAACGTTTAAAAGTGCTTTAAAAATACCTAAAAAGTATTAAGAAGGTTTTTAACATGTTTAAATGAACTTTCCTTGAAACTTAAAGGGTGATATTAAGGACACCTTCCCCACTGCCCTGAATTCTGTGTACCTCATAGATAAGGATTTGAAATTCAGTAACTAACTCAAAGTGACTTGTCAAGATAACCATTTGAGGGAGTGATGTACTCTCTCTAGATAACCACCTGTAGCCCCTCGCCCTGTTTGAGATAAACATGTGTGCATTGACGTAATTCATCGATAGCCGCCTGGACGGCTGCAAATGTGGTGCAGGCTTTAAAAACTGAGATCCTGACCAGCCCAGTGCTCACCTGTCAAGACAGCCGCAAAGGCACATCCTTTTGTCGGTCTGGCAAGTGATGCTGCTCCATGCTCCTCTTCCTGCCAGATGGCAGAAGAAGAAGAATGGCTAGTAACTCCAGATTGAGATGCGACCGAGCTCTTGGGTGAGGAACACGGGCCCCCTGCATCTGGACCAGCCCAGCCCAGCTGCCGGACCTCAGAGGATAGCACCACCGGGATCCCCAATAAGCCTGTACCCGCAGCACCAGGAATTGTGTGAGTAATAAAGTGCGGTGTGATTTGCAACTGCATATGTCTCATGTGGTGTAATTCCTCCAGCAGTTAATTGAATTATTTTGCGTACGCTTAAAATTTAAATGAAAGCTTCTGGTCTTTTTGGTCCTAAGCCTGCCCGTGGTCCTGCTTGCGTAGAGTAGCCTCTTTGCTAGCAACTATGTTAATGTCCCACACCTGCACTGTTAAAGTTTATCTCAAGGGACGCCTTAGATAAACACCCCAGATCTTTTCCTGGGATCCACTTGGGACACTCAAACACTAGTCCTGTTGGTTTGTTTTTTGGTTAATCCTCACAGGAGATTTTTTTCCCTCATTGATATTTTTAGAGAGAGTAGAAGGGAAGGAGGGGAGAGAGAGGGTGAGAGAGACACATCGATTAGTTGCTTCCTGCACATGCCCTGACCAGGGCCGTGGATTGAGCCTGAAAACGAAGCACACATGCCCTTGATTGGAATCAAACCCACAAACCTTCAGTCCTTGGGCCAATACTCTAACCATTCAGCACACTGGTTAGGGCTCAAACGCTAGTCTTAAAGATGAAGATTGAGTAGGAAGAACAGAATTAATAAATGGAAACATTAACCAGTTAGATTTGACAAGGTTGCACTTCAATTAGTAACACACTACACAACAGTTTGCTTTTCAAATGAGCAAATGAAATGTCCATCACCTCACACTGATCTTGTCACCTAGCAATCACATATCATACAGGATACTTTTAAAACATGGTCTATACAACTTAGCCAACTTTCATCTAGAAATCTTTTCAAAACCAGAAACACAAACCTCACATGCATGCTCACCAACAAAGGAAAGAAAATAATAAAAAAGCGGAAAACATACCTCTGACTGGAAGAAATCCCAGCAGTCACTGCAGCACACCAGCCAGGCCCAGAGTAGCTGACTGCGTATTTCTTCTTATGGGCTCCCACCAGGAATCTCAGCCTATACTGAAATATTGAGGTCAGGAGCATTGCAAAAGCATTCTAGATTTTAAGTCTTAGTTTCAGAATAAAATTTAGTAAGTGTTAAACTGCAGATAAAATGAAGAGAAACTCAAATATATTTTAGGGAGAAATTTCTATATATTCTAAATTGAATTTAAACTAAATTTTTACGTTTTTTCCCCCCAAAAGGAATTGGCAGAGCAAAACAGAGACATAACTATGTTGTTAAGTTTCTTCTTCCCATTATTTTAAAATAAAGTATCAATTAAAAATGAAATAACTTTCTATTTTTTATTTTTAAAAATCACGAATCCAGGAAAAATAATATTGGAGTTGCATCTGAACATTTAAAATCTACCATTAAGGGTTGCCAGATGGAAGGGGGGGGGTCCTAATATATGGTGACAGGAGATTTTACTTTGAGTTGTGGTGCAATATACAGATCTTGTAACAGAAATCCACACCTGCAACTTATACGTTCATTTGAACAATGTCACCCCAATAAATTTAATAAAACATTCAACTGGTGAAAGCAGTCATTTCTACATTGTTTAATGGTCACTCATCAATGTTCATTTCATATTTAATGAGATTTTAAAAATAGCAATATCCCACCAGAAGGTTTTTCCTGCTTTCAAAATACGTTTCAAAGTCTGTTTCTGACAGGCTTTTAGAATATTCAGGAATGGAATTAAAAACCTTCTATTGAATGAAATATGCTCAGTGCTGTACAAATTTGTACAGTGGCCAATATGGACATTCTTTTGTAGGGAGAACAACTTGTGATTAAAACATCTTGTCACTATGTAAGTGAGCAAGTAAATTCTTTCCTTCCCTCCCTTTTCTTTTTCTTTCCCTCCCTCCACCCCTCCCTCCCTCAGTATCTCTTTTCTTCTTTCCTCCCTTCCTTTTTTTCTTCTTTTATCCTTCCTTCCTTGCAAAATCCACTTTTCCCCCCTCAAAATTGGAACTGAAGAACTAAGGTGGGCAGGGAGGAGGGGGAAAATACAAACA